>JAQPZY010001047.1:0-595000 GCA_029931535.1 Margaritifera margaritifera | reverse complement strand
CATCAGTTACCACTATCGACAAGTTCGGCCTATCAAGTGTAAAAAATACACAAGAAAATTGACTAGTCATACTTCTAATGATCCCAAATAAAAATTTTGGATTTAAAATGACGGAAGTAAAACAAACATTTCCTTTTTTAACAAGTGTGCAGCAGTTTAAGTGATAATACCCTTAACGGAGTTATGTGTAGGCAAGATGTTATTTTAACTCTTATCTCTAGAAAGTAAATGAACAATAATTTTCTTCAAAGACTAATACTCCAATATGATTAAATAAATTCAAGGAATTGAATATAAATGTTGATTATTTGGGCGACGTAATAAGCTTGTAACAGGTTGATTGTAGATGATAAAAATATGTTCAGGGTCCCCTATAACTGAGAAGAGCCTCCCCCGACACACACACACACACAAACACACACACATTCGATGCAGCGCAACCTAGGGCCCATTTCTTCTGGAGAAAACAATGTATACATATCTAAATATCTAAATATAGAAGGAATGGTCAAAACACAAATAATGGACGTCTATAGCTACAGTTACGTTAGGCAATAAGGCCTCGTTGCAATTAGATTCAGGGTTATGCAAGTAGTATATATATATATATATATATATATATATATATATATATATATATATATATATATATATATATATATATTTGGGTTTGTCTGTAAGCTAGTCTGCCTGTATGTTTTATAGTTTATGTATGAATGTACGCATGTGTGCGTACGTACGTACGGATGGATGAATATATGGATCTATTCATCTCTGTGATGTTGATGTCAACAGATAGAAATCGCAATTGTAGTGCAGGGGAGCTAAGGCAATAATATTATCATCATTTTATTATTAGAGTTATGTCCCTCTGTATATTGAAATAAAACTGCTAGTGCGCAAGAGACATTTTTTATGTACAAATTTGATGCATCATCAATCTGCCTAAATTAACAATTTATCCAAATAAAGTACACCAGTGAGGTCATCAAGGTCCATATTTTTGGATAGCCATAATAAATAAAAACATAAAAATATCATTCATTTGCCACGACAAGTCAATGGAAGCTCATAGCAAAAGAAGTTAATGCACCCCAACCGCAAGTTTTCATGTCCGAAAGTCATTTTTGACACACGGTGATGCTCATATTGCAAATACAAGCCATTTCCTTATGTGATAATTCTGGAAGACATTTTGTACTAAACAGCTTGATGGAATTCAAAATAGTTGCCATCCAGGTCGATTATATGATATTCTACTTGCATTGAACTCAACGTGTCTACTGCTATGGGTTGAACTCAAGTGTCTACTGCTATGGGTTGAACTCAAGTGTCTACTGCTATGGGTTGAACTCAACGTGTCTACTGCTATGGGTTGAACTCAACGTGTCTACTGCTATGGGTTGAACTCAATGTGTCTACTGCTATGGGTTGAACTCAACGTGTCTACTGCTATGGGTTGAACTCAACGTGTCTACTGCTATGGGTTGAACTCAATGTGTCTACTGCTATGGGTTGAACTCAATGTGTCTACTGCTATGGGTTGAACTCAACGTGTCTACTGCTATGGGTTGAACTCAACGTGTCTACTGCTATGGGTGGCTAGCTCTGCTTCCTAGCCGACTATTGGTATTTCACTGTCTAGATACTGTGAAGTAACTACGGGAGGTGTACATGCCTCACATCAATTTCAAGAACAACACAAGCCTGAAACATAAATCACAAAAATATCCATGCCTTTCATTATTAAACAACAATGCCTAAAAAAAATCACATGACAGCCTTAAGTTAAGAAATCTGACAGGGGCCAATTTACCAAAGTATTCCCTGTTACCTTGATAGATCTAAGCATAACACAATATGCTTGAAATGAAGATCTACTTATACTAAATAGTCATACTATATACTTTATTATATACCGGTCAATGGCGATCGTTTCACAAAGCGCTCGAAACTTACAAGTTGCTGAGGTCACTTACGTGTACGTTTAAAAAAAAAAAAAAAAAAAAAAAAAGATGCAACCGACGACCGAAGCGAAAAGAATCGCAACTTTATCCTTATCTTTATTTTGTCCCCTGATAAACGGAATATACATCGAGAGATTGCTACAATATCATATCAGAAAAAAACAAACAAAACAAAACAAAACACCCCCCCCAAAAAAAAAAACAAAAAAACAAAACAAACAAAAACAAAAAATAAATAAAAAAAACACACAAAACACAGCAACAAAAAACCCCCTAACATATTCAAAAACGAAACTGCACATGTCATAAGAACTATGGTCTAAAAGCCCAGTCTATACAGAATTTGTCCTGTAATTTCTCTATTTTCCAGCCGTAACTGAGGGAGTCAATGATGCACGCCACAGTCTAAATGCCTACAGGACAAAATAAAAAGTACGGTTTAAATTTCCAAGTGCAAATCTCAAGAAAAACTGCCCTTGTATTACTTATTAAATCCAATACACCAGTCTACATGAACATGATACGATTATTTCAGTGACATTTTAAAATACAAATGCAATGAATTTGTCAATGAAACTGTCAGGGTTCACACGAGTCAGTACTGCCCTATTCTACTGGATGACCTGGTCAAGACGTGACCAGGTACATAAACTAGTACGTAAACCAGTACAATATTGACGTGCAATTCGGAAACTTAGCCTGCTTCAAAATACTGACCTTGTTTATGTATCAGCTGTACTCTATATTTTAGTTATGAATCAGCTAGATAAACAAAGAATGCAGAGAATTACCCTATAGGGGATATCGCTGGTAGTTACAAGTTAAAAATCAGGTGATCCTTGACAACAGAAAGAGTATCAAAGTTTCCCCAGCATAAAATCTTCCGATGTATCCGGCAAGGCAGTTGACCGTATTTTTCACTCTCTGCAGACGTTAGGCTACGCTGTTTTATCGACGTTTCAAGGCTAAAAGTTTAGAACACCAGTCTGAGTAAAATGAGTGCACATTCAATAATAATAATAATAATAATATTAAGACGAAGAAGAAGAAGAAGAAGTAAGCAAATGACGCCGCTACAGCATTATTCGAGGGGGGAGGGGAGGGGGCAAGGGGCTTTGAAAAGTTCAATGTAGCCTGAAAAAATCAATATGTTCAAAGGAGCAGTATATAGTATTTGTAACATTTCCACTTAGTTCCTCCACTTTGTTTCAGTAAACGGCATAATAAGTATTCTCTTGTAAATCAAACACCTTGCATACTTCGTTTGCATTAGTTATAAATATAATTATCATTAACAAACATCTAATCTAATCATAATATCTAGTAATTACAGATGCCATACTCAACAGCCGAGCACACATTCCAAACATGATAGAAAATGAGCAACAAATGAGCGAAAAGGATTGAAAATTAACTAAAAAAGAGTATGAAAAATATTTACAAGTATTGCTAATGACAAAATAAATAAAATTCCTTATAGAGTTTAAAATTACTAAAAGTTAATTTGCAAGTGTAATTAAATAATACAATTCAAAACTGACAGTAACTCCTCATAATTGTCTTTTTCTTTCTTTTTTCATTTTATGGTACTCATTCGACTAATTTTACAATTATGAAATTATGTTTATAGTGATTAAACAAAAGATTTGTACATTAGACCCTTAAGAAAACAAAAACAACAACCAAAACAACCCTGTCCAGATACGTCTATGCATGTTTTGTAGCGATAATTGTTTTGTTTTTTGTAATCTGATATAAAAGTACCAATGACAATGTTTTTTTAAAAAAGTTTTACAAATTTAAAAGTAATCGCCGAAAAACACATGCTTAAAAGTATTTGGATAGAGTTTAGTCAGACACATGAGGGCATGCAAGCGTGGTCGACAAGAAGCGTTCGGAAAAGAGTCGATTTTATACGCAAAATGATTTTGGATTTCACCGTCCCCCTTCCCCATTAAAAACTGACCGCTCCACTACGCAAGAAATTCACTTCATAGTGAACTAAATTATCCATAAAGTTTACTCAGTTTTGATATTTCTAAATACCTTATAATGTATTATCAAAGTATTTATAGATTGAACCTAATACCAAAACAAACAAAAAAAAAAAAAAAAAAAAAAACAACAACAAAAAAACAAACAAATCAACAACAACAACAACAAGAAGTATTATCCAAATATTGTTAGGTGTCACATACATTCCTATTTTTAGTAATAATATTTTGTATATCCATTTGACTTCATTTTCGGTTCCTCTGCGTTAATTTTCCGTTGCAATTCCTTCTTTTGGGTTCCTTTCAATTAATTTTTAGTAAATCCTCTTTAAATTTTCACTCATTTGCTATCGTTTTTGGTGGTTAGGCATGTTCTACGTCACGCATAACCTTTCTGCCCCCAACCTCCTACAATGACCTAATTATAGAAACTATATTATTAGGGCAAAAGACTTACATGCAATTGACCTAAATATGTTTTAAATAAAGTTATTTGATTGGTCTTATTTTAATGTGTAACAAACCAATGTAAAAGGTATACAAACTGACCAGCAGTAAAGTAGGTTTTGCATTGCAAACTCTGCCAGCTTTGCAGTCAATTATAGACGATTTAAAGCAAACAAACAAACAAACAAACAAACAAACAAACAAACAAATAAATAAACAAACAAACAAACAAATAAACAAACGAAAACCCTCTAATAGTATTTGCGCCCCGTACTACTAATATTATTATTATTATTAAATATCTTTTTGAATTCTATAGGTATAAAAACAGTTAACATGCCAGATGTTGAAAGAATTATGTCTGTAATGCATCCAAACAAGTACGCAAGACAAAGTTATTTATCATCAACCCGATATAATTTCGTTAGCAATCTTCACGAACATGTTATCTTCATCCCAGTTATCTGTCGATAGTAATATCATAAATACCGTCTCCGACAAATCGAAAAGACAACAATAATCGACCTTGAATTGAAGATCAAGGACGTCGTACATTGTTTTGCAAACTGTTTCTTACTACAGTTGACCAAAGCCATTTAAGTTAGGATGGAACCTCTGTCTGTCTGTCTGTATATATATATATATATATATATATATATATATATATATATATATATATATATATATATATATATGTGTGTGTGTGTGTGTGTGTGCTGTATCGTAAGTTTAATAAATTTTTAACACTTGTCATTTTGGTCCAAATTTGCAGACCAAGACTACTACAATCAAACATATCTATTAAAAGATTACTAAAGAATAATATATCTTGTGTTTTCTCCAGGTTGCACCCTTGCACCTTTTAGCACGGTAAAATTCGAGACGGTACATATAAATAAAGCACCTTTTAGCACGGTAAAATTCGAGACGGTGCATATAAATAAAGCACCTTTTAGCACGGTAAAATTCGTGACGGTGCATATAAACAAAGCACCTTTTAGCACGGTAAAATTCGAGACGGTGCATATAAATAAAGCACCTTTTAGCACGGGAAAATTCGAGACCGTGCATATAAATAAAGCACCGTAAAGGCGCACATAAATAGCCGTCTACATTGTTTGCAAGTATGTCCCGACTAATTAGAGAAAACACTAAGTGGTCTAGACACTTGAACTTATCAACTTTTGTCATGCGAAAAGCTTGTTATTGATCAGGATTACCTCTTGATTGAGATATCTGACTTTTTCATGCTGAATATAAGTCGAGTGAAGGTCATAACAACTGGAGTTCTGATACAAATTCATATATTATACTATGCATTCAGAGGTCGAAGGAAACGAATACATTTAAACTAATGATGCTGACAAAGGACAATTGTCTCATCATCAGTTACCAGTACTGATAAGTTCGGACGATCAAGTCTAAAGAATGCGCAATACAATGGACTAATAATTCTTCTCATAATGCAAACTTAAAAGGTTGGATTTAAAATGACGGAAGTAAAACAAACATTTCCTTCTTAACAAGTGTGCAGCAGTTAAGTGATAATACCCTTAACGGAGTTATGTGTAGGCAAGATGTTATTTTAACTCTTATGTCTAGAAAGTAAATGAACAATAATTTTCTTTCAACGAGAAATACTGCCATAAGATTAAATTAATTAAAAGAATTGAATTTAAATGTTGATAATTTTGTAACATGTTTATTGCAGTAATAGAAGATATTTGCTTGTATCGAGTGAAAAACGGATTAATTTTTTCGAATGGGTGAAAAAGTCAGTATTTTCACGAGTGACGAAGCCATGGGATGAAATATATTCTTTATTCACTAGGAACAAGCAAATTTTCTTTTTATTTTATGCTCAAACGTATTGGTTTGCAATATGTATAAGAGATTGAAGTAGCTGATTTCTTACTGGATCCCGCGCGATAATGTCAGATGTTTACCGTTTATGTTCTCTGTTTTGTATATATTGGCACGGAAAATATCAGTAGTAACATAATTGTCTTTCCAAATTCAACCTAAAAAAAATCCACATAAACAAGAAAACTGAAGATAAAAAAAGCACGTTGTGGGATTTGAACCTTGCGTGACAGTTGGTCTTACTTATACTTACCATTAAACCAAGCAAGTGAAAAAAATGTGTGTATGTGTATGTGTATGTGTGTGTGTGTGTGTGTGGGGGGGGAATCAAATCTCTTAATCATAGTGTTATCGATGTCTATTCACCACAGTGAAAAAAAATATTTTTCGTAATTCACTCCAGTGAATTATGAAAATTATTTCTATTGGAAAATCCACCAATTCGTGGGGTAGCATAAAATAAGATGAAATAATGAGCCGGGTCCCCTAAAGGTGAGAAGAACGCCCTAAATTCGACCCTGCGGACCCTAAGGGGTCCATTTCTTCTTAAGGAAACAATGTGTATATATATATATATATATATATATATATATATATATATATATATATATATATATATATATATATATATATATCTAAATATCTAACTATAGAAGGCAAGGTCAAAAAATAAATAGCAACCGTTACGTTTGGCAATAAAGCCTCGTTACAATTAGATTTTATGTTATACAGGTGATATATGTCTTTGGGTCTGTCTGTAAGCTAGTCTACGTGTATGTTTTATGTTTATGTATAAATGTATGCATGTGTGCGTAGGTACGTACGGATAGATAGAAGTATGGATATATGGATCAACCTATATCATGTAGATGTCAAGTGATAGAAATGGCAACGTGGAATTCAGTGTAGGGGAGCTAAGGCAATACTATTATCATAATTGTATTATTAGAGTTATGTCCCTCTGTAAATTAAAACAAAACTGTTAATAGATCTACACATTGTACAATATGAGTAAAATCCATATCTACTTATAATTGTAATCGTATATAATAAAAATCCTTATGTGGGAAATCTCGATTTTAATCAGGCTGCCATATAGCCTCAGAAATTGTAACGAATTTTAATAATATTATGACATGTATTTAGTATATATAGAGACACAGTATAACGAAACTTAATTCTTCATATTTATGCAATAAATTTTGTAAGATAATCCTCATAGTTCAAGATACAGCACGTTTATTTATGAAATTTTCAAGACGAAGTTGTGGGCGTAACAAATTCAGACTTACTATTAAGCGAACTCTCGGCGATTTTTTTTTCCGTTTTCGTTTCGAGTAATTCACTACATATCGCTGTTGAGCAAGCAAACCATTAAGACATATCCACCTCACTTCAGCTTTTCCAAGATAGATTTTGTCATCGTTGACCGCCATACCTTGAACACCAAAAAGAGACGATAAGTGGTGAAAAGAGATGAAAAGAGGCACACAGGGGGCGAAAAGAAGCTGAAGAGACTATTTGAAGGAGAAAAGCGTTCAAACAATGCAAACAGAAGGCAAGACGAAACGAGAATAGACCTACACGAAGCGAAAAGAAGCTTAAGATACAATAGAAGAACACGAGAAGACATCAAACAAGGTGAATGCAGGCGAAAATAGGCCTTCATGAGGCGAAAATAGGCCTTCACGAGGTGAAAATAGGCCTTCGTTTGGTGAAAAGAGGCTAAATAAAACTATACAAGACATTATTAAGACGAAAAGATAGGAAGAAGAGTTAAAATGAGGTACACACATGAAAATGGACTTTAGAGACTGTAGGAGGATGAAAGCAAGTAAAACTAGGCGAAAAGAAAACAAAAAAGCGAAAAGAGCCCTACACGAAGCGAAAACAAGCTGACAATTAGAAGCTGTAAGAGAACGAAAAGAGATTTTAAGAAGCGAAAAGAGGAATAAAAAATGAGGCGAAAAGAAAGCTATAGTCCAACAGAGACTAAATAAATGGGAAGTGGCAGAAAATTGTCGGAAATATCTGATATATTTTTTTTCTTAAAGGGAGTAGAGCGAAAAGAGGTCTGATGAGTCAAAACGGAGACCGATAGTCGAGAAAAGGAACAATTTGATGCGAAAGTACGAAATTGAGTCAAAATAGGATCAAAAGAGCAAATAAAATTAAAAAAAACCCCAAAGTGTACATAAATGGCGCCGAAAAGAATGAAGAAAGTAAAAAGATATAAGAAGATGCAAACTCGAGGAATACGAGTGTAGCAGTTTGGCAAAGAATGCTAGAAACAAAAAAAAACAAAAAAACAAAACAGATATTTGCGGGGGGGGGGGGGGCAAAAAGAAACGAAAAACAAAATGTAGATGAAGCAGCACAAATGCCATAAAGAGTGAGAGACGGGATGGGGGAGCGGTAAACAATATTTACTTAAAGTGGAAACACTTGGAATGATGCCCAAGCGTGGCGACAAGAGTCACAGAGAATGGATAAAATCGCATAAAAACGCTCAGAAAGTGAGAAGTGATGGGAAAATGAGAGGCAAAGGGTGGTCAAAATAAAAAATGAAGAAGAAGAAGAAGAAGAAGAAGCAAAAATAGGATTTATGAGAGGGTATGGTAAACCATAAACAAGATACGACTGGAAAAAGAAACGCAACGACAGTTCAAAAAGATGTACAGGCGACTTCAAAACAAGATGTTACAGATTAAGTAGAATGTACAAAGAAGCTGTGCGCACATGCAAAAAAGTCAAAAGAGGTATTAAAACAAGACCCCCATTTTCAACAGTAGGTATTTATTTATCACACACACACACACACACACACACACACACACACACACACACACACACACACACATTGATGCAGTTTGTACCTTGTCTTGGAAAAGCAGTGTAGTATAATCGGAAGAAATGTCTGTTTTGTCTCTAATTTATGTCTAAGTTTCTTTTTTCTACTCAGAACGATAATTATTTTATTGTGAATTTATCAGCACGCACTAAATATCAACGATTGGAAACATGTGTGACAGGTGATACAACATGAAAGAAATTTGGACTTTAGCTCGAACTTTTGAATAGTTGCTTCGTTATTATGTCCTTCTAATTTAAAACGTGAATGTTTGCTTTGAGAGTTCATAACGTTAAGCATTCAGCGATCGCTCGCATAAACTGTCGCAAAGATCCAAGACCGCGCCGCTCGAAGGTTCCCAACTGATAAACGCAATGATTGCCTCCCGCGAGAGCTTCGATGTTATATTAAAATCCATCCCAACTCGACAACACATTTCAACTACCGTTCAGTTTCGAAGACCACCGGAAGCTCGCAGAGACTAGCATCCATTTTATTTCGCAACCGCCAATAACTCGGAAAGTCTAGCAAACGTAGGTACATGCAGGATGCAGCCATATCCGACGCTAGGTTGTCGCGGTAGACGTTCTGCAGCAATACATGCATTTTCGTGCGCTCTCCCACAGACCGAATACCCGTGTCGCGGGCAGTTGCATACGTCTGGACCCTAGTTGGAACGTGCGTTGTCATCTTCCTATAGCAGTGTAGTAGTACAAACGTGTGTGGTAGTTTGTATATCTGTGTGCGATTTTGTTTCTCCAACTGGAAACATTTGGACAACTTCTGCATTTAGGTGGTCTCTGCGATCCCTCTGTATTGTTGTCCTGTGTGGTCGTGCGTTTTGATGATCTCTGCGGGCTATTGGCGATCTGTATCGTTATCCTACATATACCTGCGTTTGGTAGTCTCCGTGGGGTTTCTGTAGCCTGTATCGTTGTCCTGCTTGTACCTACGTTTGATAGACTCTGCGAGTTATTGGTGGCCTGTGTGGTCGTGCGTATGCTAGTTTCTGCGAGCTCTTATGACCTTCGAAACTGAGATATTGGAAATGGTAGTTGAAGTGTGTTGTCGAGTTGAGACTGATTTTTTATATAACAGAGAGGATCTTGCGTGAGGCGATCATGGGGTATATGAATTAGGAACCTTCGAGCGGCGTGGTCTCGGATCACTGCGGCGCGGCTCACGCGGGAGATTACGGATGCAATCCACAGTGGAGAAAGGAGTAGTGGATAATGGGAATTTATGAGACCGTGCTTATCTAGGACGGCTCCCAACTCCTAAATCTCACGACGCGGTCTCGGGGGCTCACGCTGCCAGGTCATGGAGAATCTAGAAGGTCTTTGGGAGTTGGGAGCCGTGCTAGGTAAGCGCGGTCTCATATCTCCATTATCTATTTACTCAAGTATGTATGTATTAGGATTTAACGACACCTTAGCACAATAATGTCTATATGGTGCCAGTGCTTAGAAAGCAGTTTTTATTTTAATTATTGCACCTACGTGACATTATAGAATAATTCCTCCCAGTTTTTGCATCCTGGAATGAACACATAAATAGTAATAGAAGAAAGATGGCTCGCCCTTCCACATGATGGCCGACGTTGGCGTCTTTTAAAAGTGTTCATTTTATAGAATAATATAGTCTAAGCCATAACTCCAGATTCAGTCTAATATGTAATAAGCTGTAAAAGGTATACTGTTAATGTGTTAAGTTATATTTCTTTTATTATCTGTACCACAAAGACAATGTTGTTTTCATTCGAATAAGTGAATAATAATAATAATAATAATAATAATAATAATAATACTAATACTACTACTACTACTACTACTACTACTAATAATAATAATAATAATAATAATACTACTACTACTAATAATAATAATAATAATAATAATAAATACATAAATAAATAATGATGATGATGATGATGATATTATTATTATATTATTATTATTATTATTATTATTTGTGTTGCTGGTTTCACATGGAATCTAATCAAACCCAGGACCTCGGACCGGCATACCAGGGAGGCCACCAAGAAACCAAGCACGTTTGAATGTCGGTTTTAGAGAATCTGCCACAGATACATATACAGACTTGGAAATACGTACTAGAAATGTTTCCGGTATGAACGCAGGGCTCAATCGAGATCAAGCAAGGTGTAACAGCGACGTAACTCAACTGGTACTGATGCCTGCTAGTTCAGCGAGAGTAACACTCCCACATTTTCGTCACAGCAAGAGGAACCAGGACCCACATTTCGCTCTGAAAGCTCGCAAAGATCAGATAATCGTATACAGATCATGAGTGATATCCGTGCTGACGTGAGACACCTGAACGATAGATTCGACCGCTTTGAGCAATCAATTGAAGAACTAAACAAATCAAATGAAGAATTAAAGGCGCACAACAACAGCTTACAAGAAAAAGTGAATGACGTCAGTGAATCAATTAAGTCTAGAAGTGAACGACCTCACTGAATTGATGTTAAGTCTAGAAGTGGATGGCCTCACTGAATCAATGTTAAATCTAGAAGTGGATGGCCTCACTGAATCAATGTTAAATCTAGAAGTGGATGGCCTCACTGAATCAATGTTAAATCTAGAAGTGGATGGCCTCACTGAATCAATGTTAAGTCTAGAAGTGGATGGCTTCACTGAATCAATGTTAAGTCTAGAAGTGGATGGCCTCACTGAATCAATGTTAAATCTAGAAGTGGATGGCCTCACTGAATCAATGTTAAATCTAGAAGTGGATGGCCTCACTGAATCAATGTTAAATCTAGAAGTGGATGGCCTCACTGAATCAATGTTAAATCTAGAAGTGGATGGCTTCACTGAATCAATGTTAAGTCTAGAAGTGGATGGCCTCACTGAATCAATGTTAAATCTAGAAGTGGATGGCCTCACTGAATCAATGTTAAATCTAGAAGTGGATGGCCTCACTGAATCAATGTTAAGTCTAGAAGTGGATGGCTTCACTGAATCAATGTTAAGTCTAGAAGTGGATGGCTTCACTGAATCCATGTTAAGTCTAGAAGTGGATGGCTTCACTGAATCAATGTTAAATCTAGAAGCAAAACTTTTTACTAACGAGAAGAAACTTGAGAATCAAGAAGCCCAATCACGCATAGACAACTTAATCTTCTACGGCATTCCAGAAATCAAGGGTAAAAAATGGAACAACACTGAAAATACGATAAGAGAATATATCAGACAAACACTGGACACAGACGAATCGAAAATTGGAATTGAACGAGCTCACCGCCTACATTTGAAACGGAGTCCAAGGCCTGCAATTGTTAAGTTTTCTTGATTCAAAGATATGGAAACGGTTTAAAAGAAATACAGAGAAATTAATAAGACAGCCTGAAACAAGGGACAGGTGGAAGAGAAAGAAGGGCAAGGAGGAGCAACTGGAACTGACAACTAGGTTAAAAATGTGTCCGAGATCATTTAATCATGTATTTGAGTATCTGAAGACTTCTCAGAAAGAGTATGTCGGGCACGAACAGCTGTCTATCCGTTCTTCATCCAGGCACTCAGGAATGGTAAAGCAGCCTTCTTGAAATATGACACACTGGTTATACATGGAACTGAATATGTGTTTAACGACGCACTGCAGGATATTGTACATATAAACGATAAAAAAGGGTCTGACCGAGGCCGTTTTTCACATGTGGTACATGATGTGGATTTAAAAAAAAAAAAAATTATCTAGTGAACAGTCTAATTTGGATTGTAGTGATTTGATCAATTTTATGCGTGATTTTGATATTTTTGGATTGGTCGAGATTTGGGCTCATGATAAAATTGATATAAATGGTTTCTCGAGCTACATAAGTGTCAGAGATAAAGAGCTTAATGCAAGACGTTATTCTGGAGGTATTGCTGTCTATGTAAAAGAACATGTAAGGCATAATTTCAATATCTATAAGCTTGAGAGTAAATGAAAAAAATATTGTCTGGTTGAAACTCTCCCCTTATGTACAAAACCCATCAGGAAGGTCTAATTTTTTGATGTAATATATATATATCACCTGAACACTCGTCAATATATGCAAAAGAAGACTTGTTTACCATTATTGAAAACAAATCGGTACATTATAAAGTTATATATCCAAACCACACATTTATTATTGGTGGAGATTTCAATGCCTATACCTCCACAGAAACTTATTTTATTATACATGATAGTTGTACTATCATTGATACGAATATAGCATGTGTCGAGGATGTAGATTTAGGGGGAAGGGTTAACAAGGACAGAAAGGAATTAAATCACTCTCTATGGTGTGAATTTACAGAAATTTTGTGAGCTATCTGGAATGAGGATTGCAAATGTCCGATATGGGGATGATAAAAGTATTGGAAACTTTACACGTATACACGATAACTCTGCTACAATCATAGACTACTTACTTTTAGATCAATGATTATTTACATGCATAACTACCTTCAGGATTGGTAATAGGATTGAATCTATTCATCAACCAATAATATTTCACTTGGGTGTAGCTGATCCCATTACCCGCACAGCTAAACCTAATGAAAGTGTTTCTCCAAGAGAGAGATATATTTTGAATGAAACACAAAGAAATAGATTTGTCCAAAACGCCAGCTCTTGAATATCAGAAAAATCTCATACTATACTCACAATAACAGAGCATAATCAAGTTGATACTGCTTGAAATTTTTTCAGGGAGAGTATTTGTTAATAACAACATACGATGAATGTAGATCGAAATGATATCAATAAAATAAGTGATCGGGTTTTGGTCAACAAACAACCCTGCTATCACGCAGACTATAAAGCAGCAAAACTACGCGCACCTGATGCACTTAGAAACTTCAGAAATAATAATATGACAGACAACTTGGCTGTATATATGCACCATATGTATAAAAACAAAACCAGGCACAAATGCAACCTATACAGATCAAAGGAAAAGGCAAGTCTTGAAAAAGCACTTTCAGAGAAAGATTCGAAACGCTTCTGGAGACTTCAAAAATGTCCAAATACCACGTTGAATGGAAAAATACACCGCACTGTATGGTACCAGTACTTTTCAGAATTATTTAATATACATTATGAGATGGACCAAAATTTCAGATTAAACGAAACAACTAATATTCTTCATGAAAATCTGGACGGTAGAGTAAAAGAAGAAGAAGTGCAACATGCTATAAAAATTTAATGTCGGGACAATCATGTGATATTGAGGTCCTTTCGAGTGATTTTATTTAAGGCAAATGGAAATATAACGGTACCTGTTTTAGCGTCTATTTTCAATAAATTATTTGATCTCTGATACTTCCCGAAGTGTTTGACAACGGTTATTATCGCACCCATTCACAAAAAAGGGAATATAAATAGAATTTGCCCGTCTGTCAGTCCCTATGTGTGTATGCGGCATGTATGCATGTTGGTAGGTAGGAAGGTCAGAGGACGGGAGGGATATACGTAGAAAAGTATGTTGGGATGGAACTAGGTATATATGGGGTTCAATAGATAGATAGATATATAAGTCACCCTTCAAATAGGATCGATTTTTCCTATCAATCGTAGCAATACCTGATGTGTGTGTCTGAGAGAGAGATAGAGTCCTGTTAGCTCTCTCTTACAGTGGACAGCGGAGGCAACTATCCCTACCATTACAGCGTCCTGAACGTGGACATTTTTTTAAGACAGTTACAGCTGATATGTCAAGTCCATAATTGTTTTCAAACCCTAAATCTCATGGAAAAGAAATACTACTTAAATGACATCCAAATTGTACACAAACCAAATCCCTTTTTTAAAGTGTGTGTGTGTGTGTGTGTGTGTGTGTGTGTGTGTGTGTGTGTGTGTGTGTGTGTGAATATCTTATAAATACTTTTTTTTAAAATCAAGACATAGAAACATTTACGTTTTTGGTATATTCTCGTTAATGAGAATCACAGTGAAATTTCAAAAACACATCACAAAAGTCCATTCTTCTTCTTTTTTTGCTGTTTTTCTTTTATGAATTTCTTCACTTTAATGGGTTCTTCTTATGTTTTTTCTGCTGCTTCTGAAATTTTCAACTTTTGCGCTTTTTCCACTTTTTTGGGACACTCTATTGACCAAGGTCCTTTTTCTTGACAATGATAACAAGTATCTTTATGTTCATCTCTATTTTCTCATGTCTTAGAGGTTCCTTTTCTTTGACGCTGTGGACATTCTGGAGCCCCATCTCATTTCTCTTGACAGACGTATCAGGTATCTTGACTTTTATCTTGATAGGAGTAGACTTCCGTTTCTCCAGCAGTCTTCTTGAAGTGTATTTTCGAATGACTCCTTGTAAATATCTGGCCAGAAGTGTCATCTATTGCGGCTCTTCCGTCTTTGCAGATTGGAAATGCATCAGTGTATTCTCTTAGATAAAGGGGTCCTCTATGATGAAAGAAATCGTGGCATGGCAAGTCTTGTAACGTGTTCACAGAAGCATCTTGTCACAAAACATAAAATAAATACTTTCCGTTTTCAAACTTCACAATCTCTGTCTTTTTAGAGTGTTCAGATACCTTTCGTTCATAAAGCATATTCGTAATTCCGTAGCTGCGTAATGACTTCAGAACTTGAATAAAAGATCAAATGTAGCAATATATTGGAGTTAACTTTCCAAGGGATGATAATCGTTGGATGATAATGCAGGATTGATTTCAACTGATCCTGACGGAACGAATGTCCGACAACTGCTAACAAATTGTTTTTAGCTCTAGTTGATTGATACAAAAATGCTTTGTTGACTTTGGTATGACTCCCATTCTACACCGTGTTCTTCAAAAACTTGCCGTATTACACATTATCATTGCGAGAGTGCCAGAATTACATTATATAGAAATGGCGATGCTGTGAGCAATGTGACTATTCAGAATTTTGATATTGTAATTACCACCTGAGTCAGAGCTTGAATTTCAGGTGATTTAGCAGGTTTGAAACTGTTCCGTTGTAAACTAATTCGACGTTGCATGTTTTGCATTTGTCATTGTTTGTTTCTTTTACAAAATGCTGTCAGACTCGCTATGTGAACAAAGGAATATTCCAATACCAATTGTCTATTTGAATAATCGTAAAAAAATAGTATTCTGATTTGAATGTTCGGTTATTCGTTTCAGTTCTAGTCATGTCCTCACCTTGGTAAGCCGCGAACAAAAAATCACTTTTTTTGGATCTATTTTTTATTCTCCCAAATTCACCCCAAATCCAAAAGTGCTTAAAAGCTGTGATCTATCAAATTTAGTCACAGATTGTCTCATTGCCTGAATTGTATTCACTTTAAAAGGGAGGAGAGCTTTTTATTTGCCCTAAAATTAATTTGAAAAAAAAGATGATTTTATTACAAAAAGCACAAGTATGAAAACAGCAGTTGAAACAGCTCTATGACATTTCCATACACATTGATATAGGATATAGCTTGGTACCTTACACAATTGATTTTGACAAGTGAGACTAAATACACATATTACTTATAATATCTGGAGTTATATTAAAGACTATTACAAAATTTAAGGTCGTGAGTAGGTATTACGGTACCAATTGCGCAAACTCGGGGGTGGGGGTGGGGGTGGGGTGGGTGGGTGTGGATGGAGTTAATTGTATAAGGTACATTGGATTTAGAAATAAACAAGACCAGCTGTGATTGGTAAATTTAAGAGTTGTAGTTTCTCTTTGGCTTAAAACCTGATACACTAATATCATCTCTATACCCGTCTGTCCGTAACTGCTTCTCCTAAACGGCTAGGAGGAAATTTACCAAACTTGGCACATAGGTTTTCCATGTGGTGACCATCTGCAAGAGGTATCCGATTTTAGGGCCTTTCCCAATGGGTCCCTTGGAAGGGGTCAAAGGTCGAATATGAAACAATTTTACATTTTTAATATTTGTACCAAACTTTGCTATGTCAGTAGCTTTGGTATTGCCCTCGCAAGAAGGGTGGTCATTACTGACTACTGTGCATGGAGTCCCTTGGAGGGGTCAAAGATAAAATGTACAAAAACTTCAATTATAATGATATTTTCAAATATTTTCTGACCAAACTTAAAATATGCAGCGATAGCAATTAGATGCATCATATATGTGACGGATTTTGCATTATTACCATGGGTTACTTTCTTGGGGTGGGGGTGGGGGTGGGGGTGGGGATGGAGTTTGGGGGAGGGGAGGGATGTTGAGAAATATATGCATTGAAAAGCATCGGGATTTGTAATGGTGAGCCATTGCAGTTTTTAGCACACCTGGTCAAAGGTCATGTGATCTTATGGTATAGCCCTGCGTCCGTCACGCGCCGTCAGTCCGTCCGTCAATACTTGTTTGTGACTACTATAGAGGCTTCAATTTTGATCAGATATCGATCAAACGTTGTATGTAAATTCATGCCATTAAGGTCTCGACAGAGTTCAATTATGACATCCATGCATATTAATGAGGTGATCAAGCATCTGACAGGTTGAGCTTGTGAACACTCTAGAGACCATATTTCTGATCAGGTTTTGGTGAGACTTGCTGTTTAAGCTTATATCATGAAGATCTTGGATGAGTTCGATTGTGAGCAGACATGTGCATATTAATGAGGTGGTCTTGCATTTGATTGTGAACAATCTAGTGGCCATATTTTTCGTCAGGTTTTGGTAAGATTTTCTATGCAAGCTTATATCATTAAGGTCTCAGAGTTCGATTATAAGCTACATCCACGGAGGTGATCCTGCATCCGATTGGCTAAGCTTGCGAACAATCTAGAGGCCATATTTCTCATCTGAAAATTCCAAATGTAATTACTAAGAGCAAAGAAACCCATGACCATAAATAAGTCCTGAGAAATTGGGTGGTCAATCCAGGCTGATCAAATGGCAGAAATCGATACCGCAGCCTTCTAATCATTAGTCCAGTGCCTAAGCCACTGAGTTACTGCAGCTCTTTTTCGTGGGGATCTCAATGGTTTCCATTTTAAGTTATGACTCTAGGGGCGGGGTCACAGAGGAGTAAGGACATACCCTGGAATCCATGCTGACTGCAATGATTAACTCCATTTGTAATACCAAGTAATTGTTTATTTTTAAGGGCGGGGTTATGAACAGTTTCGAAGTTAAGAATCAGGGTCTAGCATCAGAGACAGGAAGAGATCAAGGAAACAATGCTGGTTGGTTGGTTGGTTGGTTGTTATGGGTTTTTATGCCATTTTTCAGCACATGGTAGGCTATACATGGCGGCCAGTATATTTGGTGGAGGAAGAACCCGAGAAAACCTCGGGAAGAACCAACGACCCACAATGCTCTTTGTATAAATGACTTGTTCCTATTATACTGAGAAAATGATCCTATGTATCTGCTCAAGGAAAGAAGATACATGACACCAACATTAATAGACAATGTAGTAACAATATCCTCCAAGCTTTTGTTTACCCTCTACATTTTCAATACATGTGTGAATTTGCATTCACAAACTGATATATGCCCATGTGAGCAATATCAGACCAATATGCGCCTCTTGTTCTAGTGTTGTTTTGCAAATGCAGCTTTCAAGGCAATATTTTTTCTTTTAAGGGAGATTATGTCTTTGTGGAAAACAAAAGAAGTGTGCAAGGAAGTAAGAATGACTGTCCTACCAATATGAACGTGATTATGTCTCGATTGTGTATGGATCAGCTTGTAAATCTTACCAGCAGATGCTTGATCCGATACACATTCAGGGACGTAGACGTTGACTTGAGGTATTTAGAACCTCCCCTTCTGAAGACCTCTATATTGAGGCAAATGAACCTTTACTTTATCTCACACGAACAAAACGGGCTCTTCTGTATACTACCAAACTATCTTCTAATCCATCTAATCCCACATACGATGTGGTCTTTAGGCCCAAATACTACAAACTATCTTCTAATCCATCTAATCCCACATACGATGTGGTCTTTAGGCCCAAATACTACAAACTATCTTCTAATCCATCCAATCCCACATACGATGTGGTCTTTAGGCCCATGTACCAAACTATATTCTAATCCATCTAATCCAGCATATGATGTGGTCTTTAGGCCCAAATACCAAACCTTGTTTTATGTTCATTCAGACACCAAATTTCATTCCACTTTGTGGCATATGAATTCGTTCTTGCCTAGAAACACCATCAATTAATATTGGAAATACTTCAAATTCTATGTTCTAAAATAATAACCTTAGTTATCCCCCCCCCCCGAAAAAGATCTTCCCCAATTCAAAAGTCCTGAATAAATCCTCTCATTTGTCAGAGTAAATTCAATGAAATCACAGCCTTTTATCGAGGCCATACGTCCCTGTATACAGACGGTATCCAGGCCTTTTATCCAGGCCATACGTCCCTGTATACAGACTGTATCCAGGCCTTTTATCTAGGCCATACGTCCCTGTATACAGACGGTACAAGAGATGGAGAAGAGGTTGGAGCTCCAAGATCCCATGGCGCCATCTCGAGCTGGTTACCGGATATGGCCTCCGTTTTTACCACATAAATTACAGACATACTAAAATCTTTAAACTACATTGAAATCTCTCAAAAAACAAGTTTTTTTCATAGTTTTGGATTCACTTTCCACACCTAAAGCCTTGCAAAACCTTGAATTTGACAATATTTCAGATCTTACAGAAACATGATTTGCTCATACAGTCTGTTTAAAGTATTCTGTACTGTTGACTGTCTAGTCACATTGGCATTAAGGGTAATTAAAGTGTAGATAAGCAACCAAAGCTCTTCTATAATCACCCATTTCTGAATGGAAGATTCCATATACTGACTTCAAATATTATAGAAATCGGCATGTTCTATATACTTGGAAAAATAAGTGGAACGAGAACTCCTCAAACAAGCTTCATAACATCGAACTCATCATTGGAGAGTGCAATCCCTTATATAAAACATATCGCAGAGATGAGGCGATATTGTGCCTAAATAATAATAAAAACAATAAATAAAATATAAATGCAACGTATATGTACAAATAAAACTCTTATTTACTACAGTGTCTGACACACTCACATGTAATCATAAAATATACATACACACATTAGATTAAACATAATAATATATACATGTAAGTTGAGAGATGGGAAAGTAGTGGGAGTATTCAAGTTTGGTATCTCAATTTATTTGAGCTATGAGCAATGGCATAATCATAAAGAAGTCATTTGTGAAGCGTCTTATTAAAAGAAGAGAGTGTTGGTGTTTGTTTAATATGATTGGGAATTATATTCCACAACACTGCTGCGTAATATGCAAAAAATGTTTTGTACAGAATCGTTTTGAATTTAAGAAAATAAAGATTTGAGTTTAAAATAGACCATTGATTTGTGTGAATGGATATTAGAAGATTTGAGTTTAAAATAGACCATAGGTTTGTGTGAATGAATATTAGAAGATTTGAGTTTGAAATAGACCATAGATTTGTGTGAATGGATATTAGAAGATTTGAGTTTGAAATAGACCATAGATTTGTGTGAATGGATATTAGAAGATTTGAGTTTGAAATAGACCATAGATTTGTGTGAATGGATATTAGAAGATTTGAGTTTGAAATAGACCATAGATTTGTGTGAATGGATATTAGAAGCTGGACTCAGGAGATTATTGACATACTGTGGAGCCATGTTATGGAAATATTTATATGTCAAACTAGCTTTAAAATACTTTAATCTATAATTAAAAGGTAATAACTGTAAATTAACGAATAAATGTGAGGATGGGTAGTCTTTCTTGTAATAATTCTAGCGGCTCGTTTTTGGAGTTTAATTATCTGATTAAGATTAGTAGCTTTGCAATTGCACCATATGGTGCAACCATAATTACGCAAAGGCAAATATATATCCATTATAAAACATTTTTAGCATCGATTCTGGCACACACGGAGACTGGAGGATGCTGCAGAACACACGCTCTTTATTTGATTTTCCCACGATAAATGCCTGTCAGTAATGACTCCTAAACGTTTCTGATTTTCTATGTTATTTAATTTGGTTCCCTGACCAAATATATTGATATCTTTAAATTTCTTTCTATTTTGCTTTCATCCACATTATAGCAGGCTGAACGTTCTGTTGTAAATTTTGTTCAAGGGAAGGGATTGAATCACTCATGGCATGCAATATTGCGTCATCTGCAAAAAGATCAGTTTCAGTGGCTTTTGGTTGAAGTCGTAAATCATTAATGATGAAGAGAACGAGGAAAGGACCAAGAACAGAGCCTTGAGGGACTCAACTATTTGACGTATTGTAAAGAAGATGCAGCATTATCCACAGAAACGCACTGTTGCCTTCCTGTTAGGTAAGAATCAAAACATGCAAGCGATATATCACTGATTTTGAATGCCATGAGTTTTGGTTTTTTTTTAAAAATCAATATTTCATGATCTACTAAATCAAACGCTTTTTAAAAATTGAAATAAATTGCCCCGTCACATATAGCTGCTAGCCATATATCAACCAACTTTGCCAGGACAGTTTGGCATGAATGTTTTTCTCTGAAACAGATTATATTTCTTTAAAAATCGGCGAAGATGAACAGCTATTTTTTTTCCCAAAATTTTGATAAGGTAGGTAAAATTGATATTGGTCGATAATTGTTTGTTGGCTGTTTAAAAAGGATACACACACATGACTCATGCATAGCTGCTAAACGCTGAATCATAACCAGAGTGCATACCCTGACAGTGTCCACTGACATTGGAGCATATTCTTGTGAAGTGTATGGACTTCCACCCTGTAAAACAGGAGTTTTTTTTTATATGAACTCAGTTAAGGAACTTTATGATAATGAACTTTTTCGGACTTTTGGGGGAGAATGTGGTTTATAGAACACATTTTGAACATATATTTTAAGGATTTTTAAAAAATATTTTTTACAATTTTATGTTATTTTTTAAAATACATTTTACAGAATGTTAACATCTTTACCTTTTATTATTTATCTTGTAGTAGTACATGTTTATGTTTATTTGGAAGGGTTTATCTTCATGAAGTTCTTTTATGCAATTCTCCATTTTTAAATTTTAGGACTTTACTTTAATTGGTACCATATAGCCATTATTATGCTGAGGTGCCGGTAAACGCTAATACATACATACATACATACATACATACATACATACATACATACATACATACCCTGCCAAACTGAATATCAGACATTTTGCATCAAATTTCCAGATTTTAAAGTGAGTATAGTATTTATGCCCCATCATTTTGATGTGTAAAATATCGAACAATTTGGAAATAAAATTTTCAAGAGCATTGTTGACCGAGATGGCACAGTAAATTCTTATGCATAGTTCTCTTTCATTTCTTCAAATGATAAAACAAAACCTTGAGCAAACAAAAAAATCATAATATTTCCACAACTCGAATATCTGCATAAATCTTGAAAAGTCTTTGATGTCAAGAAATATTATGACTGTGACAAATATCAACTTAGCTCTGTCAGTCATTTCATTATTATAATTATGTCAGTTCATATTTTTATGTTTAATTGGAAGACTTACGACGGATATTATTTTATGTTATTGACATAGTTTTTGCACATAATGGAGCCATTACACTTGTTATGGAAGTATTAGTTTTCTTCCTGAAATATAGAACACCCAGAACAAAATTTATATCATCTACCCCTTGTATTTAAACAAGGTATGTAAGCTTATTCATAGCTGGGCATAATCTGGTTAATCTACGTGACGAATTAGTTTTTATAAGTTTGATCAAGCAGATATGTATTGATATCGACACACAAACCTGGAGTAGCAAATAAATGAACTACCGGTAGATAGATATGTATTGATATCGACACACAAACCTGGAGTAGCAAATAAATGAACTACCGGTATATAGATATGTATTGATATCGACACACAAACCTGGAGTAGCAAATAAATGAACTACCGGTAGATAGATATGTATTGATATCGGCACACAAACCTGGAGTAGCAAATAAATGAACTACCGGTAGACAGATATGTATTGATATCGACACAC
This sequence comes from Margaritifera margaritifera, assembly GCA_029931535.1. NCBI lineage: Eukaryota > Metazoa > Mollusca > Bivalvia > Unionida > Margaritiferidae > Margaritifera > Margaritifera margaritifera. The sequence continues at coordinate 571,865 of JAQPZY010001047.1, read as the reverse complement.
AAACCTGGAGTAGCAAATAAATGAACTACCGGTAGATAGATATGTATTGATATCGACACACAAACCTGGAGTAGCAAATAAATGAACTACCGGTAGATAGATATGTATTGATATCGACACACAAACCTGGAGTAGCAAATAAATGAACTACCGGTAGATAGATTATGAATTTTCTTTTGATTTTCGAATAGTCTTTAAATGAAAAATAAGGCCGTGCAAAATTTATACAGGTTGTTTAATAACTTTCCTTACAGGCTTATTTTGAGAACTGCCATTAAAGCATTAGTCTGTTCACGTGTTGTTGTTTTTATCTGATTGGGTTCATTCGATGTTTTTCCTTTGTCGTTTGCATCTGAAATTTTAAGGTTAAAACTTACCCTCATCCTATGTACAACTTGAACAAGCTGAATTAAAGTCTTACAGATTGGCGTGAAAGATCATGAAATGTACATAGTGATAGTTACTAACCAAATATTAATCACTAATAAAACATGTAATCATGGTAATTACTGATGCATGCACTATGCTTGCACTACTGACTGTCACTCAAAGGTTACTTAAAATCTTGTGACTTCAGCCAGTGTAATCTGGTTTCTACTGAAGCAGATTTTAAGAACAATCATTTAAAAAAAAAAAAAACTTTTAAACAAAATTAGTCTCTAGTTTTTATCAACTCATTATTGTACCTCTTCTTTGACATCACACAAAGGAATGTTCTTTTTTTATTGTGTTGTGTCTTTTATGCCCTGTCTCAGTATTTATGGTTATGCATGTATGTATTGCATATTGTATGTGGTTCTACAGTAAGTCAACACAATACTGGCTTTATAAATGCCAATTAAAAGTTATAATTTTAAAATTTTAAATGGTTATAAAGTTACAATGTACAGATAAAAAAGTGCAAAACAAACTTTAATTGGAAAAGGGGTCAACATTTCGTTCTCAAGATCAATTTAATCGGAACGTATTTTTTGCATGATAATTAATGTTTACAATAGCTACTGGAGACTACTATACGCTTTGTAGCTGTGAGCTATATAATCACTGATTACATTGTGGTTAAGGTTTTGTTTATGGTACTTATGAAGGAACCATGCATTTAACCTTCACTTATGTGTGTACAATAACATGTGCCTGACATTTGGTTACATTTCATAAAATAAAGCCAATTTTTCTTTCTTTTTTTTTTTTGGCCGGGGGTGGGGGGGCATTTTGCAGTGATAAATTTTTGGGTAAAGTTTGCATTTAGATTGTATATGTAGACAGTAGGTGTAAGAGCTATGCATTAAAATTTCACTATTGTGCATCATTTGTAATCATTTTCCTGAACTTTTTCTATAGCCTTTAATACAATGTTTTAAGTTTTTATTACAATTTATAGCGTAAAGTGTGAAATTTGTTTATGTTTGGGACTTACTTGTCTGCAAACGTTTTTGAGTTTCGTTTGCTTTATCAAGTCTAAGTTTTAAAATCTTCTTTCACGTTACCTTGATACCTTGAAGCTAGAATTTAAATTTACTTTCAAAGGACACAAAGCATTTTCTTATGATCCACTTAAAATGTGGAAGAGGAATATAGTTTTAAGCTCATTTGGCCATCTGTCTGTCCATTTGTATGTCTATTTCTCCAAAGTAGCATGGCTCAGTTTTGCACGACTTTAAGGTCAGTTTTTCAAGAACGGTCACTTATGGGGTCTTGTACTTTTACGTGTGGACTTAACTTCGGGAGAGCTAAGCTATCATGCCAAATGAAGGCCACAAAAGCCTTCATGTCATGCTTCAATGACTTTTATTTGGGGCATATGGTCAGTGTGTCATACAACTTTGAGGGTACAGTTATGTGGCTTAGTTTATGGATCCATTATGTTGCGTCCTACAACATCTAATCAGAATCACCTCACTATGACCTAGATTTCATGCATCAGTAAATTTCATCTATTGCAGTCATTCTTCATTCTATCCCATTTACCTATCATCCCATCTCAGGAAATTAACATCTTATATCAGCTATCCAAAATGTTTTAGTTATCGTTTTAGATCCTATTTCGATTCAGTTTATTTCTTTGTTGCAAAAAGTACAAGCTTATTGGCAACAAGTACAAGCTTATTGGCAACAAGTACAAACTTATAGGCAACAAGTACAAGCTTATATGCAACAAGTAAAAACTTATAGGCAACAAGTACAAAGTTAGTGGCAACAAGTACAAGCTTACAGGCAACAAGTACAAACTTACAGGCAACAAGTACAAGCTAATAGGCAACAAGTACAAGCTTATTGGCAACAAGTACAAACTTATTGGCAACAAGTACAAGCTTATTGGCAACAAGTACAAGCTTATTGGCAACAAGTACAAGCTTATTGGCAACAAGTACAAGCTAATAGGCAACAAGTACAAGAGTATAGGCAGCAAGTACAAGCGTATTGGCAACAAGTACGAGCTTATAGGCAACAAGTACGAGCTTATAGGCAACAAGTACGAGCTTATAGGCAACAAGTACAAGCGTATAGGCAACAAGTACGAACTTATTGGCAACAAGTACAAACTTATTGGCAACAAGTACAAACTTATTGGCAACAAGTACAAACTTATTGGCAACAAGTACAAGCTTATAGGCAACAAGTACAGACTTATTGGCAACAAGTACAAACTTATTGGCAACAAGTACAAACTTATTGGCAACAAGTACAAACTTATTGGCAACAAGTACAAGCTTATTGGCAACAAGTACAAGCTTATAGGCAACAAGTACAGACTTATAGGCAACAAGTACAAGCTTATTGGCAACAAGTACAAGCTTATAGGCAACAAGTACGACCTTATTGGCAACAAGTACAAGCTTATAGGCAACAAGTACAAGCTTATTGGCAACAAGTACAAGCTTATAGGCAACAAGTACAAGCTTATTGGCAACAAGTGCAAGCTTATTGGCAACAAGTACAAGCTTATAGGCAACAAGTACAAGCTAATAGGCAACAAGTACAAGCTTATAGGCAACAAGTACAAGCTTATAGGCAACAAGTACAAGCTTATAGGCAACAAGTACAAGCTAATAAGCAACAAGTACAAACTTATAGGCAACAAGTGCGAGCTAATAGGCAACAAGTACGACCTAATAGGCAACAAGTACAAGCTTATTGGCAACACGTACAAGCTTATAGGCAACAAGTACAAACTTATAGGCAACAAGTACAAAGTTAGTGGCAACAAGTACAAACTTATAGGCAACAAGTAAAAAGTTAATGGCAACAAGTACAAACTTATTGGCAACACGTACAAACTTATAAGCAACAAGTACAAGCTTATTGGCAACAAGTACAAACTTATTGACAACAAGTACAAACTTATTGGCAACAAATACAAACTTATTGGCAACAAGTACAAGCTTATTGGCAACAAGTACAAACTAATTGGCAACAAGTACAAACTTATAGGCAACAAGTACGAGCTTATAGACAAGAAGTACAAGCTTATAGGCAACAAGTGCAAACTTATAGGCAACAAGCACAAGCTTATAGGCAACAAATACAAGCTTATAGGCAACAAGCACAAGCTTATAGGCAACAAGTACAAGCTCATTGGCAGCAAGTACAAGCTTATTGGCAACAAGTACAAGCTTATAGGCAACAAGTACGAGCTTATAGGCAACAAGTACAAATTTATAGGCAACAAGTACAAGGTAATAGGCAACAAGTACAAGCTTATTGGCAACACGTACAAGCTTATAGGCAACAAGTACAAGCTTATTGGCAACAAGTACAAGCTTATAGGCAACAAGTACAAACTTATAGGTAACAAGCACCAGCTTATAGGCAACAAGTACTAGCTAATAAGCAACAAGTACAAGCTTATTGGCAACAAGTACAAGCTTATTGGCAACACGTACAAACTTATAGGCAACAAGTACAAGCTTATAGGCAACAAGTACAAGCTTATAGGCAACAAGTACAAGCTAATAAGCAACAAGTACAAACCTATAGGCAACAAGTGCGAGCTAATAGGCAACAAGTACGAGCTAATAGGCAACACGTACAAGCTTATAGGCAACAAGTACAAACTTATAGGCAACAAGTACAAAGTTAGTGGCAACAAGTACAAACTTATAGGCAACAAGTAAAAAGTTAATGGCAACAAGTACAAACTTATTGGCAACACGTAAAAACTTATAAGCAACAAGTACAAGCTTATTGGCAACAAGTACAAACTTATAGGCAACAAGTACAAACTTATTGGCAACAAATACAAACTTATTGGCAACAAGTACAAGCTTATTGGCAACAAGTACAAACTAATTGGCAACAAGTACAAACTTATAGGCAACAAGTATTAGCTTATAGGCAACAAGTACAAGCTTATAGGCAACAAGTGCAAACTTATAGGCAACAAGCACAAGCTTATAGGCAACAAATACAAGCTTATAGGCAACAAGCACAAGCTTATAGGCAACAAGTACAAGCTCATTGGCAGCAAGTACAAGCTTATAGGCAACAAGTACAAGCTTATAGGCAACAAGTACAAGCTTATAGGCAACAAGTACAAATTTATAGGCAACAAGTACAAGCTAATAGGCAACAAGTACAAGCTTATTGGCAACACGTACAAGCTTATAGGCAACAAGTACAAGCTTATTGGCAACAAGTACAAGCTTATAGGCAACAAGTACAAACTTATAGGCAACAAGCACCAGCTTATAGGCAACAAGTACAAGCTAATAAGCAACAAGTACAAGCTTATTGGCAACAAGTACAAGCTTATTGGCAACACGTACAAACTTATAGGCAACAAGTACAAGCTAATAGGCAACAAGTACAAGCTTATTGGCAACAAGTACAATCTTATAGGCAACAAGTACAAGCTTATAGGCAACAAGTACAAACTTATAGGCAACAAGTACAAGCTAATAAGCAACAAGTACAAGCTTTTTGGCAACAAGTACAAGCTTATTGGCAACACGTACAAGCTTATTGGCAACAAGTACAAGCTTATAGGCAACAAGTACAAACTTATAGGCAACAAGCACAAGCTTATAGGCAACAAGTACAAGCTAATAGGCAACAAGTACAAGCTTATTGACAACAAGTACAAGCTTATTGGCAACACGTACAAACTTATAGGCAACAAGGACAAGCTAATAGGCAACAAGTACAAGCTTATTGACAACAAGTACAAGCTTATTGGCAACACGTACAAACTTATAGGCAACAAGTACAAGCTAATAAGCAACAAGTACAAGCTTATTGGCAACAAGTACAAGCTTATTGGCAACACGTACAAGCTTATTGGCAACAAGTACAAACTTATAGGCAACAAGTACAAGCTTATTGACAACAAGTACAAGCTTATTGGCAACACGTACAAACTTATAGGCAACAAGTACAAGCTAATAGGCAACAAGTACAAGCTTATTGGCAACAAGTACGAACTTATAGGCAGCAAGTACAAGCTTATAGGCAACAAGTACAAACTTATAGGCAACAAGTACAAGCTAATAAGCAACAAGTACAAACTTATTGACAACAAGTACGAGCTTATAGGCAACAAGTACGAGCTAATAGGCAACAAGTACAAGCTTATTGGCAACAAGTACAAACTTATTGGCAACGAGTACAAACTTATTGGAAACAAGTACAAGCTTATTGGCAACAAGTACAAACTTATAGGCAACAAGTACAAGCTTATTGGCAACAAGTACAAACTTATTGACAACAAGTACGAGCTTATAGGCAACAAGTACGAGCTTATAGGCAACAAGTACAAACTTATTGGCAACAAGTACGAGCTTATAGGCAACAAGTACAAACTTATTGACAACAAGTACGAGCTTATAGGCAACAAGTACAAACTTATTGGCAACAAGTACAAACTTATTGACAACAAGTACGAGCTTATAGGCAACAAGTACAAGCTTATTGGCAACAAGTACAAGCTTATTGGCAACAAGTACGAGCTAATAGGCAACAAGTACTAGCTTATAGGTAACAAGTACGAGCTTATAGGCAACAAGTACAAGCTTATAGGCAACAAGTACAAGCTTATAGGCAACACGTACAAGCTTATAGGCAACAAGTACAAGCTTATTGGCAACAAGTACAAGCTTATAGGCAACAAGTACAAACTTATAGGCAACAAGTACAAGCTAATAAGCAACAAGTACAAACTTATAGGCAACAAGTACAAGCTTATAGGCAACAAGTACAAACTTATAGGCAACAAGTACAAGCTTATTGGCAACAAGTACAAGCTTATAGGCAACAAGTACAAACTTATAGGCAACAAGCACCAGCTTATAGGCAACAAGTACAAGCTAATAGGCAACAAGTACAAGCTTATTGGCAACAAGTACAAGCTTATTGGCAACACGTACAAACTTCTAGGCAACAAGTACAAACTTATAGGCAACAAGTACAAGCTTATAGGCAACAAGTACAAACTTATAGGCAACAAGTACAAGCTAATAAGCAACAAGTACAAGCTTATTGGCAACAAGTAAAAGCTTATTGGCAACAAGTACAAGCTTATTGGCAACAAGTACAAGCTAATAGGCAACAAGTACAAACTTATAGGCAACAAGCACAAGCTTATAGGCAACAAGTACAAGCTAATAGGCAACAAGTACAAGCTAATTGACAACAAGTACAAGCTTATTGGCAACAAGTACAAGCTTATTGACAACAAGTACAAGCTTATTGGCAACAAGTACAAACTTATTGACAGCAAGTACGAGCTTATAGGCAACAAGTACGAGCTTATAGGCAACAAGTACAAACTTATTGGCAACAAGTACGAGCTTATAGGCAACAAGTACAAAATTATTGACAACAAGTACGAGCTTATAGGCAACAAGTACAAACTTATTGGCAACAAGTACAAACTTATTGGCAACAAGTACGAGCTTATAGGCAACAAGTACAAGCTTATTGGCAACAAGTACAAGCTTATTGGCAACAAGTACGAGCTTATAGGCAACAAGTACTAGCTTATAGGCAACAAGTACAAGCTTATTGGCAACAAGTACAAACTTATAGGCAACAAGTACAAGCTTATAGGCAACAAGTACAAGCTTATTGGCAACAAGTACAAGCTTATAGGCAACAAGTACAAGCTTATAGGCAACAAGTACAAGCTTATAGGCAACAAGTACAAACTTATAGGCAATAAGTACAAGCTTATAGGCAACAAGTACAAGCTTATTGGCAACAAGTACAAACTTATAGGCAACAAGTACAAGCTTATAGGCAACAAGTACAAGCTTATAGGCAACAAGTACAAGCTTATTGGCAACAAGTACAAACTTATAGGCAACAAGTACAAGCTTATAGGCAACAAGTACAAGCTTATTGGCAACAAGTACAAACTTATAGGCAACAAGTACAAGCTTATTGGCAACAAGTACAAGCTTATAGGCAACAAGTACAAGCTTATAGGCAACAAGTACGAGCTTATAGGCAACAAGTACAAGCTTATTGGCAACAAGTACAAACTTATAGGCAACAAGTACAAGCTTATAGGCAACAAGTACAAACTTATAGGCAACAAGTACAAGCTTATAGGCAACAAGTACAAGCTTATAGGCAACAAGTACAAGCTTATAGGCAACAAGTACGAGCTTATAGGCAACAAGTACAAGCTTATAGGCAACAAGTACAAGCTTATAGGCAACAAGTACAAGCTTATAGGCAACAAGTACAAGCTTATAGGCAACAAGTACATGCTTATTGGCAACAAGTACAAGCTAATAAGCAACAAGTACAAACTTATAGGCAACAAGTACAAGCTTATAGGCAACAAGTACAAACTTATAGGCAACAAGTACGAGCTTATAGGCAACAAGTACAAGCTTATTGGCAAAAAGCCACCCATTATTACCATAATCAATGTGAGATCATAAACCTATTCATGTACGAGTCGGTCAGAAAGTTATGTATGACCTTAAATATTACGTAAATATCCTTGTCAAATCAGATTTATAATTCTTTAATCTTGCCATAAGTGATTTCATTATTGTCAGATATAAATTATGAGGTGATCAATCTGACGTTAATAATTAAAGTTGTCTGTATGTCTGTCTGTCAGTCAGTTCTCCTTGTAATATGGTCTTAATTTATGTTAACACATGAATAACTTATTTTCTTTGCTTTTATTATTAGCAAACATTATTTAGGTTACTGAATTAATAATGATGGTGACGAAAATAAAAATAAGAATCAAAGTTTGAATTAGAGTGTTAAACTTGTAAAACACGCGTGGAGCTCTCATGATTTATCCCTTCGAACCACCCCCAAATCTGAGCCCGTTTGATCAGGTCCAAAAGGGTCAGAATAGACACAGGGTCCAATTAAAATTGCATATATGAACTCATCTTTTCACGCTTAGTAGGTGAGAATATAATTATAGGGTGGGGGTCTCAGTGGTTTCTATATTATGACGCATGAATCAGGTACCTAGGGGAAGGGGTTAGTGGTGGACGCAGAGCAAAAGTTGGTATATCTGAATTCACTTTTCTTGCCCAATAAGTCAGTAAGTGTGTGTATGTTTATATGTATATATATATATATATATATATATATATATATATATATATATATATATATATATATATGTATATATATGTATATATATATATATATATATATATATATATATATATATATATATATATATATATATATATATATGTATATAATGTTGGTACCCCCAATAGTTTCTTAATTGTGACCCAGGGGCCAGAACTGTAACCCACATGGTATGACCTAAGGGCCCCATTCAAACTCTGATCAGTCACGTGTTGACACTTGGGTCAGTAATCACATACACCAATTCCCAGACGGGTTAGCCTCATAATTTAGGAGTTATATAAAATTTGAGAAGAAGAAGGAGAAAAAGAAAAAAACTACCCCACTATCCCCACCCCAAGTGTCAGCATCAAAACTTTTAAGACCGTTGTTTATATACACAGATGACCCCGATTATATCCCTACCCCTTGCTGACTCAGGAATGTAGATAATGCCCAATGTTTCCTCCTGCATGTCTTAAAAGGCGAATAATGGAGGCAGTAAACACCGTGGCTCAGTGGTTAGCATGCCGGACTCGTGACCGAAAAGGTGCCGATTTCAAATCCTAACATTTGGATCAGCCTGTGTCGGCTACCTTGGGTGTGTACATGGGCACGGCACTTAACTTTAATTGCCTCTGCACTAAATAACCTACTTGTGTTGCTGTGCCGTAAAACAAAAACCAAAACCCATTTATATTACAAAGTTTTAAGTGTTCATCTGGAACGGTATATGAGGAGTTGTGTCTCATTACTCGTGCATGCGCACAAATGCTCACGTGCATGCATGCATACTCAGAGTAAAAGAATCACAAAATCCCCGCCTAGTGGCAGAACAATTATTCAACATAATCAAATGTTGGTCGGAAACGTCAAATGATCAAGCGTTCGATTATGATTTTCCATAATCGAATATAAACGATCAAAGTTTACTTTAAACTATTCGACTGCTTTAAAACAAAGTCTTTCAGAAAAAAGTAAAATACAGTCTAATCTCGTTTATCTAACACAAAATGTTGGCATACAACTTTAGCTACAGGTTATTATCGGATAAACGAATTGAATTTATTAATAACTTTTAAGAAATCGTTCCCATTTGTTGCACCGTATAAAAGCGATTGTCGAATAAATGGTTGTCAGAGAAAGGAGACTAGAGTGTATGTGAATAACAACTTCTTGGTAATATAGCTTTCTTTCGTTTCAAGCGCCAACAACATTTCAGACGAACAAATACAGACCTACCAACACTACCGGTGCTTGCAGTAAGTTATCGTCTTTTGAGTCTTTTACCGCATACCAAATTTATCGTCTTATAATACCGTTTTCAAAACTGATTTAAACATTTTTATTGATCTGAAGTATGCAGTAGCCCAGTAAGCAGTAGATGTTAATTGTGTTGCCATCTGACATTAGCCGGTTTATCAAGCCCCTTGCATCACTGCAAGACTAAATTTGTAGTGCTTGGGACGACCTTTCAAACCTCGCCATCTTGTGTGACTGCTCATCCTTATATTACAAACCTTTTGTTGTTTTTTCAACTACCTTGTTTTCTAGGTGTGTGGGTTGGGTGACCTTTGTGTGTTTTATTTTTAAAAGTTTTAAATTTGGGGCTCCGCTTTATTGATCTCTTCCCCTTCCCTTGATAGGGTGTGCTTTTCTTTTTTTCCGAAGAGGCGGCAATTTTGTGTAGGAGATCCCAGTCTTCTGTTGTGTCAGGTCCTACCTTAGATGGTCCTGCTGTTTGACTATTGTGCACCTTGGCGCACCTAATCTTCGTATTATTTGGTGTTGTTCTTTTACTTATGGGTGTATTCGATTTTACATTGATCAGTGTTTGATTTGCCTCTCCCGTCTTCTGTACTACTTCAGAGTATGTATTAGGTATGGGATTCCCATTTTGCCCCTCCTCCTGTAATGTTCCTATTTGTTGTGTAATAGGTCTGGACTCCCCTTCCCCCCTCAGGTATTTTTCCTATTTGTTGTGGGGAGGGAGTCTTGGTATTCGCAGTACTTTCAGTCTCCCCCTCCCGTTTGTCGACTGGAGTCACTTTCAGTTTGAGGCTTGGTTTGCGTTTGTTTGGGGATGAGAGTAGCATGGGCCATGTATTGTTAAGATCGATAAAGCTGTTTCCTTCAAAGTCTTTTCCTTTAATTTGTACATCTGGATCAGGGGCAAAAGGTCCATTGGAGGTAAATATGGGGGATGCTGTTTGTAATATCTCGGCAATAAATATGGGGGATGCTGTTTGTAATATCTCGGCAATAAATATGGGGGATGCTGTTTGTAATATCTCGGCAATAAATATGGGGGATGCTGTTTGTAATATCTCGGCAATAAATATGGGGGATGCTGTTTGTAATATCTCAGCAATGTTTTGAATCCTCTCATTTGTCTGGGATTCCATTGCTGATATTTCTAATACCTCTTATCTGGTGAAGGTAGGCTGGTGTTGAAGTTTAATTTATTTTCCCTAACCTTTCCATTCTGTCCTCGCTTGATATAACCCGTGTGGGTTGGTGATGTTGAAGTCCTAACATTTGTCCTACTGGAGGGAATCTTCCTAACTTTTCTGGAAAGAAGTGTAAATTTGCTCATTTTTCATCCTAAGTTTTTAAGTTCCTAATTTCAGAATGTTAGTGTATGAAGAAGTTTTAGGAAAAAGGTGTGTTATGAGCTTTTATACAACGGTAGCTTTAGATGATGTTAATTGTTTTGATTGTTTTGGATGATATTCGCTTGGTGTATAGCAAACACTAACTGTCTAATGTTTCGACTACTAGCGAGTGCAAGGATTCAGCCCTGGTACACCTGTATTACCTAGGTCCCAGTGCTCAGTATGGCAGAAAGTCTTGCAGTTAACTCTGAGGGCTAGAGGATACGCAAGGATTCCGCCCAGGCAATTGGACTAAGACCCCAATTCATTTTCCTATATAGTCTCTACATTTGTTTGTCAGTACTGAACTTTCCACTGTGTCCAAATCCTAATAAATCATATGTTGCTGTAAAGTATCTTCAAAGATGAACTCACGCTGAAGTTTTTGTCATAGGTTAACCGGCATTCTTATGAATGGCAAGACTGTAAACAAAGCAACGTGCAATGAGTCGCAATTTCACTTCCGGATCAGCACCAATGCCTCGTTACTCACTGTGCACTGTCGCCAAAATACACACAGACAACCACACTATAATGCTCATATTCTAAACAATAACCAATTTCCTCTAAATCAATACTAAAAATGACTAAATCTAATGCATACATCACCACCAAATTGAGAGAGGAAAAAATGATCTAAAAATAGACTAGGACTACATTCGTGGGTTCTGAACCGGAAGTATTATTTGTGGCCTGATTCCAATTGCTAGTATGGGTCCTAGCACCTGTTTGTAAGCGTGGCCGAAAATCTCACAATGTACCAAAGTCCAACTTATAAGACAGGGGCTTAACGATTTTTGCGCCAACAAAAGCAAAAATTAGTACTGTTTTTGAAGCCTAAAATTCAATAATTATCTAATTATGACTATCCGTCGTTTATTGAAAGATTAGTATTGGTTATTTTATAAAAAGACAAAACTATTTCTTATAGATCCTTTCTTAATGGTCAGTAGGTTGTTAAAAGGTAATCAGTAAATAAGCGGGGAAGTGAAGATTGCGGAAACAGAAAATTTTTCCTATATCAGCCAAGTACTACAGAGTTGTTGACCCGTAGATTTAAATCTAATTTTTCTATCTTACCCTATAATTGATATTGTCTGAATTTCAGATGAGTGGTGTGTTCCTGCTGGCTGGATGGCTGGTTGGTTTCGATGACTGAAATAGATGGTGACTGCTGGCTGACTGACTGGCTGGCTGGCTGGTTGGTTTCGATGACTGAAATAGATGGTGACTGCTGGCTGACTGGCTGGCGATGGCTGGGTATAAACAGGATCAACCAAATGAGGGCCAAAATTCTTTCAGAAATCGAGAGTAGATATGAAAAATATACACAAATGGTTCAAAATCCCCAGCAGTGGTAATCCCCGGGGAGGGGGAGGGCATTACACTTGGGCGAGGCTACCGGACAACTGCTCAGTATATACAGTTGCATTCTGGGCTACTTAAACAACCTATCCAATGGATACAAGAAACCCAAAAGTCCAAAGCAGTGATAACTAGCGACTCCCTTAGTGTGCTGTGTTCCCTGGAATCAGGTAACTACTCTGGCAGAGAAAATTTGTTGCGGGAAGTTCACTTGAGACTAAAAATCCAGGAACAAAACCATCATACCGTAGAATTTATGTGTGTGCCCTCTCATATCAACATCCCTGAGAATGAGAGGGCAGACAAAGAAGCTAAAAATAAACTTAACGAACCCACAACTCAACACCTGGAATACAGCGTCCAGAATATTTACAGTATGATTAGGGAAAAAAATTGACCAAAAATGGCAGAGGGAATGGGACACTACAAATAAATGGCGCAGATCTACTATAGACAGAAGCAAATCTGCAGAAACATCGTCGCCCAACCCTAGCAAATCCCTTAGATTTTAAAATAATCAATCGAGGGGCTCCGCCTAGAGAGGTATGGGATTGGTAGGTTGACCCATTAGGGGGAATCAGTTCGCGGTTTGGGCGACTCAATCCCCACCCTCTTGGGCAGAAAAGACTCCACCCCCATAGTACAGACAGAACACTAAAATCGGATAAAAACCTGAAGATATCAGTATAAGTGTTAAAATTTAAGACCAACCAGTAACCATTAAAGATATCATAATCGGATCTCAACCTGTCTAGAGCGGGAGAGGAGAGGCTCCGCCTAGAGAGGTAGGGGATTGTTAGGTTGATCCACTAGGGGAATCAGTACGTGGTTTGGGCGACCCAATCCCCGCCCTCTTGGGCTTGAGAAACTCCACCCCCATAGTACAGACAGGGGGAAAAAAAGGCAGCCACAAACCCTGAGATAACAGTTTACGCGATAAGAGTTAAAAACAACCAGAAACCATTAAAGACATTATACATATGCAAGATAACTAGCATGACCAGTTTCCATTCTCTGAACCCAATTAATAGTGTATACAAATACTAACCTCCTGCTAACATGAAATACTCTATAATAATATAATAAAACCTCAACTCCAGAACGTTAGTATATTATAAGGTGGTCCTAAGCCTAGACCATCAGACCCAGCCTCACCAGGTGGGAACGATAGGGTAACTCAAAACTAGGACTATATGGCCCAAATACTGGCCCACAAAAACATAAATAGTATAAGATGGTCCCAGGACCAGACCATCAGGCCCATACTGCACAAATCGGTTGCTGATTACTCAAGACCCTTAAAACTCGAATTGATAAATAGTGTGAGCATAGTCACTATAGTATATGAATAAGAAACTAAAACCCCCCCCAAAAAAAAAAAATTATACGCTATAAGGTGATCCTAAACCCCGGACCGCATTTTCCTCTTCCTGACAAGAATAAATAAGAAGTGTGCAGTGCATACATTAAAGCGTTGAGTGGGTGCTCCGCACCAACTTGTGACGAGTAATTACAAAGTACGCTGAGCGTACAATAACAAGATGTACATGGTCGAACGGCCGCATACGTCTATAATTCAATTAAACACAAAAACAAACAGTCTTGTCGCCCATCGTTACCTCGTCAACCACTAAAAATGACTTCGAAAATTACCAGATTGACTGAAACCATGGTACACATGCACAGGTTCAGGAAGCACCTGATCTAGACGAACACGGACAGGAAGACGATCTTCTTCTTAAAAATGGCACAGGACCTAGTAGAAGACCTAGTAGAAAACGTCCTGAAAGAGGAAATTATTAAAGGAAATGACGACTGTGAGGAGAGACAGAGGCAACCGCAGAGGGCAACAACAATAACAACAGCAGCGGCAACAACAACAACAACATGAGGGAGAAGAAGTGGAATGTAGAATGGAGGCAAAGGAATTCGCTGGTCCCGTGCTGCGATGAAGCCCTTAGTGAGACGTGGCCGTTCTGCTAGAAGATAAAACCAGGTTCACTCACCAAAACAAAACGATCCTTTTCAGGGCCGACCACATCTCTAGAGATAGCAGCTACTAGAAAATTGCCGAAAAAATTGTGTTTGTGTATGTTTGTGTATGTGTTGTATATAACTTTGTCTTTCCCCACAAAAACTAAAACTGAAAAAAACTTCCCTTATTAAAAAATTTGCTTGTTGAGTATAGTGTGTTTGTTGGGTATAGTGTGTTTGTGTTGTATAGAGTGTGTCTATAAACACTCCCTTACCCTTGTGTAAACCTATCTAAAAATATCAGAAAAACTGTTTCTTTTAGGTCCGTGCGATTTATGTTCCATTTTTAATATCAGTGCATATACTTATATATATATATATATATATATATATATATATATATATATATATATATATATATATATATATATATATATATATATATATATAATCTTCTTTCTAACCACTCTATAACTAACCCCTACTCACAACCACAAGAACCGAGTTTGTTTTTCAAAATTCTTCTTTAAAAACAACTAGATAAGGTGCAAGTCGACGACATTTCTTACATTTGGCAAAAAAGAAACAAAATTTCAACCTTGTACCACTTGGAGCCCTCCAGAGATTAATTAATAAGTGTGCGGTGCACACAGTAAGGCATCGAATGGGTCGTACCCATTCGACGAGTAATTAAGTAGTGCATGGTGTGTACATTAATCGAACGTACATGGCCGAATGGCCGCACACGTTCTAAATTTAAGATCAATCAATCAGTCGTGTCATCTTTCGGTCCATTCGATTCCTCAGTCTGCCGCCAGCCGTTGAAGAAATAAGATAGGGGATCAGAGCAGAGCAGATGTAGATGAAGGGGGGGGGGGGGGGACTGCAAACCAGACCGGTTAGTTTGGTGTGCTTTCAGCCGGAATGCAGCCAGTCGACCTGAATAACTGGAGCAGACAACCCAAAGTGCGGGATTGACCATTGCAGAAGGTCGAGCCTTCGTTCGTACCACACCCACCTAAGCGATCTACCAGGAAGGGCACATAGGCAGGAGGGAGAAGAGGGCTGGAAAGAAGAGTGGCAAAACCCGGAGAAGAGTACTGAGACCCAGAGTGAGCTGCTGACCATAGAATAAGGCCTAGCCTTCGTCGCACCGTACTCACCCCCAGGAGAAGTCACCAGGGACCGGCTACTCTGAATGCCTGACTGTACGGGGTTTTCCATTAGGCTCTTGAAAACCCTTTTCGATCATAACTTTTTAAATTACAAATTTGACCTTTTTGAGCCACCGTCTAAAACATAACTACGAATTTGTGCAAATAATATACAAGTGCACTACATTTTGAAGGGTAAACTATACCCACGGATTGGTTTACAGTTATCGGACACATAAGGTATATAATGTACACTAAATTTCAAATTTTAAAGTAATAGGTACATTTTTAACTAGGTGGATTATCACAATTAAAATATGTGGCTAACACATAATTGACCGTCAGGAACAGCCAGACATAGACAACTGGGTAGAATTTTATTAAAAGTACATCATTGGCGTTTTAACTCATTTCCGCTGCCGCTTTGCGCCTCCGGACATACCTTTTTCTAACTTTGCTTCGGACAGACATTGTGTGTAAGAACCAGACAAATAATTAAATAGTGCACTGTGCGCACAAATTAAATAGTCGCGCATGGTCAAATGACCAACATACGACTCTAATTCAAACTTCACTCAGTTGTGCAATTTCATCGTCGACCAGATAAGAAAGAAAACTAGCACTGCAAGATTAGCAAACTGATGGAGGCCATAAGCTTGATGGAATGAGTACGTACCTCCTGGGTCGGGTGGGAGAGATGAACTGCTACCCGCACACGAGGCACCTGAAGAGGGAAATCACCTCTCTGTGAATCGCCAAAGTTCGTCAGAGAGGTGATGCATAAAGAGACGGAAAAAATCAAGAAGGCGTAAGGGAGGAAAAGAGCGAGAAGGAAAGACTGAAGAAGGAGAGGGAAGAGGGGAGAAGGAGAAGAGAGAGGGAATTCGACCAACTCAATGATAATTGGATGAAGATCCAAGAAAAGTTTCGCCGGTTGGGCCATCCAGATTGGATGCCAGAGGAGGAGGAGTAGAAGGAAGACTGGGGCAATGCGGCCAACGAGCCTCGTGTTAGGTTCGTGGTCTCCACCAAGACATCTTGGAGGAAAAATGTTAAGAACTGGGGCGAATATATGCGGCCCGCAGCGTCCGACCCAGGAGGTGCGACCACTGCTGAGGTAGTGGTAGCAGAAACCCAACGACCCTTTTCAGGGCCACCCAGATTTCTAGAAAAGAGATATGCGAATCATATTTGCCAAACAATTGTGTTTTATGTATTGTGTATGTGTTTGTTTGTGTATCTTTTGTGTATGTCTTTCACAAAACTAAAACTTAAACCCCTTTGTGTTTGCATGTGTGTAAGGGTTTAGTAGTGTGTCTATAAACTACTTCCTACTCTTGTGTGTGATAGTATATTTGTGTGTATGTATGGATAGGATGCTTGCGTAAACACTATTACCCTCTTCATTGGATAGTAGTGGGGGGGGGGTTATTAGATAGTAATCAAAAAGCGGTTGCTGGATTGCAGGGTGTGTGTTTGGATTGTAATCAAAAATCGGGTGATGGATAGTATAGGTAGTGTGCTGGATAGTAATAAAAAAGCGGTTGCTGGATTGTAGGGATGTGTGTTTGAATTTTAGAAGTGTGTGCTGGATTATAAATACAAATTTAACATTACTACATTTTCCCTTGTCCCCAGAGTGGCCCATCTGACCCTAAATTTGTAGGACAGTCTGGGAACAAGATCAGTCCTATGTTAAATTCCCTTTGTCCACAGAGTGACCCACCCATGCAAACCTATGGACAATTTTAACATACGATTTCTCCTTCTCCCCAGAGTGCTTCTCCGTGTATCCAATAGGTTAATGTTAACCTCCCATTCTCCACAGGGTAACCCATATTACTACTTAGGTATTTTCATGAAAAAGCTGTACGTTTATTTCAGTAAATTACAGAATAATAGAACATGCTTCGCGAAATGGCGCCTCTTCCTAACCTCTCCCCCCAAACCGGGCTTGGCGCCCAGAGCGATCGCCCTTATCGCCCGCCCATTACGACGGCCCTGAACGTTATGAATCGGTTCTGTTTCGAAGCGTACATGAGGATGAGTGACTGTGATAGGTCTGAGCAACCACCTAAGGTATTTGGGTGTATCAAAGTATAGCAAACATCTTCACGCGCATGTATAACGGGTTCTTGGGTAGCCTCCACCACACTGTTTGTGAACAGCCATCGGTGTGGGCAATCCCAATGTATTTATATCGATGACGTCATTGTGCTGAGTGCCTATTCAAACCTGTCTATTATAGGTGAATACACCCAAATACCTCATACATAAACAAACACCTATTATAAAGCCGCGTGAAAATGTTTGCTATAAATGGATACATCCAAATACCGTATGAATACATAAGCACCGTTACAAAAACCGTATGTAATTATTTGCTATACGTGGATACATCCAAATACCGTATGAATACATAAGCACCGTTACAAAAACCGTATGTAATTATTTGCTATACGTGGATACATCCAAATACCGTATGAATACATAAGCACCGTTACAAAAACCGTATGTAATTATTTGCTATACGTGGATACATCCAAATACCGTATGAATACATAAGCACCGTTACAAAAACCGTATGTAATTATTTGCTATACGTGGATACATCCAAATACCGTATGAATACATAAGCACCGTTACAAAAACCGTATTTAATTATTTGCTATACGTGGATACATCCAAGTAACTACTTCATACACAGCACTCCTTGGAATTTCGCGAGGCGACAAATAAAGCAGATACACGTAGACGAGACTGTTACGGCGCACGATTGAAATTATTCATTGCTGAGGTTATATCTCATCAACCAGTTATATTATGGAAGAAAAACACTGAAAGGCAAGTAAACTTGTATTCTTTTAGAACCCTAAGTTATCACGTATGCATGTATGTATGTATGTATGTATGTATGTATGTATGTATGTATGTATGTATGTATGTATGTATGTATGTATGTATGTATGTATGTATGTATGTATGTATGTATGTATGTATGTATGTATGTATGTATGTATGTATGTATGTATATATATATATATATATATATATATATATATATATATATATATATATATATATATATATTGACGTAATTTTCTAAGCAAATTGTTTTGCTACAATTCTAGTTTAAATGATATCTTATCAAATCAGTGGTCACGAACCACGGTACATTTGAAAACCTGTATATGTATTTCCTTATACAGCTAGAAAAGTATGGATATATCTATTACATAAAAAGGGTCCATATTAATGAAAAGTATGGATATATCTATTACATAAAAGGGTCCATATTAATGAAAAGTATTGATATATCTATTACATAAAAAGGGTCCATATTAATGAAAAGTTTGGATATATCTATGACATAAAAAAAGGGTCCATATTAATGAAAACCTGTATATGTATTTCCTTATACAGCTAGAAAAGTATGGATATATCTATTACATAAAAAAGGGTCCGTAATAATAAAAAGTATGGATATATCTATTACATAAAAGGGTCTATATTAATAAAAAGTATGGATATATATATATATATATATATATATATATATATATATATATATATATATATATATATATATAGATATATTAATGAAAACCTGTGTTACGAAATTATGTATCATTTCTTGTAAATAATGGTATAGTTTTATTAGTTTAGGACCTCTGTATAATAGTCTAATGGATGTCGTCTTGCAGAGTACACATATATGGTAATTTCAATGTGACCCAGTACATTGGTCCTGGGAAAAATCAATATTCTCGGTTGAAGCATTATTCATGTCGTCACGTGATCAGCGCGTGAGTTTTGAACTTGACCTGACCTGGTTATCGCAGTCCAAGAATCATTCATTTTGTTGACCAGAAGTTAGAATAAGATCGCAATAGTAAGATGTTGATTTGAGATGGATTAAGTAATGGGTTTTGTTTGTTTGTAAGACGCAGATCAAGAAAACTATAAATAAGATGTAATCGGAGCGTTCGTGATTCTTCTTCTGTATAGTTCGTCAGCCTGACAGGTCATAAACGAGATTGGTTCATTTTGTGTGGTATTCTGCTTCAGAGATATACAGCACATTTTGGATTTAGTACTGCTACTTCAACTTTAAGAACTATTCAGCTCCGTTGGAATTATCGGAAACATATCTAGAACTGGTGAGATATTCCATATTCACAAGGATTATTTGGAATTAATAATATTTGGATATAACTGATTCTTGTTAGTACATCAGCACAGTGGTATTTTCATTCAGAATATTCTCCATTCGGAATAATTTTGATTAACTTCCGGATCAGTGAACTTTAGAACAATTTAGGACTTTTAAGGATATTCTATACTGTAAGTTATTTTTAATTCTTTCACTTTGATTGTTTGTTGAAATATTTTAATATTTTAGAAAATTAAATATTTGTGTTTTTAATCTTGAAAGCTTGTTTGAGTCTTTTCGTTTGTTACATTTACCCTTAGTCGTAACACCTGTATATGTATTTCCTTATACAGCTAGAAAAGTATGGATATATCTATTACATAAAATAGGGTCCATATTAATGAAAAGTATGGATATATCTATTACATAAAAAGGGTCCATATTAATGAAAACCTGTTCATGTATTTCCTTATACAGCTAGAAAAGTATGGATATATCTATTACATAAAAAGGGTCCATATTAATGAAAACCTGTACATGTATTTCCTTATACAGCTAGAAAAGTATGGATATATCTATTACATAAAAAAGGGTCCATATTTTAATGAAAACTTGAGGCTTGATAAAAGTGTAGGAATTTCATTTGTGTATCAAAATAAAATATTCATGCTTCTATGAGCATACATTTGGGAAATCGGATATTTATCTGTTAAGATTATATATATATATATATATATATATATATATATATATATATATATATATATATATATATATATATATATATATATATATATATATCTTTTCTAGCTGTCAGGGGAAATAAATGTACAGTTTTTCAAATGCACCGTGATATTGAACGAGCTCTGAAGGGTCGAGCCTGATATCACGAGATATTTGCAAAACTGTATAAGTATTTCCCCATACAGCTTAAAAAATATGTATATAATATCTGATTTAAATCCACAGCAAACTTGTTGGTTAAAAGGTGAAGCATGCATTTTTTAGCGATGCTAGATAAACCTTTACATTTTGAATTATATATCATTCCTTAATTCCCCTGCAATCACATACATGACAAGGGGCTCTAAAGAAGAAAAAGTTGCAAGCGTCATTTAGCCGTCATTGCCAGAGGGACGCAGATCAACGTTATGTATGCCGACACGGGAACGTAAACAGTAATGATTGGATATAAATGATCGAGATTCGTCAATCTTGTGGAATGTCTAGAAATATTTTAGGACATGCTTGGTGATTCTACTTCGATCCAATGGATGTAGAGAAAAATGGACTGACAGAGAAGCGAGAGCCGATGCTCTAGAGATTTCATTAATGTAAATGACGTTATGACGTTGACAGTTTTACGTTTTCCAGGGTGCAATAGAAAAGAAAACGGTAATGAATACATTTGATCGAGATACATAAATCTTGTGGAATGTACGGAAAATCATGTGTATGATCTACCTGATGATTCTACATTGGATTGACAGAAAACTGATGGATAGAGAAACAACTACGCTCTAGAAATTTTATTAATCGTAGAAGTAAGTGACTTTGCAATAAGTAAAATGCTCTTTGCAATATAAACTTTGTTTTCTCACGATATTTTTAAATAAAATTGTGAGTTTCAATTGTAATAGGTAGATTGTACTTTCTGGAATGAAATAATAATATTCAGCTTTGTTGTGACCGTTCCATTGTATTAAAACTAGTATTTATTAGGTTCAGAAAATGTGTGTAGGAACATAAATGTATCTTCGCCGTTTATCTCTGTATCACTGTTATTACTCTCTATCTCCGTGGGCTCGGGGAGGTAGAATAGGCCCGATGCGCCCTCCAGCATGTCGTAAGAGGCAACTAATGGAGGCAACCATTTTTCGTGATGATGTTCATTCTGAGAATGTCTTTTGTTGTTTAAATGCTTATATAAAAAGAATCTGACTTTGTATTTTAAGGATTTAACCTTTTTGTCCTTATCTTTGTTTTGTATGCCGTTTTGGAGGATACCTAAACTTACTTAACACTATATAGCCAGGATTGTGTTGATGTGCCTATATATTACATACACACACACACCCTCTCTGTTTGGATCACTCAATTATTGACTGCTGTGCAAGCCAGGCATCTAAATATTGAACAATAAAATAATCCAATAACAGTACAATAATCAAGAAATGCACTTACTGAAATTCAAAGGAAAATATAGGCGGCTGTGGATTAAATTCTTATTTTAAAAGAAAAATGTCTGACTGTAATGTTCGTTTGTATCTAGCAAAACCCTTTTATAGTATGCTCTTATTGTAAAGCGTATCATCTGCACAGTGGTTCAGTTGAAAACCTTCGTTTCCGGTTTTCTGTTTCTGGTTTCTATAGGACTCCCGGTACTAATTATATGGATATAATCGGAACCAGTCTAGAAATGGGTGAAGATAAAATAGAGTATATATGGGTTTGGCTGGCCAGGATTGGTTGATAATGAAAGCAAAATTTTAGTAAAATGAATCTTTTGAGAGCTTGTCCTAGTTGTAACTGAACAAAATAGAGACAATATTTTATTGAGGAAATTCCACTCCTTTTACAGACTTGGCTTTGGAAAACTAATTGCTGAAATTAGCACCCGATTCTTTGGTGCGAAACTGAAAACACATGTAAATCCAAGATATGCTGCAAGACATATGGCTTTCTCCACAAACAAGCTTGTGTCAAGGATGGGTCTATACTAATGCATATAGGTTTGATCATGCGCATCCAGAAATTTAAAGTTATTTAATTTTTAATATCATGGTGTTTCCATGGGTCTACTATGGGAGCTGAATTAGTACCTTGAGTCCTTTAATGATTTACTCGTTGGAGTATTTCAGCAGATAATACAAACAGCAGAAGGAAAAAAAAATTAAAAGAAACAAATCTTCCTTTTATGAATTTATGACTTTAAATATGTTCAGTATTCATCGAATAAATTAATATTCCACGCAACGCTGGAACACTTTGTTTTCACAGGCAAAGAACGCGCACGTGACGCTACGCAAAACATGTTCATGACGTCAAGTAATATTGTTGTTGTTCTCGCGTATTCCTCCGCTTCAAGTATGAGACGCACGCAATCAGCACACGCAATATATTTCAGTCAGTACACACGTCTGAAGCTGCTCTCGTCTTTCTAGGCTTTGCCTATACGACGTTTTATAAACTCGTTTCTTTTTAATGATATTACATAAGTGTAGTGATATCATCGTTAAGTTGCTGAACACAAGATATTAGCGTAACGTCTGAAGAGTCCGTGTGAGATTCAAATCACGTCTAGCCTGGGTTACCCGGCCCGCTTCGACTTTCATCTCTTGATTTGGTTGTGTGTTGTTTAACGCCATTTTTCAGCACATGATAGGCTATACATGGCGGCCAGTATATCTGGTGGAGGAAGAACCTGGGAAGACCCCGGGAAAAACCACCGACCCACGGGAAGCTACTGGCAAGCTTTCTCACATACCCACGTTGGTCGAGCCGAGATTCGAACTCACGCGGACAGAGGTGAGATGTCAGTGATCTGTATAGGCGAGCGCCTTAGACCACTCAGCCCCCTGGTGTTCCCTTTCATTTCTATGGAAAGGAAAGCCAAACTAGGGCCTGGGGAAAAAATCGAAGAGAAACGAAAACGAGGCGCCCGAAATGTGCTAGACGGCGCTGTGAGTGTTAACAAAAGAAAATTGAATTTAATAATGCAAACAAAGCATGTCTATTCACATCTTCAAGGTAAACAAAACTAAACTGTATGTCACTCAGGAAGATTTATGATCAATTTATTTGCCTTGTGTTATTTCTGATGTCGCGTCCAGTATGATCATCATAATCAAGATTATGTCAGTGCTTACTTAAGTGATGATATTATGTCGATGCTTATTATAGTGATGAGATCAAAACGTATCCGCTTAATATAAATAACTCGCAAGGGGACGCAGTTTTTACCGTATTTTCCCCAGTCTGATATCTGTAAATTTACTCTGCAAGATCTAGTCCGGGCAGGCCAAGACCAAGTCACGCCATAGTCTCATTCGGAACATCATCGTCTCTTTCCGATGCGAGTCGACTTCGACTCTCGAAAAGGGACTCCAAAGTAATCGTAATGATACTTCCAAAATTGGCAAGTTTTTGGCGGATGCACATCCGGCTAGATACAAAGAATAGATCCTCATAATGAAAGATAGGCGCGAAAAATGACATTTAACGACGTCTCGCCATCAATGAAATACCTGCGCTTTTCAGTTTTAAAAAATATAATTACAGGAACTTTTCAATAAATAAAATTGAAGAAACTATTCAGTTTCCATAGCCTGAAACTATTGCTCATGTTGCTATTAGTGATGTCACATCATAAAATCGTTGGGACGTCAATGATGTTATTATGCCGTGATAACAACGTGTACGAGGGCAGTTTAAAATGGCCACTATTTAGAGCTGATGGCTTTTGTTTAGCTTTCGACGGAAAAGGCTGAGAACATTTCGAGTGGCCATAGCCTGGGTGACTCGTTCCTCCTGGGCTTTTATCGATTTGCAGTGGATAGCCAAACCATGGCATGTGGAAGAAACACGAAGTGAAATGAAAACGAGCACCACGAAATTTGAACCGACAGGAGGCGCTGCGAGTGTAGACTAAGATTAAATAAAATTAATAATGAAAGCAAAGCTTGTCAATTCACACCTTGATGGTAAAGAAAAGTCTAATTTATATCAGTCAGGAAGAATGTTGTCAGAACAATTAGTTGTATACAAACCTAGCGTCTTTTTTGACGTCATGTACATAAAAAAAGAATTCTTAATGTCTGAGTCCACAATGACAACTAAAATCCCTAATATATGAGTCCACCTCAGTAAATAAGATGGACTCAGATATTGGGGGTTTTGAAAAAGAAAAAACAAAACAAAAACTCAGAAGTAAAATTGTGGCGTTGCCTAATCAAACCAGGTGTTGACAGTGCGTCGGTAAATATGCACACCAATAACCATCTACATTATAAAGTCACAATCTCGATGATGTAGACACTTTCTCAAGAGATGAAATAAAAACGTACCTGCTCTATGTAATGAAACCACAAGGGGGCGTACTTTTTGCCTTCACCCCCCCCCCCCCCCACATCTGCAAATTCTCCACGCATATACAATCTGGGTGGGCCGAGATTAGTCACGACACTGAACTTTCAGCAATATATTGAAAACTTTGAACGTGATAAATAGAATGCCATTTCTAAAGAAATTAATAAAACTCGTTATATAATGTAGATGCTTTTTTTTCTCCCCAAGGTTGGCAAAGCATATCAATTATTTATGGACTCTCATATGGTATATGCACTCATATAAGAGCCTCTGTTGATTTGAGTTCGTATATTTCAAAACTTTATATTCTGTGCATTTATTAAGTACTTTGTGGCACTTCATTGTTCACAATGATGTATTTATGTATTATTTGTGGCAATTATTTGTAACACTCGCGAAAGTTTAAATGTTATTTAGTAATAAAAATAGATTTACAAAACAAATTAAATAAATCTAGAAACTTTTACATGAGGAAATTGGAAGTTTGTCACCTCTCGTCTTATATGGCGTTCGCTGTATATTTCGCGAAGTTGTTCGGGATAGTACAGTGTGATACGTCTTACACCTTATGACTTGTTTTCTCCATCAACCATACTGAACACCCAAATTCTTATCTCAATTACATTTGAACTTCACCTTCTTTACCTGTGAAATTTTCATTTAATAGAGAGCAAATATCTCCTGAATAAATTGGAATGATATTTGTTGGATATTATGCAGTAACAAATAAATCTCGTATGGAGGGAGAAAAACAGATTCACCTCACTGATAAAACCTCTCGTGCATTCCGCGATTGCAGTCTAAATGATTTCTAGCTTATCCTTTATCAGTCTGCAAAATTAAAAGTTGCAAATACATTTTTTATTTTTCGTACAGAGCAATTGTTTCACAACCCTCTACTTTCTGTCTGCTCCTTTGTTATCACTCTCGCTAAATCTCACAAGATTTGGTCGTTACGCGTTATCTCTTTGGGTCATTGCAATATCAAACGTGAATTTACAATTCCTTGCATATATACGTCACTGATAAATCATAGGTCCAATAAAACATTTCACGACAGGAAACGAGCGTCATTGAGAATCTTTAAGGGCTGGTGTGATATAAAATTTGGATACCTGTGGTTTATTGACCTGTACAGCAAAGAGTAGTAACAAGAATGCTGTCTTTGCCTTCTTGATGAGAACAACTGCAGATTCTCTTAAATTTGACCATTAATTGGACTGGGGACAAGTGATTTTAAACGTACGATGGCTGATAGCTGAGGCGTCAAAAGACCGGCATGTTCTGGGACTGTTCATGTTGTAATTTTCAGTCTTTAAATTTTGAGCTGAGGACGAACACAAAGTTGGGATGTTTTATGGATGTGGTGTCTAGTTTCATTTAAGAGGACCATCTTGCAGTTCAAGAATATAAATAGTGAGTTTTTGATATAAATAGTGAGTTTTTGATATAAATAGTGAGTTTTTGATATAAATAGTGAGTAAATAGTGAGTTTTTGATATAAATAGTGAGTTTTTGATATAAATAGTGAGTTTTTGATATAATTATAAGGGATTGTTCTAATCTAAGAGGTATAATCAATTTTGAATTTTTCGTCATTAATTTAGATGTTTCTATCATATATGGCTACTTACTTCGCAGACAATGTCATAAACAGCTCTATAAACACGTGCCTACATCGGTTAGCTGTGCAGAGTGTGTGGTCAGCACCGTAAATTCCTATTCATAACAGGTCTAGTTTGATTTAGATGAAAGCAAAGTTTATTCTGTTAGTATGTCATTTAATGTGTGTATTATTCCTCGACAGCTTTTATTAATGAACAATTAAATATTAAAAATAAAAATGTTCGATATTTCTGGGAGAAAAACGAAGAGGAAGTTTTACAAGAAGAACTTTTAAATTGAGATTGCCTAAAAGTTAAGCTGTAAAGAAACAGCTGATCTTGTGGTCTTCCACGTGTCAGGAACCAGATTACATAGTTCATGGAAATCCGTTAAACTCTCTACTGAAGGGAATGTTTGATGCTGACAGATTTTTACGAATCCAAAATCAGTGCTCATTTCTATTTCTCAACTGAAATACCCCATTCCTAGTCCCCTTTGCAATTATGAATATAAGAATCAACTTCCACCCATATGGATACAAATAATTAAATTTTACAGTTCTGTATTTTCAAATTTTGAATGTTATGAGCGTTAACTTTATTTAATTTGAAGCTCAAATCAAAATAGTCATCAGAACATTAGCTGATTTTCCCAACCCCGACCGACTGTAGCTATTACAGACACCTTGACCTATATCTCTTTGACCTCCAAATAAACAAAAGTGCAGCCCATCTAGTAAGTCTGATGAAAAATTGGGAATCAAAGCTTGACTTTATCCTGCGGAAACAAAAATCACGATCTGAGTTCTATTGACCTTGATCTTTGACCATTTGATTTATAAACAAACAGACAGCTGATTCTGCTACAACGTGGTCAACCTAATAAGTCTGATAAAGTTGTTTTGTTTTTTTTTTAAAACGGCTATGGGAAACGTGAGTTATTATGCGAAAACAAACAAAATGTTTGCTTCGGTGAACTTGACCTTCAATCTTTTGACTTTAAAATTGAAAGTATGGTTCCTTTGCCCAAGCGTAGTCTTTGTAATACGTACGATGGAATTTCAATACATGAATTGACTTATCACAGGAAAAACAATAATATCAACCTGGTTGCATCGATCTTGACTTTGACCGTTGGATCACAAATCTCTAGAGTGTTTCCCATAAGTACATGCAGTCCACCTAGAAAGAATGATGAAAAGCGGCTACGTGAGACTTGACCTTTTGAACAAAACCAATATTTTTATTTTAGCTCCTGTGAACTTGACCTATGACTTTAGACCTTCAAATTGAGAGAGGAGCGATCCTGACATGTAGTCTATTAAGGGTAATGCGACTGAGATGTAGGAAACTTGATGTATCACAATTTGGGCTGCATCGACTTGTACCTATTGCCTCTTGTACCCCAGAACACTAGGATTCTTTATCTCCCCAAGGACTCTCGACTCTAGAGGGTTAAGCATAACAAACTTAAAGAGAAAGTCCAAGTCAATTTTGACTTTATTATTTGATAAATATGGAAAATGTAAATGAAGTTCGAAAAAACTCATGCTTATGGAAATATTTTAGTTCAAATTTTTGAAAATCTAGCGCTGCTACCATGCGTTCGGCACCGCCATATTTGTAGAGGTAAAATCTATGAATGGCAGGAAAGTATTAGATAATCTTCAAATGGTTCGTTACGTCACAAGGTACTCTGTGAATGGACAACTGGCAGACCCAGTTAAACTATACATATAATGTTCTCACAGACGTAACGAGACTATTATAGACCTTCGCCATATTGGGCTTTCTATTTTATTTTATTTATTTATTTATTATTTTTTTTAAAGAAATTTATAAGGAATTCTTATTAAAATCTATTCCAGCAAGATTTAATCCCCTTGGGTACACTTCTTAAAAAGAAAAGTGACCTTCTTTTTTAAAAACAGTTTTATTGGTATGAAATGATTCTTTTCTTGTTTTCTTAAACATTGAATGTATTGATTTAATGTATTTCCTTTAAAATTAATTTTACTTTGACCACTGTTGCAATGTTATTCCCCTTTCTTTGTTTCTTCCTATTTATTTAAAGTTCGGTGTATGACTTGTGAGTAAACAGTATGGCGTCACAAATGAAAAAGTTGTTGCATGCATCCAAACGAGAGCAACGGTTACATATACACATAACGAACATACTGGGTCATCCCAGTTGTCTGAATACAGACTTTATTTTACATCTAACACCGCAAACATGCTGGTTATTCAAGCTTTGCACGTGGGGAAGTGCAGTAAAGTTAGTGTAATTTCCAATTGTTGATGACTACAGTGTTCATTTTATTTGCGTTTTATCTTACACTGGTTGGCATTTAGACATGCATTTTATCTTACACTGGTTGGCATTTAGACATGTATTTTATCTTACACTGGTTGGCATTTAGACATGCATTTTATCTTACACTGGTTGGCATTTAGACATGTATTTTATCTTACACTGGTTGGCATTTAGACATGTATTTTATCTTACACTGGTTGGCATTTAGACATGCATTTTATCTTACACTGGTTGGCATTTAGACATGTATTTACTGGCTATTGCCGCCACTGTAAGATATATCAAAATATTAAAGAGACGTTAATATCTTGAGAATCGATCAAGAAAGAAACAGCTTATATTAAACTTTCTCTTTGTTCCATCAGCCCTTTGTATAACCGCATGTTGCTAGAGCATATAACAACATAAGCAGACAATTCTGCATTTGACGAATTGCTTGTCATAATACACTTGAGTTGCTTGCGTTTTTTTTTTATAGATAAGCATTAGTGTACCAGAACTGTTTCTCACGCCTCATACGATCGCAGTAGCAACAACTTCAGAATAATTTTTAAATAGATATAATCCCTCTCCGCTTTAAACCATCACGATTTGTATCGAATCTAATCAGCGGAAAATTTGATTTTAATGTGTAATGCATACATATTTATGAGAAAGTATTGAGAGAAGCGCCAATACTTCAAATAGTGTGAATATATTTCACCTTAATCTTTTTTTAACTTGCTGTTTCTAATGCTTCGCTTCTTTTCATAGGAGTCGACTTGTACCGCCTTAGATTGGAAAAGAAATGACGGCTGGATTTTACATTTTGGAGAGCACCTTACATCGACGGATATTCATTTCAAAAGTAATGACATTAGACATATGTGCATCGCTACCTTAACCTCATGGAAAAAATTAATGTCGCAATTGAATAGGAGCTGTGATTTATTGTTTAATGACTTTCGAAAACATAAATTATTCTTGGAATTTAAAAATTTTCAGTCTGGCCCAGTTGTAGGACATTAGACCCCGTATTAAAAAGCTACTACATAAAATGTCCTTTACCACGCCCTCTTTCCATTTCTAACTACTTCAGTTGGCAGGCAAAAATCCTACAGGTTTACTTTGAATATTGCATACAAGGAATTTTTACATAGTTATATATCTTTTAATTTTAGAAGCATTTTCTCGCTTGATTTTAGAGATTTAGCAAATTATTGGGGGTCTAATTTGTAGGGTTTTATTCCACTAATTTTCATTGGGTCGTGATTGGCTCGCAAAAGTCGCTAAAATAAAAAATGGACAAAAAATGTCCATATGTAGAGCATCTTGTCTTACACCTTTCACACTTTGATGCAAGCATGCCTGGAGGCGTACGTGGTACGTCTACAGTTTAAACGTCTGGGGTGCCGTCGGCTGAATATGGTCTGTGCTTGCGTAAATTTAGTTTACTATCTTACGTTCTATAATCTGTATGTTCTGCCAGAAAGAGATCATTCTGTCAATTCGACGGTAGTCGTTCTAAATAAACTTTGACAAAGAACATTTTCTGTTAGATTATAAATAAAAGCGTTATCGCTGAAAAAGGGTTTATAACGTATATTTAGACAGTCAGCCTGACTAATCATCATCCAGCTATATGTTAAACCTGTGTCGATCAAATTTCCGTTGCAAAAGAAAGTACCGTATCTCTAAACACCAAAATTTAGACGCAAAAAGGGAGACATTTTTTACCCCCGCCCATTTTGGAAAAAAGGCGGGGATTATGTCGTCATGCCCGTCTGTACTTCCGTTGCTTCGTCCGTCTGTTAGTAATGTAATGTATAACCTCCTTGACCGTTGAAAATACAGACTTGAAACTTTGGGATATATTTGGAGCTGGTCTGTAGATGCGCACAACATTTGTAAAATTTGTATATGTACCATGCAGGTGTGCTATGGAATAGGAAAAGTTTTTAAAAAATTCTCAGAACAAAATTCTTAAATATTGCAGATGTTGATTGGCATTATCATCATGAAAGCTAAGTTATTATTATTATAATATATATATATATATATATATATATATATATGTATGTATATATATATATATATATATATATATATATATATATATATATATATATATATATATATATATATATATATATATATATATATACGGTTTCCTGGGGTCTTAATCCAGGAGTGGGGGAATGTTGCCCCTGGAAGTCATAACTTGCAAACTGTTCAGACCCACACCATATAACCATATATAGGTTAGAAGGGCATGAAGAGACGAAATCTCAAATACATTTTCCCTTGTGCCAGTTGTGTTGCTTTTGAAACAAAATTATAGGCACAACATGGCGGCCGTAATGTTAAATTCCCCTTGTGCCCCAAGTGTCGCTTTTGTGGCTTAAGTAACAACACTCTGTCCTATTCCTCAGCAAACTTTGACACTCTGATTTACACACTTGAAGAAGAGTCCAACGTTCTGATTGACTGGTTGACTTGCGCACACGATGCAAGTCAACCCTGAAAAGTTTCAAGCACCTGCTGTGGAAAAATGACATTCAGTATAAAACCTGTACTTAAAATAAGCAGTTCTGTCTTAAACTTAACAAAATGTCAGACTGCTAGGAATTGACATTGACTACCGACTGCAATTTGATTCACATGTAAAGAATCTTCGTAGAAACGCTTCAAGGCAACTCACTGTCTTGAAACGTATTGGTAAAAGTGAACAAGACTCAACAATATGACATACATTTATCCTTTCCAGTTTCAACTTCTGTCCCTTAGCCTGGCACTTTTGTAGTGATAAGAACACTACTAAGCTTGAAAAAAATACAAGAGGGGGCTCTGAGATTTGTATATGATGATTAAACAGGCAGTTACCATAAACTTGAACTTCTGGCAAAAATGACAGTCCTGAAAGTGCGCAGACTTAGGTCAATGACTCCAGAGACTTTTACAATTCTGAATAAGTGTGCTCCCCAATGTTTGGATGATTTGATATGTTTTAAAGATAATCAATACCATTTTAGATATTGAAATATTTTACATGTCATAAGAGTTAAAACCTCAACATATGGCAACAAGTCTTTTTTAGATATGCAGCTGCCATTCTATGTAATGAGTTACCAAACCCCATTAGAGAGGAATACAATTTTAATTCATTTAGATCATTAATTTTATCCTGGAATGGTAAAGATTGTATATGTAATATCTGTTTTTTTGTCTTATGTACTAACAATTGCCCTACTGTTGCCTCTTTTTTTAAAAACTAAAGCTTAATTTGCATCTCTGCATGCTTTTAGTCCTAAACTGTTGCTTCACTTTTAATTTAATTTAATTTAATTTAAAATAGAAATTATAATTTAAGTTACCAAACTAAAGAAAAATTTGTATTCTTTATGTCCTTTTTTTTACATACCTAAATACTACATTTACTTTTAATTACTGCCTCTTTTATAATGCTGTGTTGTAAGTCTTGCAAATCATGTTGATGTAATGTCTTTATTGTTTGTATGTCATGTCGGTACAAAGATCATTAGAGTTTATGTTGAATTGTTGTTTTAAATCATGCAGACTATAAATAAATCTTATCTTTCTGCTGTAGGGACTTGTGAAGATTTCACCACCTTCATTGTAAATAGGCGTGGTTAAAAAAAACATCCAGGTCGCTTAAGCTTATAATGATATATACGGCAATCACCGACTTGTTGAATACTCAGTCACATGACTATGGCTATGCTTTCGAATACGTTGTCATAGTAATCTATTGTCAAAAGGTATAATTAGGCTTTCATGTGCAAGGACTTTTTGATTTTTTTTTTATCTCTTTCCAATAGATATTGTGTTTTCTCAAAATAAAAATATAGTAATCTATTTCGATGATTCTTTGTTTAAAATCTCATGAAAGAAAATGGCTACCTAGTACAGATTTCGCTGGAGTACATAGGAAAATGTGACGTTTTATGTGGAACAGAAGAAGGTTGTTTGGAGTAGCAGAAAAGGAGATTTACCTATCGTAAGAAAGAACAGCCAGAGTGACGGTCGAGAAATTCCTCGCCAGGACAGTACTGGTATATTATATTTTAAAGATTTATATGGAAGCCAACGAACTCGAAATATCTTTCAATCTCTCTGAAACCTATTGTATGACAGTTGCTGATCCTTAATGTTTAAATATGCGGAATTTTTCTTACCGAAGCTAATGTTTAAATCATGTAAATGTTTTGGAATTGAACAAGCCAAGAGCTGGACATTTTGGATTCTATATCAACAGATGAGAAGACAAATATACAATCCACAGAAGATACAGTGGTTGCTCTGTCGTATACATTTGGTCTCCCTACATCAACAATTGTAGTCGTATGCATCTGGTCTCCCTACATCAACAATTGTAGTCGTATGCATCTGGTCTCCCTACATCAATAATTGTAGTCGTATACATTTGGTCTCCCTACACCAATACTTGTAGTCGAAAGAACTGAAACTGTAATTCACTATATTTATGAAAACACATGCTGAAAGCACAGTGAGAATTTCGCATAGATTCACTTTTAGTTTCCTCAGTTCCTGATAAAAAAAACTCTTACTTTGTATTTAGTAGAAGTATATGCACAATAGTCTTTACGATATTTCTTACTGTGAATTGTAGAATTAAAAATGGAAATAAAACTATTTTATCCTCAGTGCAGAATGTAATTTAAAGACACATTATTTCACAATATGAGGCCGTGGGGAAAAAATTATACATTATCCGCGTATATTTCACCAGAAACTTCCCGATCATTAAACAATCGCTCTTTCTGGATTACCTAATCGTATATCCGAAATATATGACAAATAATCTGCAATATTTGCACAACCACGTGGTTATTCCGCTGTAAAATAATTGAAATTGCTTCCAAGTTACTTATAAATTTATCCTGAATATGCTTTAAAATGGTTCTGGTACATGAAGTAATTACACAGGTGCATGTTTAAAGATGCAAGTTTTACAGAAATTAAACCCCAAACCATCGGTTTTACCGTTTTTTATTTGCAATCCGTATTTTAAAATCTCTATCTCTCTCTGACGGGAATTCAAAAATCTGTTACCTTTTTATTTTAGTCGCCCTTTTCAATGTATGGAGACAATTGGTAGATATATGAAAGTATAAGCTTTGAAGGGGAATAAAAATTCCCTACAAAAAAGTAGATTTCATATTCTTATTTCAGAGAAAACTTAGATACAATGAAAATACAGATGCTGAATCAGCAAACATAACCCATCGTTTCTTATAGTTTTAATTTATATAAAGTTGTGAACTTTCAGAGACAAAAAAACAAAAAACAAAAAAAAAAAAAGAACAGGGTGTAAGCAACGATTATCTAGGTGTCTAGGTCACCACTATTTTTTATTCCCCTTCAAAGCTTATACTTTCATATATCTACCAATTGTCTCCATACATTGTATGGAAGTTGCCATTGTCAATATTATCATGCAGAGCATAAATTCAAACTAAAGCTGGTTTGGTGGTTTTAACGCCATTTTTTCAGCACTTGGTAGGCTATACATGGCGGCCAGTATGGTGGAGGAAGAAACTCCGGGAAGAACCACCGACCCACGGCAAGCTTTCTCACATACCCACGTTGGTCAAGCCGAGACTCGAACTCACGCGGACAGAGGTGAGATATCAGCCATCTGTAAAGGCGAGCGCCTTAGACCACTCGGCCACCCGGGGCCCCATCAGGCTAATATGATACTGGCCCCTTTTCCAACTAACAGTTTGCTTTGACAAGTTTTTATCTTTACATTTGAACTTTTAATCACTTAAAATCTGAAGTGTGAACTTTTAACTGGAACTCTATGGACAGTATTATGCTGACATATTGTCAAACCACCTACTTACCTACCTACCTACTTACTGTGAAAGGGCACAAAAGACAGAAAATAATAGAGAGAGAGAGAGAGAGAGAGAGAGAGAGAGAGAGAGAGAGAGAGAGAGAGAGAAATCATAATCCAGTGTACATGATTTTGAGGGGGGTTGGGGTGGGTTAACGGCACCTTTAACGCATACCGAGAAATTGGGAAGTTAAGTGCCTTTCCACAGGACACAACGAGGCAGCCACACCGGAATGCCATGGGCGGGTATCGAACCTGCGACACATGGATTACGAGTCTTACGCTCTACCAACTGAATTACTGTGGCTCTCCTAGTGTA
Source organism: Margaritifera margaritifera (assembly GCA_029931535.1). Taxonomy (NCBI): domain Eukaryota; kingdom Metazoa; phylum Mollusca; class Bivalvia; order Unionida; family Margaritiferidae; genus Margaritifera; species Margaritifera margaritifera. The sequence goes on along the minus strand of JAQPZY010001047.1, from coordinate 536,830 downwards.
CATGAACGCTAATTGTGTGTTAATTCTTCTGCATATATCTTCACAAAATATATCACCATTGTATTTTGAATAATTATGATTGATTGGATGTAATAGTGAAAGTACTTGTTTTATTTTCTCAAAATGTATATGTTGTCTAAGACACGAAATTGTTAAATTTTCAACAACAACAAAAAATTATCTGAACGTTTCCAACGTTATATAATTCAAAGCTACAATAAATGATGGGTTATGTTTAACATCGGTATTTTTTAATATCTCTAAGTTTTGTCTGTAATAAGAAAATGAAATCGTCTTTTTCAGTTTTTATACCCACTCAAAGATTATACTTTCATATATCTATGAATTCTCTCGATACATCGATGAGCACCAATTAATTAGTAATGTCTGTAAGCTTCTCTCTGGACCTAGAATTATGAGGCAATCAAATTCAGTAATCATTAATAATACATTAATAGCAATATGTGGTCTTAAAGGTCAGGTTTGGTGAAATTGGAGGATTCAGATTTTCGTTTTATTTTAATTTTATTAAATACCATTAATAATACCATATTAAACACGTCATATTGGTCATTTAGTTTAGTAAACGTGAAGTAGCATTTTAATGATCATTTTAATTAGCGACCTTCTACACTGGAAAACGCAGCTTAGTTTTAGTAAACACTAGTAGAGCTACCGTGACGTTATTGGTACTATTGTTCATTCTCACTGCTTATCTCACCCGGTAATAATGTCAATAATTAATATCAACTTACTTTCAGGACATCAGTTGTAAAAAGAATGCTACAATTTTATATACTTTCAAATCTGAGCACTCATTATATCCTTACCTTTTACTCCGATTTTCAAAAACAATAATTATGTTTGTGCGACAAACCCGATCGTCGCTCTAAGCAATGTTCTGGCGAATCGGATTATATAGATATCAGTTGTAAACAGAAGGCTACAATATATATATATATATATATATATATATATAGAGAGAGAGAGAGAGAGAGAGAGAGAGAGAGAGGAAAAGGTGTTTTTAGATCATATCTACAATCACGATGTCTTTTCACTATTTTAAATTGCAACGTGTACACACAAAAAGTCACAATGATAAAAACACCAGATGCTGCAGATTAAATAAAACACCAGATGTGGCTGATTAAATAAAACAAAGACTTGATTTATTGTTTAAGTCCTGTAATTAGGTGAAATTAGTGGCTTGACATTTATGTTTAAAGATTATTGTGTGTACCCGACGGTGAGAAAGTAAGATAATTACTTTATTGCTCCGTCTATTGACAATACTAAACCCTTATTCAAAAGTGACATTTGTAATTCTTGTAATTTACACCAAATAACTGTAATTCATTTCTTCTAGTTTATTTTCCTTTGTTTGTGTTTTCAAATATTTCGTAATTCTCCTATTTATCTCGTTCTCTTGTACATTCATTTTTTTTTTCGTTCATTCATACATTCTTATTATTATTCTCTCACTCTGCTCCTCTGTCTGTTTGTCCGTTAAATTGCTTTTGTTGATTCTTTTTCTAAATGCGTATTAATTTAGAGCATGACCGGTGAAGTCGCAGAGAGAATTGATTAGTTTCAACCATATTTATTTCAGAAACTTTGACAAATCCAAGTGCAAACATAGGATTGTGCGAATTTGTGTAGAAAACATTACCTTGATAAAGCATTGTCTTCCAAACAGTATAAAAAATTACGACAACGTACATCTGGATTCAGGTTAAAAGTTGTTGCAAAGGACACGAAAGAACATATAAGCATATAAAGAGTATATTCGGGTATACCGGAAACAACAAACAAGCCCCACCCCTACTCCGACAAGATGATGCAAAAGGCTATAATTCTTTTTGACTAGAATCATTAAGTTATCCAAATGATAGTTTGCACTTACAATAATACATGTGTGTTATTTTCAGTAGAGTACATAAGGTTGCCAATTAAAAAAGTTTTAATTCTTACCGCCAATGGGAATGTGTATAAGATACGATCTCTCAGATACAAATACTCTGGATAGTCAAAAAGAAAATGTTTTACCGTCTCTATTTCACCAAAAGAACAATACTTATTATTAGATACATGATTTTAAAAAAAATTATAATTTAAACCACTACACTATGTTCTTAGCCTAGCTTGCATGGCATGGATCACCAATGCAATAGTAGCAAGGAGTGATTTATTTTTCTCAATTTAGGTAGGTTTTTGAAATTATGTAATGAAAGATTATTTCTTACTTCGACAGGTAACGAGTTCCATGTTCAAATAGTCGAATTAATTAGATCATTAATGGCAAGATAAATTAAAATAAGGTTCCCCAACTTACCACATTTGGGGGTGGGGCTTCATTCAAGTTAAGTTGTTTGTAATGGTGACTCCAAGGTATTTATCTGAGTCAAATGACTCTAATGTATGCCCATGTAGAGAGTATGAAGGCTGAATAAGTTATTTCTGCTTATTGGTTGCAATCCTGATAGCTGTGCACTTGTTAGGATTGAAACTCATTTGTCCCATTACTCGAGCCATGTGAAGTTTTCCTCGAGGAGGTTGTTATAATACTGGTTAGTACTTGTCAGGAATAGCAGACAAAAGTCGGCATAACGTATGCTGTCTGCAGATCCTACAGCTTCTAGGAGGTCGTTGATGAAGATCAGAAAAAACAGTGGGCTAAGGACTGTGCCTTGGAGTATGTCTGAAAGAACATCTACTTCTGACGAATGAGGACCTTTCAGGATGACGTTCTGGTTCTATGTTGTTAGAATGACCTAATCAGTCTAAATGAGTTGTTTCTCACTCCATAGAAGTCCATTGTGAACGTCAGATGAGCGTGGAGAACATTATCAAAGGCATTTTGGAGTTGTTTGCCCTTCGCAAAGTGTGTAGATATTTGGTGGATTGTGACAATCAGCTGTGATTGTCATGAACTGTTCTTCCAAAATCCATGTTGGCTGCCACAGAGAATACAAAACTTGTCTGGGTGCTTCATGAAGTTACTATGGACTATGTGTTCTAAGATTCTGCATGTAATCGAGGTGAGCGAGTATGGACGATGGCTCGCTGGCAAGAGTTTCTCCCCTTTCTGGTATATAGGTACGTTCCATGCACCTTTCCAGTCCTTTGAAACTTCACCAGAGTTCAAGGACTATTGATAAATCGTGGTCAGCAATGGAACGAGTTGATCCGCAGCTGCTTTGAGAGTGAATCTAGTCGAGGTCTGTAGCTTTATCAGATTTCAGTTCCTTCAGCAGCTTTAAGACACCATTCTGGTCAACGATGTTTTCAATCGACGGATAGGAGCTAGAGCCTTTGTGAGGAAGACGGCTGGGATCATGTCTTCTGAAGATAAACTGGAACTGTTAGTTGAGGATTTATGCTTTACTGCAATTGTCACTCCTCAGAAACCCATCTTTATGTTGTACACACCAGCTGATTTTCGACCTTTGCTATAGATAAAAGGCCACCGTTGCAAAAGAATACAGATATTCTTTGAAAATTATTTCATTGTAAGTAGAAAAGAAAATAGGACAAATTGCTTTAAAAACAAAAATTGTCATTTAGTTGAATGCAAATGCTTTTATGAGTTGATATGGCTGTAGGATTGCTGTGAAAATATCGCCCTATTTTTCGGCTGAGTATGAAACGTTTCGACAACTGATTTGTCACGAGTAAGGCAATAAAATCTACAAAGATGAACAGTATATTTAAATGTAACCATGATATTCTATTTAGATCAAACTACTTCTGTTCATTGAGACAAAGACATGTGTAGTAATGATCCGTTATTATATTCTTATGATTAATAGCCAGCTGGCCTCTAATTAGAACGCGCGCGTCGAGCTTTTTCACTCACGTATACTGTGAAACTTCAAACGCTACGGACTCAGATTTATGCTTCAAGTTTTCGGTAGTTTCGAATTTTTTTAGGTCGTCGAGACGTGAATGTTTTACACCAGGACTGAGTGAGTCCTTTGAGTGATCCTGAGTATTCGAATGATGCTTGATTTGAGTTTTACTCTCTCTCTCTCTCTTTCTCTCTCTCTCTCTCTCGTGTGTGTGCGTGTAATACAGTATGTTTATGAGATCTCGCATGAAAAGGTCATATAGTTTTATAATGATATGTATAACATAGCCACCAACATTTTATATAAATTTCAGCAATATGCCTGTGGTAAACAAAAAAGATCTTCAAACTCCTGTTTCCGTGATCCTGGCCTTTATGCTGACCGCATTTGTGTATACAGTCCTTGAACCAAACGGTAATATATATATAACTCTCTCTCTCTCTCTCTCTCTTTCTCATACAAACATACATACACACAAAAAGCAAATAGAGGGACCAAATGTCATTTCAAATTTCTAAATGAAAATATAATACAAACACTGTCTTCATTTTCACTGTTAACTCGAGAAGAAAAACTTATGAAATATATTGATGTATATACTTTCATTCCTTGCAGCTTGAGAGATATACATTTGTTTTTCTTTTATAAGTGGTTATTTCTTTAAAGCTGTACCGATGAAAATGAACAAATGAAGTTAACGATGAGACTTATTGGACATAAACAGTGCAAAATGGTATGATACTCTCCATAAGCATACAAACAAAAACAAAAGATGTCTAACTCTAAGAGATGCATCTGACAAGGAGAAGAGCTACCGACGATTAAAAAAAACTCCGACTCGAAATGACCTATACAAAGTACAGTAATGGCTGGACATTTGCTTTTAAAATCATTTGTCCGTTTGGGCAACGTTGTGAAATTTACTTGCCGTGAAGTATTGGTCACTTGTCTGAAGAAACTATGAATACAATCTTCTTTAAGCTAGAACTAATGATACCAAAAACTTAAGTGCTTTTAAAATATTGTTGATGTTATTTCTGAAAGAAGTTCACTTTTTGATATTCCAAACGTTTCGCAATTGAATAAAATATTAGATGGCTATAATCGTTGAAGCCACGTGCAAGATCGGACAAGTGCGATACAAATTTTACTTATGCAAATTCAACATGCAACTTTCAGCAATCTTACAACCATTAATGTCAAGCCCTGACAATCCACTAAGGGTATTACAAAATGTCTGTATAAGAGTCTGGAGTGCTTTTTTTAAAGACGCAATAACTGAGCATGTTGATTAACAAAAACTTGTACTGACGTCGACAACATGGAATGCTTTGTTAGAGATGCGTCACGAGAGATACATAAGGTGAGAATAGCGATATTGACCGCAATTTAGTCAGAACTCATGAACATTCATAAAAAAATATACACGTATATATACGTATATTTATAATGTATAATTTACTGTATCAAGGTTTATGTAAGAAATATCAAATTATATCTTTGGCTACATTATTTTTAATTGTTTTATTGTTTACACAGCCAGACGTCCGAATGGAGCGACTTTAGAGCTACTGCAAAGACCCCTCTTATTGAACTACCAGGACCAGACTCATGTAGTCATCTCAGACAACAAAAACATTTCTGGACCCAACTTTACAGCTGTGGTGATCCAGACCCACTTTCGTAGTGGTTCATCCCTCACAGGGGACATATTACAACAGCACCCGGACGCCTTCTATTTCTACGAACCATTGCGGGCTCCATTCATATTTATTCCGCTGGGAAAGGATATGCTATATCCAGACGGAAGGATTAAGTACGTATACATGTATTTGTCTATCAAATAGCTCCCTCGATGAGTATATTTATATTTCCCCAACATTATTTGCGCGATGAAAAACTTCAGTAGTATTGGAACTGGGAGGAATATCTTTATTGAAGATGTATTTATCTACGTGATGCGAGTTTCTAAATATATAGAACAGACTATATTTTTTAAAACTCAATTCATTTTATATCATTATATTCTGTCCTATCCTGCCCTGAACTTTTCAGTTTCGCTCTACCCTTCTCTAATTTGTCAAGCTCACCCACTTTTGTCCCCCCCCGGTCAATAATGGTCCTATCGCCAAATGTCAAAGCCAAACACGTGCCGTACCGACACGTATGGGCCTCATACCAATCATATCGCTAGAAAAGATATTAGAGATTACGCTATCATATGCACATTTCTCGTATAACGTCCGTCACCTAGCTGACTGACACTATATAAAACATACAAATGCAAATGGGCATAACTTGAAAAATGAAATTGTCCGTATATAATTAGTGTTCATACTTGTTCATACTGGTGTAATTGTCAAAGGAAATATATTTTATTTATTAATCATATCATGTGGCATGCTAATGAGTAGGTGTTGTTATCTCTTCACTTGCGATAGGTTAATTGTGTTTCTACCTACTGTGTTCTATTCTATTTTATTGAGTTTCTACTGTACTTTTCTCCTACCTACTCTGCTCTGCTCTACTTCAGGTTGTCTGACGCACCTACTTTTGTTTCCCAAATTAATAGCTTTTTCTGTTCTAGTCTATTCTGATTTGTTCTGTTAGATTCTATTCTTTTTGGGTATATCTACTGATAGATAATTAAAAATATGACATCTCACTGGACCTTTTCTACGGAGGAAATGAACTCCATACTTATATGTACATATTTTCTATTAATTTCTGATGTTTATTCTGAATTGCATCTTTACCAATACTAATATTTCTTGTTGAATTTTGTATGTGTGACACTGGGATACTGCAGTGTGTGTGATTTGATGTGCATGATTTTAATGTTACGCACAGTTACATTGCAAATTGCATCTTTCCAACTCTAAACTTTTCGGGGCTAAATGCACTTACCTCCCATTTTCTCTGCACTATATGGCCTATAATGTGTTAAAAGTTTCTTTTAAAAAAATAAAACAAAACAAACAAACAACTATATTTCCTCTTTGCACTTGACATATTTCATCTGATGATATCTGACGACATATCTGACGACATACTGTTAAGCATCTTACTGGTAAAGAGTTAACATCATGGAAGTTACAATGTGGCTCAGTGAAAGCTGCAAATAAGTTGTTAGCATAACGCAAGTTAAAATAAAATAATGCCTCATTATGATAACAGATGACGCCGTGAGACACACACACACACACACACACACACACACACACACACACACACACAATTTGTGCTCCAGCTAGGATTTTCTTACAGAGGGAGGGGAAGATGGACTCTTTGTGACGGAAAGACGTACTTCTGTTAGAGAAAGAGAAACTTTTTTTTAAGAAAGTCATTTTTTGGTAATGAAAGAACTCAATGTGATGACGAAATTTTTTATTTCATCCGTTTAAAACTAGAAACAAATTAAACACAACCATATATTTATTATACATGAAATAAAGATAATATTAAGTGAAACAAACAAATAAAAAAGCAGTTTTCAGTAGTATTTTAGTTATCTGGACAATGGCAGAGGAGTTGTATTAAATATTGCCTAATGTTTTGAAACAGTAGCATTTCAGACCCTCTAGTTCACCCCTCCTCTCCCATCCTCCCTCGGGAAAGTTACGCATAGATTCTAACGTCGAATCCGTTATTTAATATATATATATATATATATATATATATATATATATATATATATATATATATATATATATATATATATATATATATATATATATATATATATATATATCTTCCTGCAAGACTGAATCTATACAGCGTGGTTAAAAGTATCTGAAAATGTAACTGTCTTTGAAATTTGTGTACATCTGACCTCTGACCCCCCGTCGGAACATTTTCGAGAGAAAGTTGAAAACCTGTATCCCTTTTGCATGTGTTTACCAGTCCGATAGCGTCACACTGCACCATCGCCGCTAAGTAAAAACACTGGAACTTTCGAAGTTTGCAACAACGTATGAAATAAGTGTGGTAAATGTCAAGCCAGTGATTTAGGAGTAGATAGTTACAAACAGAACGGATTGGGGACGGACAAAAGGAGGGTTTTATGTAATCGTCTCACACTAATCAACGATAAGGATGTTATACATGTATATGTATATGATGTACGTATGTATGTATATAGATAAATTATCCAATTTTTGCGAGGTTCTCAATGAATAGTCACCAATTCCCGATCAGCCCCTTTATTAGGACTAAATAAATAAAAAAATAAATTAATAATTAAATACATAAGATTGAGTCTGATTAGAAAGTGTCAACCATTTTGCTAATACAGTTGGACTGAGATTGCCAGAGTAATCTCTCTCTCTCTCTCTCTCTCTCTCTCTCTCTCTCTCTCTCTCTCTCTCTCTCTCTCTCTCTCTCTCTCTCTCTCTGTAGATACACGGAGAATCAACCAGTGTTTGTGAGTCGCTTAGGGATCAGTGGATATGCCTTCCATGCATAGAATCTGCAATGTACCGGATGTATTACGGTCCTAATTGTTTTCCTAGAGAACTTAATGTTACTTTTTAAAAAAAAATATTTACTTATGCCCTCCTGTAGCAGATATATCATACAGATTCCAAGAGATCTATTGCTAACTGACCAACTGAGAATTCAGAAACATGGTGCTCCACACCACTGCAGAGAGAAAACTTCATCAGACGTGGACCTGGGTGGAGCACTTGAATTGTCAAGGAATACATTTTCATCTGGATATGCGGCATACAATAAATCACAAAAATACTCACCAAAATCCAAAAATATATAGATTCGATGTAAAGGTAGCTAAGAAACTCAGCTTTCTTGTAAAAATAACAATAGCTGCATCTCTTAGAAAATAAACGAATCACAGCTTGCCGAATCTTACTTTTCTGGTTCTCGTGTTCCCTACACCTATTTCCCATCAATAATTGGTACCTTTGCATCCGGATCTGGGGAAGTTATAGTTTTCTTCGAGTGATATAACAGCGCTACCTGTGTTCATAATGTGTTATTACTTTAATGTCTCATTATGACAACATTTGGCACTGATTGCATTATAACAACTTGAGTTATTCTTACATCATACGTGAAGCTTTCACTGTGTTACATTGTAACTTCCATCGTGTTATTTTTACCGGTTATTAACATGTCAGAAAAGTAATTGTCAGAATGCAGAGAGGAAATTTAGAGTTGGAAGCATGGAGATTAGAAATTTGAAGTGTGCAATGTTTAAAAATGTACATAAACCACTCACATGGAATTTGTAGCATTCCAATTTAAAGAATATCAAATTTAGATAGAAATATTGGCAGAGGTAAAGACGCATCTCAAAATGTATATCATACATACGTAAAAAATGCAAACATACAATAATGCAAATACACTGTATATTAATAGAAAATGTATGCACATAATTATAGCGCTGATTCTCTTCCATACTTCTCCACTAAAACTACGGGAAAAAGAAAAAAAACTGCATGATAATTAAATGTGGGTTGCTAATGGTAACGGCGTGTATTTTATAATATACGACTTTTTCCAGTTCCCTTCTGACATCTTTTTATCATTTCAAAGACGACGCTATAGATATTCTCTGCAAATTTCGGAAAGCCAAAGTTTAATTATACAGTTGCTTGCATTTGTCTGGTTTACTTTTTATCTTAAGAGTTGTACCGTTTTTAACTCTCCATAGTATTTATTTATTTTTCAGAAAACAACCGATGGATTTAAACACCGAGGCCCAGGCCACAATGAAGGGTTTGTTAACTTGTGATTTCCTGAATGTGTTCAGTGAAGTGTTCAAGAGTGGCTTCTTGTCTATGGGTAAAAAGTCCAAGCAATTTTTCACGTGTCTTGAGGAGAGAAAAAAGTCAAAGAAACAGACCAAAGACAAAAAAGAAAAAGTCGATTTCCTAACCTGTGTGAATTTTTTGAGAAATCTGTGTTTACAGTCGAAGTATCGAGTGTTGAAAATTGTCAGAACTCCAATGGATGATCTCACCACTATTTTCAATGATGTTCCAAGTTTGAAAGTTTTGCATGTCGTAAGGGACCCTCGAGCTGTCATTGTATCAAGAAATAGTGTTGGTTACTGTCCTCCTGACAACACTACAAATTCCAAGTATGGCTGCACAAGCGAAATTTGTGAAAGACTCGAAAGCGATATTTTAACGAAACAAAAATTAGACCCGTTGTACTCAGATCGAATAAAGACTGTATTGTATGAAGATATGGCGCGAAAACCAGTTGAGACTGCGAAGGAGTTGTACAAATTTGTGGGAATGTCTATACAGCAAAATATCCTGGATTACGTGTACAACATCACATCATCTGGCATGAAAAGTGACTGTGAAATTTGTTCAGTACGATCCAATTCAACGCATCACATTATGGCGTGGAGGAAATCTCTAGATAAAAATTCCTTATATAGGATACAAGATCGGTGCAACTATGTTTTGAAGCACTATGAATACACAATATATTGAAAAATAATTTCAAAGATCAATTTGTCCTGGAATAAATATTAGTGCATGTGGTCATCATTTTAGACTCACTCTTTGATATCTATTCTTAGTTGGATGTCATTTGTGACAAAGTGGCTACGTGCTGACCGTATGTGCGACTTTTTAAGTATTATACAGATTTTTTGCCACAGTTGTGGCTACATGGATGTATTATAAAGAAACAGCGGGTTTTTGTTAACTTGTGACATCACATTTTAAAATAAACTATTTATTTACAAATCTTGCACTTCTGACTTTCTTTTCAATTAATCTCCAGCACTAGAAAAGATTTCAAGTTGAGCAATGCCCGATTGACTGCATTGTATATATATATATATATATATATATATATATATATATATATATATATATATATATATATATATATATATATATTTTAACTATGATATTAGAAGTTTAGAGTTTTATCGCAAGTGCGGATAAGGTCTGAGTAAACCGAACGTTTTCACTTACCGGAAACGGGACTTAGACCGTATGATAAAAGCATAGATATCTACCAATTTCCTTGTCGATTTCCTTTAAATGTATTGTTCCACTTAACTGCGGATAAAAGTAAAGATTGTTTGAAAAACTTGTCACCCTCCGGGCAATCGAAATTGTACATTTGTTCGATACATAATATATGATGCACATCAAGGTGCTTCAAGCTTGACCTCAGTGTCATTTGCATCAGTCGAAATCTTTGTCAAATTTATTTTGAGTCTCCGTGTATTGAAGGAAAGATAGTTTTTGTTAAGAGATTGTTTTTGTTTCAAAATTAGATGGAAGTGTATATAATCAAGAAAATAATTAATATATTTGAGAAAGGAGAACAAGCTCCTCGGAGCAAAAAGGGGTGTTTTGGTGAGAGGGGGAGAGGGGATGTGGATGGCGTTTGTGGGGATGGGGGTAAGTAATGAACGCCTTTCTCATTCTTTTACTTTAAGAGGAGGGGGTAATTATTTTCAATAGTAACATAGAATATAGGATCCAGCATCTAATCTTCTTATCTTTAGTTTTAAAAGTTGCGGAAATACTTCTGGTTTTAACTGCATACATCATTTATGAAACATAAACGCAAATCATTTGTGCAGGTCGATGAATACGAATATAGTTTCTTTTTATAATTATCATTCTATCTGATAAAGATAGCATAAAAATTAAAATGACTTCTTCTACGCTCTAAAACTCAATATATATATATATGTGTGTGTGTGTGTGTGTGTGTGTGTGTGTGTGTGTGTGTGTGTGTGATATCACAAGAAGATGTAAGCATCCAAGACATCATTCCATTTGTACCTTTAGACTTAGCTTCGTAACTAACTCGGTTTTTGGTCAGAAGTACAGATGAAATGTACAGAGCGTGAGTTATATCTGTTTTGTGGATGTATTTAAGGAATGTGGTTATGTTGCCATGCCTTTGAAATAAATTTATCACTTTAGATGCTTTCAGTATATGGTTACTAGTAAGGAAACTATTCTTCAAAACTTTGATATACATTAGATAATCGGATGAACGTTTTCATTTTGATTTATAATTAGCAATCAGATGTAAATGCGGTCGTTTCATTTTTATCTACAAATAGGACGTTTAATAATACTTTGTCTTAGTGTTCTATGAATTACATATTCCTAGTCTATAATATCAATGCTTTCTTCAACTCACAATGTATTAACTTTTCAGGGTTTTGCAAATTTGTAAATGAACAAATGTAGGAGGTGCTCTTTTAACCAAGAAAATCTCTTTTTTATGTTCAATTCACTGTGCATATTCAACATGCTTATTTTGTGTATGTGCATAAAACAATTTAATACCAGTACAATTAAGCGTCACTACTTTAAACGTTTTTTAGTTTTATAGAACAACAAACGCAATACAGAGCTTGATCGCCAGACGAGATGTTCAAAACAACAAGTGATACTCGAGGCACCAGTTATGTCTTCGCATTTCCTAGAGAAACGACATAAGCAACACCGGCGCCGCCATTTAGTGGCGACATACGTGGAGTCACATGGTTCAACGATTTTATTTGCACAACGTCACTCCTTCCCATAATCAATTCTTAATTAGCAGAGATCTGGCATTCATCTGTCATAAAGATTCTGATTGCGGGAAAATGCCATTCATGGGTTTACGAGACTGTGAGACATTCTACCGGTATATTGGGGCAGAGACATTTATAACACATTTTGTTCTAGATGTCTCTAATTGGGGTAGTATGTGTAAATTTGCGTTCTGATGGTTTCTTGAGTTAAACGAAAGGATGATCGTGTAAATCTAATATTTTTATGAGAAAAGTAAGATAAAGAAGAAAAACAAAATTCTTTAAGTTGCTGTGATAAACTTGTGAACATCGTTAAAAGAGTATTCGGTCTGAGCTATCTGCAATTGTTCAGTTTTGTTTTGTTCAGTCGACATTTTTTTTTTGTTCTTACCATTAGGGATTAAATCGTTGAGCATATGCTTGTTGGATCCAAAGCTTCTTGTGAAGGGAGATCTGCTGATATTTCATGATTTTCCTGATAGGATGGCGGCAGTCGATGCACGGCTAAACGCAACAACAAAGAACAAGGTTCGATAAGGGCCGACTTTGGCCCCCAATCAGATTCAGATTAAACTGATACAGATAAAAGAGGCCCCTCTCTATTCCTTAAATATGTATTTAATTCTTATCAAGGATCGCTTCAATAAAGAAAAGCCACCATTAAAAAGTCAGGGGTTTTCTCCTCCGTTATGGCACCTATTTTCGTGGATTACAGACATTATGGCTAATTCGCCCCTTTCAAGCTGACTGCCGAAAATGAGACATCACAACGTATGCATTTGCACACAATATGCGTAACAGTCAATTATATTATGTATAATTCTGGCTTTTTGTTTTGCAAAATTGTTTAAATAATGTGTATATTTACTTTCAGTAGGGTTGATTACCTCTGACACCTATTTTCGTTTTCATTTCAAACGTTAACTTGGGTTTATGTTTCGGACTGACCTGAGTGCCAAAATCCTGCCGAAATCGCCATAAAATAACAAATGACGTATTTCTTAATCATATATAATCACACAAAAGCCGTGCAGACATTTTGTACATTAGTAATAGACAGATATTGCTACAGTGTATAATTAAGAATGAAAATGTATTAGAAAATTGGCGACCAAATCGGTTTTGTGTATGTTTCGGCGGGGGAAGCTTACACTATGCCTTATTTTGTTACCAATTCAATAAAATCATCAAATGTTGCTAGATTTTGGTCTTGGAGAAATTATTGCCGTATTTAATACATTTATTTCCACGATTTTCTTGACCTTATATTAATTTTATTTCATTTCATATTTAATGTCAAGGAAATTAAAGTTGATTCACTATCAATAACAAGATGTACACCACAGTGATTTCTCTATTTTAAAAAAAATCACAGGCCATCGCCCCCCCCCCCCTTATCCCTCTATCCCCCATCCCTCTCCCCTTCCTCCCGTCCAGTCGAAATTTGAATGATTGGTCCCTAATGTTGCAATGTCTTTTATGTGCGATGTGCTGTCCACTCTCTCTCTCTCTCTCTATAAATATATATATATATATATATATATATATATATATATATATATATATATATATATATATATATATATATTTCTGTTTTAAAATGACTAACATGTTCATTTTACTGTTTTAGTTGATTATTTGTCAGAATAACAGTTATTTATTATTGTTCAAATTATTAAACGTAAAATAGAGTTTCTTATATTTAGTGCAAGTCCCCCTTCCTACCTCACTCACACACACACACACATACATGGTAGAGTGGTATTCCAAGTCACCGATGGGAAGCAGATGGAAAATAAATATTGCTAAATGTAAAATAGTTTCTTATATTTAGTGCAAGTTCCACTTCCTACCTCTCTCTCTCTCTCTCACACACACACACACACACACACACACACACACACACACACAGAGAGAGGGTAGAGAGGTATTCCAAGTCACCGACGGGAAGCAGACGGAAAATAAATATTGCTAAATGTGGCCGAGAGGAAGCAAATTAAGGTTTGGCAGGTTCCAATCTACCCGAATATTTCCCATTTTCTTACATCTGATACGATTCAAGAATGTACTCAACACAATTTATTAGATCTGTATGCCAACGAGAAAAATGACTTCTGCCATTATTTCCACGTCACTGAAATACCAATAAATTTTCCTGTCGGCATACCAATCTAAGATATTTTGTATCGTAAATCGTATCAGATGTTTAACAACGAAATGTGATATATGCCGGTAGTTTTGATCCTGCTAAAACCTAAATTTTCTTCCTGTCAGTCACTTTTGGGTATATTTATTTTTTGGATCCTTCCCGAAAGTCACTAGGAATACCTTGAACTTGTAAAAGGACACTTAATTTTGCCTCGGTATACAGGAGAGAATTCATATCAAGCTGTAAATAATAATGAATATTTTTATTTAAAATCGATTCGATTTTCAATTTCCTTCTCATAATCTGTCTAAATTGATTATGGAAGGACTAAGGCCTCTAAATCAGCCTAAAATCTACTGACTTGTAACTCTTTAGAAACCCCCAAAAATTGATCCAATAAAAGAATCGCTCAGATACAAGAATAATCTTAAAATATGTAGCAAAATTTTTAACAACTTTTGAAACTTAACTTTTTTGAAGAAACTTTTGTTCCGTACAGTAATGCACCACTCACTTGAGATCGACCATTTCAACTTAGTAGGCATGCTGGTATGCATTGCTGTAAGGTACAGTGTGATTTTACAGGCTATAGTCACACTTTTTGAAAATTTTATTTGTTTTAGAATCTTTTGGACTAAGATTTGTGTGGGTTGAGGGTTTACATAGTTTGCTAAGTTATTTTGTAATGTTTAATTGTAGATTTGGACATATTTGACAGTAGCTGGGGCATATGTGTTTTAGAAACACAAAGTAGCTTTCATTCTGCACTGTTTGCGATAGTTTTGAGCGTTTCCATGAGGTTGTAGGAATGTTACACAACGACGTTGAAGCATCATTCCTGCAAGTTCACCAAATCATTTTGTCACAACGTAAGAAAAGCCATAAATATGAAACAACATTGCTGCAACGTTGTTGCAACGTTGTATTGTTAACCGGGGAAAAAAAGAAAATAATAATAAAACAAATAATAATAAAACGTAAGGTTCAGATAAGGCTAGAACCGATGCTCTTACTTTCAGTTGTGACTAAATGGTAAACTGTCTTACCTTTACACCATCGTGACAAGATATTTAAGTGTTTGACAAATTACTAAATATAGATAACATGTGGCCTGTAAACATATATAAAAACTGCAATTATGGCGGGAAGGTATATAGGTAACTCAAATATTATACATATAGTAGAATTAAAAGTAGACTTAAGTTGTACAGTATAATCCCTTTCTTCAATAAATATTTCGACGAAAATTTCTGTAATCAACTGTATTAGTTCGTGATACACAGTGATAGAGGTGGGATACTCGGCTGCTTCTTGTTTCTTTTGTTGCTGTGGATATAATTTCTTCATGCTCCTGTTCTATATTTAGCTACTCTCATCCAAATATTTCAATTTATTACGATTTGTGCTAAAGAATGCCACAAG
Source organism: Margaritifera margaritifera (assembly GCA_029931535.1). NCBI lineage: Eukaryota > Metazoa > Mollusca > Bivalvia > Unionida > Margaritiferidae > Margaritifera > Margaritifera margaritifera. The sequence goes on along the minus strand of JAQPZY010001047.1, from coordinate 520,878 downwards.
ACGCGACCAGCAACAGAAGAAAAGAATACAATCTTCTATACAAATTGCTATCGATATTGAATGTCAGTTTTGTTTAAAGAAACATAAAATGCCATTTTGATGATACTGTGAAGCAAAGGTCTATATAGTGACGGACATATAACGGGTGATCTAAAAAAGAACGCAGTTTGTCTTCATTTCTCTGTTTGTTAGGGATGAGCGCAAACAAGAACATATATAAAAGTTGCATGTGTGTTAGATGGTTTGAAAATGTGTCTTCTGCAAAAAGAAATCAAACGTGTTCTCGACTGCGCTGCTAGTTTTTGAGGACTTTGCAAATGTGGAAATCAGGCAAAATTTGAGTTTTTGATGGAACATACGCCTATAGAGGAACAAAATTAAGTGTTAATTTCACATTTCATTATGTCATGTGTAGATATGTTACAGCAGACAAATACTAGATATGGCATAACCGTAATAAATACTCTTACAGACACTTTAAGTTATCGCTAATTTGGGGCCAAAATCAGCCCTTATCGACCCTTGTTCTTTTATGTCAGGTAATACCAGTAATGGGGATAAGTTGTCCATGTGCTCTTAGGCCACCCATGCATCTTACGACGTGTATTAGGAGCCCCTGGTGGCCGAGTGGTCTAAGGCGCTCGCCTTTACCGATCACAGCCATCTCACCTCTGTCCGCGTGGGTTCGAGTCTTGGGCTCGGCCAATGTGGTTATGTGAGAAAGCTTGCCAGTAGCTTCCCGTGGGTCAGTGGCTCTTCCCGGGATTTTCCCGGGTTCTTCCTCCACCAGATATACTGGCCGCCATGTACAGCCTATCATGTGCTGAAAAATGGCGTTAAACCTATAAAACCAAACCAAATGACGTGTATTAGGCTGTCCTTGAACTATAAATAGATTTTCTATAGCATTGCACTCGCCGGTAACAACTTTATTTTTCCAAATTAAAAAGTTTGCGCAGACGGAACAAGGTTTTGTTTGAAATTTGTAAGGTTTAAAGGGATTAAATAATCCTCAGCTAGATAGTAACTGTGCCAGGTGGTGGTGTACGATTCATAATGGAACGGGTCCAGACTATAGTGAATCTTTTCTGAATAATTCCCTGAACGAAATTCAAGCGGCGGCCGAATGCGAGTTACGCCTTTTCTGGCATGTAATTAAAAAGAGCAAGCCATACAAACACAAATCTTGTGTTGACATTTGTTATGATGGTAAGACCTATGCTGATCCACCTTCGGTAACTGGTGCTCTTGCAGATTTTTGTTTGCTGAATTGTAAACACCAAAGATTATTATATTGATGACAAAGACTTTTATAACTCAGTAGAGAAAACAGTCCGTGATCTCAAACATTATTCGAAAAGAGGCACGTACATAAACAAGAATCTTTAGATGATGAAATCACTGAGTAGGAACTATGCTGCGCACTTCGTACCATAACAAAGTTGAAAGTTCCTAGTCATGATCACCTTTATAATGAAAACCTTATCTATGGTGGTCCTCAGGTAAATAAAACATTCTTAAAATTGTTCAGCTCGATATGAAAGCATGAGTATATACTAATTACACGGAGAATAGGTCTTAAGGTGTCCATCTACAAAGGTAATGGGAAAAGCAGAGCTGATCCCGACAAATATCCTTGTTGTCAGTGCTGTACAAATTATTTGGGAAAAGTGTGCAAGCAGAAATTAATAACTTCTTGGTGACGAAGGAAACACTATTCTCTAATCCACAACAGTAAGGTTTTCAAAAGAATCTCAGCTGCCTGACGGCCTCTTTTAATCTTCAAGAGGTCATTAATTATAATCTGGCTGTGGTAGTCCTACCTATGCTGCCTTTATCTATACTCAAAAAGCCTTTGACACCGTTTAGCACGCTGCTCTACTCTTGAAACTATATAATATGGGAATTCGGGGGGAAATCTGGACAGTAATAGGGAATACATATCAAAGTGTACAAAGTGCAGTCGTAGTTAGCAAATACCAGTCTAGATGGTTCGATATCAAGTGACGAGTTAGACGGGGGGGGGGGGTCCTGTCCTCCTTTATGCATCTGGTATTTATAGGCGAGTTGCTGCAGCACTTACTAAAATACACACACTAGAGTGTAAAATTGGAAGTTTAGAGTGCTGCTGCACTACGCTTGCAGATGACCTCATATGCCTATCAAATTCTCCAGATAACTTAGCTAATATATTAGAGATTCTTGAATATTCTAACAAATGGAACTACAAACTAAATTCTACAAAGTAATATAGAGAAGAAATTCTAATTATAAGCTGTCCCTAGCACTTGGCGAAGAATAATTCATGAAACTGACTCAATTGCTCACGTAGGAATATTACAGGATAGGTCTCGTCGTTCCATCAACAGCACCCGCAACGCTTGCAGAAGAGCAAGGCAAGTCCTTTTTGGTCTTGCAAACGTTGGGATGGGTATCCTAAACATAAACCCGAAAACATCCGCCAGTTTATATAAGAAAATCGTGATTCCAACCTTATTCTACGACTGTGAACTTTGGAATGAACTTCATAAACAACAAGTTGCAACACTTTATAGCAAAAATAATTCTGGGATTCCCTGAACAAACGCTGTCAGATATGTGTGAGTCAATGTTGGGGCTGATACGAATCACGCCCGAAATTGATCGGCCTAAACTTCTCTTCCTTGGTAAACTCTGCATCCTGTACAATAACATCATCTCCAAGCAAATATTCCTCATCCGTCTTGACATGTATTTTCATAGCACATAAGCTGTACAATGTGGTTGTATTCCATCTATTTAGAATTTATTTCAGAAGTATGAGCTTACAGATTTCCTCTTGAAATTCATTAATCAATAAATTTTCATTAACAAATCTCAGTGGAAACAATTGGTCAACATAACTATATTTGAAAAGGAAGAGACTGCTTGGAGCGATAGAATCAATATAGATTGATTTTTTAGATTTCGACACTTACAAGCATAAATTCGCCCTTACACTCTGTACTGCATTGCGAAGAATAACTACGAACTCAAATTAACCAGGTCTATATGGCATCCCTGTGGGTATTAAAGCCAGGTCATGATGTTACTCATTATCAAAAATGTGGCCAGCAGTATACCGACCTCCTTCAGCATGTGGTCGCATCATGTATATTAACAAGACAAATTGCCAACGGCTTTCACTGGTACGTGTTGGACAAGTTTGGACTTAAACTACACATAGAACTGAATGAAAGTAACGACGAGTCACATGTACTAAAACTCTTAAGAACTGACCTTGAAAGTTGACTGGACAAAACACAACTTCACCGTTTTCAGATCGGTTTATCCCAGTGTCTTGTCTTTGTATCACGAGTGTACTTCGTAGTCTGAAGACCAAACATTTGTTAAAAGCAAACTTCCCAAATCAGCTCCTGCTAAAACTTTGTACTTATAGGACGTCATTATAAAAGCAAAGTTATTATCATTAATTGACCCGTACTGTAATAATAAACATTATTTAGATGTTTGTATAACGATTATGTGCCATTTTGTATGTTTGCGTGTATTTTATAATTATTGATATTCCATTTGTTCCTTCATCATCTGTATTAGTTTAACATGTGTCATTGACTATATGGAATGTTTTCCGAAATCATCAATGTAAATTGTTACATTTCGCTCTTTCTGTCCTGTTCTCTCTATTTTTAAATGAACTCTCCTTGTGGAGGAAGTACAGATTGATTGATTGATTGTATTTAAGAATGAAATTATGTTTCCATGAATCATATTTCGATATCTAAAATTACGCTTCTAGGCGTAGTTTTCTGCTAGATTCTTCAATCTCTTTTAAAAGTATGTCACTGATCTCTTTCAAATTTTTCTTTTAGAAATATAAGCCCATAGATGGGTATGAAACTGACGCTAATAAGTAAATTGAATCGATGGCAAAAAAGGTATTCACAGCCAGTGCTTGAACAGTTTAGCATACGTACGAGCTATTGTTTTCATTTTGGGTATATAATTTATTTAAATATTTAACTCGAACCATCTGAAATTCTTGCATATTATTTATCAGCACTACATAGGGCGATTGCGTATATGCCACTTATCTTTTGATTCCCCTATGTACCTTGTAATAAATCCAGTCTGACTGAAATCGAGATTTCCGACATAACGGAGATCTGATGGACACCGATATGAAGTCATGTACTGTTGACCTCTCGCTTCACCAAGCAAACTACAGCTTTCACATTGATGAAAATGAAATACATCATTCCGAACATATCGCTTTCAATGATTACTCTCCCGAACACGAAATGCAATGCGTTATTTGATCCTTTACTAATAATAAAGGAACGCAATTCCAATGGTCGGCACAACATGAACCTTTATGGGCGTCTATCCAATCTACTTATTGTAAGTCCTAAAACTACAGCATATGGAACAAAGGCCCAAATCGAATTTCAGTATATTTAGATCAACGAAAGCATTCGTATTTCATGCAAAAGTATGTATGTATGCATGGGGTTTAACGGCCCATCAGCACTATCATGGCTATATAGGGAAATTGGAAAATAAGGCTGTAAAAAAAGCTTTATAGTTAATTGTTTGAGACATCGGCATAATCCATTTCTTTATCGAAAGAAGCAGATATAATACAACCTGTCCTACAACTGCTAATGACAGACACATTTTCATATTACCGTTTATATCTTATGTTCCTATAGTAATCTTTAATTAGCAGACATCTGTTGATAACGGACAGGACAGGTCAGTCACTTGGTTGTCCGCGAAAAACGGGTTGTACTCTACTTACGGAATTTTGTGTAGGATTATGTTTGGAAACATAAAAGTTATTTTTATTGAATATATTGATGAGAAGTAAAGTGAATATAAAATGTTGAATATGGCATTCTAAACTCCTTATTGAAATAAGCTACGAGAAAATTGTGCAGTCTTTCAAAAGGTGTAAAGGGAAGTTAAGTTCCAGACATAAAGCTAAACCTCTTATGAAAGAGTAAATAGAAAGATTTCCTACAGATTTAAAATTGCGCCGTTAATATTTGAAGATTACATCTGATAAACACTATAAATGACTTTATTGCTTCTTGTCGACTGACCTGTCTGCTAAACCATATTATACTCATACACGGGTCATATTAAAAACCATTTCAGTAGTAGAGTGTGGCACTTTGGGGGCATAAGGGAAATCTTGTGTTAAAAGGGTCTGTGAATAATAGGGCATTAGGGGAAATTAACATTAGGCTGCCATTTTTTCTTTCTTGTTTTTTCTTCTTTATTTTTCTTTTTGCGGGATCATAGCGGCAAGAGGAAAATAAAATTAGGCCACCATTTGTGTGGGATACTTGGGACATGGGGAAATCATATGTTAGAAATATCCATAGGTTTTATCCGTTATAAATCCTGTTTGAAGATCAAGGGGGTAGCTGGAGTTTCACATATTCTGGTTATCGTAAATTTATTGTTTTCACTAAAAATTGCTCCGTATGTTATTGTAAGCAAGTTGTATTTCAAACATATTGAGTATCAAGTCAGGCAAATTTTCATTCATCAGTTTTTGTGACAAATGTTAAAACTTGCTAGCCCTAGCACCGACTTGACCTTACTGTTGAGATCATGTTACAAATTTTCCAGCCCTAGCACTGATTAATATCAGTTGGCTACATTTCACAAGATGAGTAAATTTGTTGTTGTTTGGCGAGAGCGATACAGATGTTGGTCTCTTCTGTCAGTTTGTTACAAATGTTTAAGGTTTCTCTATCCCAGATTTAGGACACTGACAAAGTTTACCCTGTTTGCTTGATAAACATATGGGTAGAAACTGTGCTGCATTACTAATACTTTTATGAAGTAGATTTGTTTTTTCAGTAGTCAGTTTAGTACAAAATGACAATTTTATTTTTGTCTGTCTGTAAAAATGCAGAGTATTAAATTTTGAAAAAAAGACCACACTAAAAGTACACCGAAGTTGTGCATCGTACACTTTAGATATAATTTTGTGCGAAACACAAAGTTTGAGAGAGAGAGAGAGAGAGAGAGAGAGAGAGAGAGAGAGAGAGGAAGAAAAAAAGGTCTTATAGGTTAACAAATGAAGAGATAGGATTAGGGGACACTATGGCATTTAAACGTGAATTAACATTACGTCGTATGGCTAACATGTATGGGTCTATATATCCTTTAATGGGAAATGTAATGTAAAACTACTCTTACTATTTAATGCGCGATTAGGGGTGGCCATCACCCACTCATCTACTGACATCACAGGGTTGGATGTAAAAGAAGGTGTATAAAAATAGAATGTAAATTCCTTATAAATAAAACTACATTAAATTTCTCCCTATCACCCTATGATCACATTATAAATAAAGTAAAACCCTAACCCCACTATAAGTTCCCTACCATCTACTTTTAATAGGTATTTATACATGTGGGTAGGTAGGAAAGTCAGAAGACGGGAGGAAGATACGTAGATAAGTTGGTAGGTAGTTAAGTTGGTAGGTATGGGGATCAGTAGATAGATAGATAGATAGATAGATAGATAGATAGATAGATAGATAGATAGATAGATAGATAGACAGATAGATAGATAAGTCACCAATCAAATAGGAGAGATTTTGCCTATCAATTGGGGCAATCACACGCCTGACACGTGTGTGTGTCTAAGTAAGAGAGAGAGAGAGAGAGAGAGAGAGAGAGAGAGAGAGAGAGAGAGAGAGAGAGAGAGAGAGAGAGAGAGAGAGAGAGATGTTGACTACGGCAAAGAGAGAGAGATGTTGACTACGGCAAATTTTATTTACAATGACTTGCCATGAAATATTTATTACTGATCAAATTTTATTGATTTTAGAGTACAAATTAAACGTAAAAAAATATTTTTTCATAATGTAGAAATATCAAAATACTATTTTTATTATAATATTTGTATACGGTTCTACATATTGTTTTCACGTAGATATTTTTACTACGGAAAATTTGGACCACGACAAGTAATTATGACATAGAGAAACATAAAAGACACATATTTGTAATGATTTAATATTATCTCTGTTTTTAAGAGAATTGGGTGGACATGAAGAGGCTGTTGGAGTGGTTAATCAATGAGGGTTAACCCACTGATTGAACTTGACTTACCCAATATCAGTTCATTTCGTTATACATTGAACGGATAGAATAAAGGGTTCTTTTCAGAGCCCGCCTAGATCACTTGGAAAAGAGATACTAGTCAAATAATTGCAAATCAAACAAAAACCAAATCATTCCATTATAAAAAATGTGTATGTATGTTTGTGTGTGTGTGTGTGTGTTTGTGTGTGTGTATGTTTGTGTGTGTGTGTGTTTGAATATCTTATCGAGACTTTAAAAAAGCAAATTAAGACAAAGAGATACTTCCGTTTATTTGGTATATTCTCGTGAATAATAATCACAATGAATTTTCAAAACCACATCACAAAAGTCCATTTTTTCTTCTATTTTGTTTTACTGTCGTTCTTTCTTTAATTTTTTGTTTTTCTCTGGCATGTTTTCTTCTTTTGCGTCAGTGCGTCTTTTCATATGACGAGTGAAAGGTTAGCGGAAGTTCTGAAGAAGACACGATCAACCCATATCCAACATCATCTACCACCACTGGACCAAGAGAGTCAAGATCAGCCAAGAAAGAAAGTCGTTTTATAGCTACCCCAAAAGTGACTTATAGAAAATTTAGAACGACGGCTTTAACTTATATGGTCAAATTTAAAAACTTGAAGTCTCACGTTCCAGCAGAGAAAGCAGCTGTCTTCACTACGGACTTATCTGACTCGTTGTTAGAGGAATTGAAACAACAGTGCCAAGCTAAAGATCACTATCGTTTGAGATTGTTGATGACTCACGACAGTTTGAAATATCCTGTGTAGATCGAATTTAGTACACTTGCAGAAATAACTTGTTCCAAACTCTTGGACAAAATTCAACACGTTCAACAATTCAACGACGAGTTTGATATCACCGATGGAAAAGGTACTATTCACATGACGCAAGTTTCACCTCCAGAGACAGAGGACGACGCAAAGTCTTATTTTGGATCAACTTCGCAGTAACAACCATCAAGACCAGATGTGTTAGCCCGTGCCATTGTGGTACCTTGAACTTATGCAGAAAAAAAGCGACACAGCAGAATGGAGCAATCATGGTAGAGCATTAGAAAATCGTACAGAAGCAAACAGCGGAGTGAAGCAGATATTCTGTTGAACGAAGCAGGCATTTCCAAAAAAACAAAACAAACAACCGTGTGTGTAGTTCCACAAATGCAAACAATTCAATACGTGCTGGCGCCTCGTTATACTTTGAAAATGTACCCTTAGTCATTCGTGGATATCTCGTGTTTCGAGGACCGAATTTTCCAGACGGAAAATACAGTTACATATGTCATCACCAAGATCATTTCGATGCTATTACTACCATCACAGGATTTCTTGGACACAGTTACTATTGCGACAAATGTGACCAATAATTTAGTAATCGGGAGCAGCATATTTATTATTTAGCAATCAGGAGCAGCATATTTATTGTGGGGAGAGATGTTATGGCTGTTTAGCCTCCAGACCATGCATTCCTGAAGGACGAAAAAAAAAAAAAAAGAACTCCATGCTCTGTTAATAAACGATAATTTGTCAGTTTAACGTGTTACGAGCTACATCGCATGAAACTATTTCAAGAACAGAAAGTGCTTGTGAATTATTGACAGCGTGTTCCACTTGCAAACATCATGTTTGGACGAATAACAAAATGTCACACGTTTGTGCAAGAAAGAAAAATATCGTTTTTGTGACCAACTTGTCGAGTTAGGTCATCATTGCTACATTAATAGATATGACAACGAACTCGATGAAGTATCGAATGATTACCACGACAAGAAAAAGAAACAGGACCATTGTGTTGTCATTTTATACTTTTTACTTTGAATGTTCTAGAGATACTGGAATTCATATATCTGCCTAGAGCAGACAGTTGTTTGAAATGGCTGATCCTATGTGCTCGAGAAACGAACCTGAATTAGACCAAAGTATGCTAACTTTAGTAGCTATTACAAGAGGAAAAATAAATTTGGCCAGAATAGACAATAGTAAATTCTGAGAGTATAATTAATGAATTATAAAATATGAAAAAAACTAAAAGAAGTTATTGGCAAGATTTGTTTTCTTCTCCTATTAACTTCTGAAATCCAGGAAGTGAAGATTGACCAAGCGGAGCTAGTAGTCTTTTGCGAGATGCACGGCTGAAGTAAGGTCAAATTGTATGCTCTATAAACCAAATTAAACCCATCAAACATTCAGCAAAATAAAGGGAATTAAAAGTTATTTTAACAGTGCCTAGGATATATTAAGTCTATTTTAAATTACCAGGATAACCAGGGAGAAAACTCTGGGAAATTCTCTTTCTTTAAAAATCAAACTCTGTGCAGAGTACGAAACTGTATAGCGAAACCGTCGCTGGCAAAGATGTGAGCATCACGTGATTTACAAACACATTGGCAGCTAGACGGACTCTTAGGCCTAATCTCCGTCACCTATCCGACTGCCATTATACATCATGTACAAATTCAAATCGTCATAACTTTTCAACCATGTTTCATGCAATTTTCAGTAAAATATTGACACTAATTCACACTGGGTAAGTGTCAACATAAAATACTTAGATTTTGTATGATGTGCTATGCTAACAATAGTGGGCGTGGTTATGTCTGCTCTGACGATAGATCAGTTGTGGTTCGTGTTTTTAATCCTGAACGGATCCTTGACACTTTCCAGAATGAAAGGATGAGCGCATTATGATTATTTCTTCCCTAGCTAATTCATAAATTGTTAATTGCTACTTCATACAGCAAGGTGACATCATGGTTACATAAATTGAGTGCATACATCAGCTCATGTATTCAAGCGCCTTTTGTGATATTTCAGGTGCGATTAAATTTACACAATGAACCTATTCCACAACACATTGAACCATCATATCAATCATGATATCTCAAGCTGCTTCCTGTTTGTTATTCTTACTACGTTCATTCTATTTGGATTGTATTAATCTTTTTTAATATGTCCATTTCTACCTGATTATTGAAAAAACATGTTCACATTTACAACACATTTATTCAGTATTTCAGGCCACCAGCCCATAATACATATAAACAGCATAATATAATGTTGGGACAGAGTGCACACAAACAACGAGTAATATAACGACATACATGTATTAAATCATAGTACACATCATAAACTGTCTCTTTTATGAAGGCATAGTACAGAAAGGAAGCTAGACTAGTAAATGTACGATGATATCTAAAAACACATTCAGTGGTGTACTGGCCATTGGGCATACCGGGACAAATCCCGGTGGGCCGCCGCATCGGTGGTAAAAAAAATCCGTTTTTACCGGTGTTTTACTGGTGTGAGCAAAACCCCGGGCCTGTCCCGGCAGACCGCCGCATCGGTTGGCCGGTGGGCCGTCAAAAAAATCCGTTTTTACCGGTGTTTTACTGGTGTGAGTAAAACCCCGGGCCTGTCCCGTCAGATAAGTCCAGGGCCGAGTTGTTTACCCAGTACACCCCTGAATAGATTTCTGTGCCTGGGCAAAATCAATACACATGTATATTTTTGGCTGTACTCCATATCAGTTTGGCGGTAAAAACTAAGCCCATATATATATATATATATATATATATATATATATATATATATATATATATATATATATATATATATACAAAGAGATACATTCAATCAAATGACCTCTAAAAAATGCTACTTTTCATTCTCTCTCAACATTCCACCATTCCTAGAAACAATTATTTTTGTTTTATCTTGATTAATATTCAAACTTGACTTTTGACAAAATGCATATAGAATATATATTTGTTTCTTGAATAAAATCACTGTTTCAGCACAGTTTGGAACATCATTGACATACAAAATAGAGAATATATCCTCTATGTTTTTGTTTACAAAGATACCATAAGGTCATTTTACACATATCGCTTCAATAAAATAATTAATGAATAAGAAGAATGAAATTGTACTAGGTACACACCCTTGTCACGTACCTACTTGACAGGAAGACTAATCTGTTAACCCTCTAGGAATTTTAACACATGATTTCAAACTAGGAGACATTGATTTAAATATATACATGAATTTACCATGAATACCTTTTCTTGATAACGAAACCTAATGTTTCCTATGAGATATGGCAACAAAAGCTTTGGAAAAATCAACAAATTGAAACAATTAAAGCTAACACTCCTCTTTGACAAATACTTCTGTGCAATTGGTTGTAGAATAAATGAATTGTCTGCTGTGGAATACCTTTTGCAAAAACCTGCTCGTGATTCATGAATAATATTATTATTATCAGACCACAAACTTAATCTGGTATTCAATACTTCTGTAAACATTTTACACAATCGATCTATTAACGAAATGTCTCTGTAATTGTTGGGATCTTGAACTTTTTGCCCGTTCCTCTGGAAATATACCCGAGTCAAAACATTTTGCTAAACGAAATTAGCAAGAAGGGTGCAATATCCTGGCAAGTTTCTTTAAACATCTCAATTACCAAGTTGTCTGGTCCGCTAGAGGTCCCTGAAGCAGTGGTTTTAACACTAGGTACAATTTCTTCTAAAGTAATTGTTCATTCAAAATTTCACAATTATTTCGATTAATTTCAATTTTACTATCTGCATCACGGCATGCAGTAGCTTCGACGTCTCCAGCAAGTAAATTTTGAAAATAATCGGACCACTGAGATCCAGCAATATGAGCACTGTTTCTCGTTTCGTTATTACATGTACATTTATTTTTTGGGCTCTTACATTCAGAATTTTCAGATGATAGCATCTGAAATCCACATAATACTATATGACAATCAATACTTTATCGAAATATGAATACATCGTTTCGACATCTGGTATAATATTTATTTTACTAGCTTTCACCACAAACCGACTTTATATCTACTCCCCTTTTTCTCGTTCAGTTTTGCGTTGACAGTTAATGATCAGGGTTAGTTTACACTCCGAAAATGTAAAATTATGTGCCAAAATCATTCAAATGATTAATTACAAACATGTTTTGTGTAATTCTACTTTAATAGAGTCAGTTTTGATCTCCCCTGTTGGCTCGGGGACGTACAGAAGGCCCGATGCGCCTTCCCGCAGGTCTTAAGAGACCACTAATGGAGGCAGGGGCCACATTGGCTCAGTAATTGGCGTGCCGGACTTGTGACCGAAAGGGTGTAGGTTCGAATCCTACCACTGGATCAGCTTGGGTCGGCTACCGTGGTGCATCCTTGGGCAAGGTACTTTATTCCAATTGCCGTGGCACTAAATAACATACTTGTGTTGCTGTGCCGTAAAAGACCAAATCAAATCAAATCATTTTTGCTTTGGAATATGTTTTATCAATGTTTTCAAACAAATTTAGTCTGGCATGACCTCCGTCTCTGACTTTAACGCTGTCTCATCCTAAACAGCTTGGTGGAAATGTAATATTATATGTAGTACAGTTAACTCTTGCTAAACAGCTTGGTGGAAATGTAATATTATATGTAGTACAGTCAACTCTTGCTAAACAGCTTGGTGGAAATGTAATATTATATGTAGTACAGTCAACTCTTGCTAAACAGCTTGGTGGAAATGTAATATTATATGTAGTACAGTCAGCCCTTGCTAAACAGCTTGGTGGAAATGTAATATTATATGTAGTACAGTCAACTCTTGCTAAACAGCTTGGTGGAAATGTAATATTATATGTAGTACAGTCAGCCCTTGCTAAACAGCTTGGTGGAAATGTAATATTATATGTAGTACAGTCAACTCTTGCTAAACAGCTTGGTGGAAATGTAATATTCTATGTAGTACAATCAACTCTTGCTAAACAGCTTGGTGGAAATGTAATATTCTATGTAGTACAATCAACTCTTGCTAAAACGCCTAAGCAAGTTTGTCATAGTAACGAATATATCGTTTTAAAGATCATGTCTTTAATTTAGAAAAGTGCTCCTTGTCTGATCGTTGGCAAACCAATGTAGCAGTGAAAAAAATGAGTCAGAAATACAACTCTGTTATATACTTCATATCTGATATTATCGTAATTATATTTAAATCCTATACACATTTTTCTACATATAAAACTCATTTTATAACAATGACATGTGTATATGTTATTCTCTGACATATTCCAGGTAAAAGTAAAATCACAAGGCAAGAAAATGTCGTAAAAATAAATAAATAACGAAATATGCATGTTTGTTATGGGGAAATTGCTTTCGGATTCGGAACCTAAATATTCCGTAATAAAGATAAAATTTACCATCGAACACGTTTGTTCTCATCGATTTTAGACAGAACGCGAATATTCCATTGTAATAAATGTTGTTTCAATGATCATTGACTGGATAATTTGTAATTTGTCAACGATCTGAGAGAAGGTTATCTTTTTATTTGTTATGAAATAACATAGAATATTACTTTAGAATTCGATATAAAAATATTTTCAATTCATATCGACATAACATAGAATATTACTTAAGAATTCGATATAAATATATTTTTAATTCATATCGACATAACATAGAATATTACTTTAGAATTCGATCTAAATATATTTTCAATTCATATCGACATAACGTATTATTCAAAGATAGCCTAAAACTGATCGAATTCAGCTACGCTGCCGACTTGACCTGTGTTAAACGTTTGACCCTACATTACAAGAATTCTATCGCAGCTAGGAGTACATTGACATGGAAACAGCAATTAACAACATTGCTAATCAGGCCTAATTTCGCACAGTTTTGCGTTTGCTAGTGAATATTCTTTTTTCAAAAAAGCAACAAACACTTTAAATAGTAATAGTGTTAATAGCTAAACAAAATTACTGAATACAAACATGAAATACTGACAACTGTCAGAATCAAGAAAGATATGGACTTGACATCGATGTGAGAGTACGAAATATGAAGCCCAAGATGATATATAATGCCATTTGGTGTACATGAATCAGCATGAACGTATCAGATCAAAAGGGAAATTAGAACTCCGATAATATAAGCTTTGTATTAATTTCTTTTGACTTTTTGGAGAAAACTGTGAAAGAGAGGGATGTAGGAGTATAAATGACATGTTTTTTAAATTTAGGTATAAATGACATGTTTTTTAAATTTAGGTATAAATGACATGTTTTTTAAATTTAGGTACCAGGCCAAGACAAAAAGCGTCAATACATGCGCGTTGCATGATATACACACACTTAATTGTTTTCAATGCGCTTATGTTTGGACCACACCCTCAAGATAAATGAAGGTCATAGTGACCTACATTTCACCTTCTACTGGCTTTGGTTAAGTTGTGTTTATCTACGACAACGTTGGTTTTGGCATGCTATATGCAAACATTCCTACCTAGACTCATGAAACTTGATGAAGGGAAGCATTTTGATAAGTACTTAACCCTAACTGCGAAAAAAGGATCTCTTTGACATATATTTCATGTTTCTATGACTGTGTTGGGATTTTGTGTTTAAAGTTAATTTCGCGTTTCTGTTCATATTAGAGTTATGAAGCTTGATAACTGGATCCATCTCTGTTAGTACTACAACCTTCCAATCAAAGGTCACCGTGACCTACCTCTTGGTTTACTAACATAATTTATTATTTGTGTTTAGCTCATGACAACGTAGCTTTCTGCAGGCTATATACATGTTAACCTTCACAGAAGTACCTTTATGACAGGGCAATTAAAAGTAGGAATAAATATGTTTATTCAATGGTAAACTTTCATATTTATGACTCTACATTTATACAGTGATGGGTTACTCTCAGTAGGTACAATTTGTACTGTACGCGTGAATGAGTAGGTTTTTGAAGAGTGGACTGCATGCATTTCAAGATAATTACCGATGCATGAACTATGCGAGTACTGACAGGATGTGATTTTCCACCCGCTAAAATCTAGCTTCTAGGGTGTATAATACGAATAGTTTCTGAAGCTGATTATTTTAGCAATGATTTGAGAAGAAGAAGAAAAAAAATTAAAAAAACCCCAGGAAAAATATCCTTTTGATTTTATCAACTCCTTATGGTTCCTCTGCTTTGATAGCACACAAAGGAATGTTCTTTATTGTTTTATGTATTTTTTGCCCTGTCACAATGGCCAACAATTTGTAGGTTATGATCACTTTAGCATTAACTTATGTTCTGCATGGCAGCTGGAGACTACGAAAAGTTTCGTAGAGGCGAGCTATGTAATCTGTAATTACATCCTGGTTGTCAAAGAGTTATGATAAATCAATCAGTAAAGACACAAAATCTTATTTTTCCAAGTTGCCTTGGGTTGTATATATATATTGCACGGGGCGTAATTCGTCCTTTCACCCAACATCTATTCACCTCGGTAACGCCTGGGTGCTGTCATGATTTTACCTAAAAATGAAGGTCCTTTGAGATCATCGTAAATGTATGGAGGAAAATGATGTAGTGTCATTTACGTTCATCTCAAAAAATTTGTACGAATTCCGCGAAATCGTCATGTCTAAACATAGAGTAACACAGCAAATCTCTCTCTCTCTCTCTCTCTCTCTCTCTCTCTCTCTCTCTCTCTCTCTCTCTCTCTCTCTCTCTCTCTCTCTCTCATAATATTAATCTTAAGCAAGTGCTAAGAGTTTTCCTCTAAAACCTGCCGGGAAAACTTGTGCTGAATTGATTATTATTCATATGGTACCAGTTTTCGTGGATTTCGCAGTTGCTACAGACTGCAAATATAAAGACCAAACGAACAATTATCTATCTTTGAAAATAACAGCACCCCCTCAAAATCAGAGGGTTATACACAAATTAACACACTGACGAAAAAGTTATTATAGATATCGGGACGCTGGCTGTTGGCCGAGATCTATTCGCTCAATGTATGCCGGATATATAGACCGATCCAAACAATAACTGCACACTGTAACTGATTGCCTGCTTTTCTTAATTTAAATGAATAAATTTAGAAAAATAAGATTTGGGATAGTACTATTATTTACACTCTTCTAAACCTACAGAAATGTGAATTACAAATGTCCTTTGACATATTAAAAATCAATCACGGCCACATTTCCAAACAAAGAAGAAAGCATTTGCAATCCGTAAGTCGCCTGCTGGTATTGTGATATTAGATTACGTCCGACATTGCTTATTCGCAATAAATCGCCGTTCGTTGTATGATGGGTGATACAGCTTTATGAGACATAATTTATTATTTTATATTGATGGAAGCAAAATCCTAAATGTCTTTAAAAGATGGCATTAAGAGTGATACATCAAATTTTGTAACATCCATATTCAATCAGTACTCAAAAAGTATACAGCTAAATACCGTGTATACCTGACGATGTTTGCTATATAATGAGATAAAATTTCGGAACTGTTATGATATTTTGTAATAATACATTCTTTGATGGATAACCAAATTTGTCAAACATTGATATCACAATGGAAGAAAAATTAATCTTTGAAATATAGGAAGTTCTATAAACCTTAATTTAAAAATAATAATAATAAAAATCCAAAGGTTCTTTTTACTTCCTGGTAGTCAGCAACTTATGTCGAAGATCACCGAGAAGGAAACATTATTTTTTGATAGGTGGAAAGTTCTTTAAACCTCTGTTTGTTTCATTCGCATATCTATGTTTTCTGATTGCCGTTGAGACTAAGCATTGTTACTGATAAATTGGTACTTATCTGAGGTTTACGTAAAAGTTCTTATCCTTTCTTAAGGCACATGTTTCGATCAACATGTGTAAGGTGTGGTGGCGGGTGTGTGTGTGCAAAGTTGAAACATTTCCAATGTTTAGCTGATTGCTTTCATTATTATTATTTTTATGTAACGAACCGTAGATTGTGAGGAATGCGAAGTCGAACAGGACACTTTAATCATAGGCAGACTAAATGAGTCTCTATCTCTTTTTCCCGCCACAGATGGCGATTAGAAACAATCAATACTTTCTATCAAATAGAAAGCGGTAAAAATGCTGGTGCGTCTTATTTTCGAGATATGTTATTTTGATATAAACAACTGTTATAATGATGCCATTGGAAATTCTTGTAATGAATAGTAAAGTTAACTGCATTAAACTCTCGACCGTGATCGTCAACAACGGTCGAATGTTACCGTATATCATCTTCCTTTATAAGGCATTTACACCAAAACTTTGATTAGAAATTTATAAAACAACAAGAAAGCGTCAAGTCATGGCGTGACTTTGAACCTATGATCTGTTTCGTCATTTTTGACACCATGACGTCACATCTTGGCATATTAAAGAAAGCCTCAAACATCGAAAGGACTAATTACGACGTATACGTAAATACTTCCGCTGTTTCATTTATGTGTATAACCGGCTTTAAATATATTTATTTATCACATGTGTGTTATTTAGATTTATATTGGTTTGGTTGGTGTCTTGCGGCAGAGGAACGCACGTAGAATATTTAGTGCCGAGGCAATTGGAGTAAAGTGCCGTGCCCAAGGACACACCACAGTGACCCACACGCACTGATCCGGTGGTAGGAATCGAACCCGCACCCTTTCGTACGCGAGTCTGAGACGCTAACTGCTGAGCCACGGCGGTTCCTACTTAGATTTATATACCCGTGTCATATTTTCCAATATTACACACGTTTAATAACAACCACTTACACAACTAACGACGGCATGACGACAAATATGGTGAAGGCGTAACGACCAAGGCACCTGAATGTAATTTCAAGTCAGATCTTTATACCATTTTTGCTGTTCTTACTGAGTAACATTGGTAATTTTTGTCGTGTGATACATATAGCATAATCTTACACTTGAGATTATTTCAAATGAATTTTATGAAATACGTTTAATAGTCTCAATATTTTGCGATTTCAATTGAAATAAGCATTCGTGTAAAATTCGCCATTGTTGTTCATATAATTTTACATGTCATTATAATCCTTTATTGAAATACACTTTGGTTACAAAAGAGACAACTTCATTTTGCCCTGAATT
This sequence comes from Margaritifera margaritifera, assembly GCA_029931535.1. Classification (NCBI taxonomy): domain Eukaryota; kingdom Metazoa; phylum Mollusca; class Bivalvia; order Unionida; family Margaritiferidae; genus Margaritifera; species Margaritifera margaritifera. The sequence continues at coordinate 502,847 of JAQPZY010001047.1, read as the reverse complement.
AAGACTCGTGTGCCAATTTATTACTCATTTAATCTATACTTCACAGTCCTATGACAAAGGTAGTTCAGGCTTCTCAAACTGAGCAGGCTGGTTCAATGTTCTGTTTTCATTACCTTGTCAAATAGATTACACCGTTCTGCTAATCTAAATATTTTTCTCCATCATTATTGTAACCAGATACCTCCACACATGAGAATAGAAGATATGTACTTGCTAGCAATTTTCAGATATTCAATCACACATTCAATCACAGAGAGAGACAGAATATTTACAATGATGACGGTATTGCGTCCTCATAATAATCATGACAAACTTTATTATTAATTGTTAATTGATTTGATTGCCTAATAATCCTAGGTTCAGATGGAAGCTTACAGACATTGCTAATTTACTGGTGCTCATTGATGTATGGAGAAAAATCATAAATATATGAAGTACAAAAGTTTGAGGAGGGGTATACAAATTAAAAAAGACGATTTAATTTCCTTATTTCAGAGAAAACGTAGAGAGATTGAAAACACAGACGTTGAATCAGCAAATATAACCGATCATTTCTTACAATTTTCATGTATAAAAAGTTGCGAACTTTCAGAAAAAAATTATTTTGAAAATTCAACAATCCTTGTCTTAAATAACGGATACATGTTGATAAATAATGCAAGCAAGTATACTATTGAAACGGTAATTTAATATAATTATTTTGAGTTTACATGGCAACAGAATGATTTACATGTCAGTTCTATGCATTTATTTAATCTAATCTGTACGTTAACCATTGTGTTATTTAGCAACTCACTGAATTTGTATGTATTTTAATCTTGTAGATACTTCTTACTTATGTATTGTTTTCCCATTTCAGCAACATATTGACATTGAAAAATATACTACAATTCACCACCTATATCTTGTGAGGCATACAATTCACATTTTCGTTCAGATATATCCAAATTCAGCCACGTTCCGGTTTCAACTGGAAACGAATGATTCATTATACAGAACTTTGTTAACATTAGTCTATACTTTTGTGGCATATGTATTAAAAATAGTTCAAAATTAAAATATCTTTTAAAATATCCGGTAAATTCTACTTTTAGAGGGATTAAAAACGCCAGAACCACAAGTATGTGTATGTATCTTTCAGGCAATCAACAGATGGTAATGACTGATATAACCATAAATTATTCAATCCAAAATCACACAAAATTTATCTGATATAGGAAAGGTATTTAAAATTGCATATACCAGCAGCAGCATAGTGTAACATAATATTATATAATATTTTTGAAATTTTACTCATTTTTCACGTAATAAGTCTAGCCCAAAATATAACAGCTTTAATTTTGATTAAAAAAAGGCTAGTAGGAAACCAACTGGTCTCTATCCACACAACATTTGTGGTGGGGTACGTTTACTTACAAATAAATCTTTAGGTACGAAATCAGTGGTGATCAGTGATGTGGTCATATACATATATCTTGCAGTACGAAATAATATCACAATGATCCTAAAGTTGTTCACCTAAATTGTCAGATTTTTAAAAATCAAATATTGTAAACACGAGAATCTATTTGTATTTGTGCTTTCGTTTTGGTCAATATTTTGCATTTGTGTACTGCAGTCCATATTACGTGTTCAAATTATCAATGTAACTTAAATGTTCCCTTGATAAGATAAGTTGCAAGGTAATTCGATGCTTTTTTGTAAGGATATTTGTTACGGTAATTGATCCTATCTGGTGAGCTCTCGAGTAAATTTGGATTAATTTCACACGCAAAGGCAAATACATTTCTAAATAAACCACGACCTTGTAAGTGAAATGTTACAAACTATGTCCTCGAAAAGATTGATTATTATCTGGAATTAAGTAATTGATCCTGTTTGGTGAGCTCTTGTGTAAGTTTGAATTATTTTCACATGCAAAAGGCAAAACATACATTTCTGAATAAACCACGACCTCCTCGGAGATTGGAACAAAAGATTGATAATTATCTGTGAAGGAAAATGTGCTCATTGAATGAATATATATTGTATACCTTTTGTAAGTGAAAGAACACAACTATGTCCATATCTCCTTTGACGCAAACTTACAATATATATCGACCCTTTCAAGGGTGAAAAAGAATGTATTAATTAGTTAGTCAACCCTTCGAAGGTGTATGCATTTGTTCTCTGGGCAAATTTGCATAGTCATTTATGCCACACGAATGTCTCAGCAGTTTCTAGTACAGTTGAATTGTTCATTCTTTCACTTGCAATTAAATGTGTATACCGAGTTAATTGTGAACATAGAAAACTTGATAGATACTAAATTTTCAGAGTTATACAGATAAGTCAAAGGCTTCCATATAAATAGTTGGCAGTTGTAAGCCTAACGTGCAGATTGGAGGAAAGGTTCAGTTTGGAATCGGTTCGATTAATATCATCATTTTGACTATGTTTAAACTTTTTTGTAAATGTTGCGGACTTAGTACTTTCAATATCTCTAAGTTTTCTTTGTAATAAAAATGAAATCGTCTTTCTCAGTTTTTACACTCCCTCAAAGTTGATACTTCATATCTATGAATTTTCTCCATGGATCGATGAGCACCAATTAATTAGTAATGTCTGTAAGCTTCTCTATGGACCTAGAACTATGAGGCAATGAAATCATTAATAACACATTTTGTCAGGATTACTATGAGGTCGCAACAAGCGAATCACACTAGGTCGGATTTTCGTTGAGAATAATGGAAAGGCCTTGAGTGGAATAAATGCCAGCTATATAGTGCCGTCACAATATGAGTGTAGCAGAACTGAATATAAATAGTGCATCAACTCTTGAAGTTGGGGATGTCGTAGTAATGCATGTTCTGAATGGTCTCGCTCTCATTGTGTTTTCTACAGTTGGTCGATTTTCACTTCTTTTTTTTTTGTGTAACGAAGGCCCAAAGATATGCTATACCTATTGTAGTCTAATTGACAAGACCTGAAACCAAAACTAACACCAAGATCGAGCATGTATATTTGGAACGCACCATACACATTTATTCATAGTTTTGAAAATTGAAAAAGTTAAACAAACAATATAAATATATAAAAGCTTACAAAATTAAATTATTTGAAAGTAATCCGCTCCATCTCACTAAAAGATACAGAAAGCTGTAGTTTTGCTCCACCTGTATCATCAAACTGTTTGATTTGGAGAGGAACATCATATACGCCAACTTTATGACTTTCAAACTTTGTCAAAGAAAACGAACGAATCTAAATACCGTATTAGACACGAATCGAAATACCGTGTTAGACACGGCTGCTTCACAATACATACTAGTATTAAGTAACTGCAACCTTCACGAGGGTATTGTATACAACTGTCATCAATATTTATGGCAATTACATTGTTATTTGAGTATTTGTTATTGGGATTAATTGTTTGATCGATTGACCGATTTTCCTGCAGTTAGACTTGAGTGTGATATAACGAGTTTCGGAACAGTGCACCGCTTTGGAGGCCATACCAGTTAGCTGGATTTTAGCGTTTATGGGAGGAAACTGGCCTGATTGTCAATGATTATTTCTGTTGACAAAAAAAGAGTAATATCTTTGTTGTATAATACACGTATGAATCTTCTCTCTCTCTCTCTCTCTCTCTCAGATACGTGCAAATAAAATGTTGAAAGTAGGAGCTGATGTTTGTTGCAACCATGCTATGTATTTCGTGGTGACTTCGTCTTTTCAAGAAGCTTTAGATGAATAAATCGATGATGCATACAACATTGTTTCTATTAAAAGTTTTAGAGAGTTTTATATGAATCTTATCACAAAGAATACTAGTATACTGAGAGAAGAAAAACAAAAAACAAAAAACACAAACTAAAAAAAATAAATTATTTCACCGAGCTGAAGTCTGTAGCTGATGATTGGGTTAAAAGCGTTGAAGTTCTGCAATTCCAGAAGTCCAGTGCAGGGGTCAAAATGATCTATGATAGTACATGTATGTATAGAGTTAGTGGATGGGGGATAATTTTCGAATAAATACTTACAAACAGTTTATCTTTATGTATTGTTTTGATGCTAATAATGAGAAAGATACGATTAAATTATACATTTGGCAATTCAAAGTACCTGGTAAAGGTGTTTAGTATCCCTGATTGCTATCATACAGCGAACGCGAATAAATTTTGTAAATTTTCTGATCCCCAGGTCTCATTCTGTGTAAAACTTACTTAAAAAAGACTATATGAGTAGGAATGTCTAATACAGTTATAGTATATCGGCTGATCCCGTAGAATATTCTGTGCTTTGTGGCTATCACTAAAAATCTATATAAATTTGGATGGAAAAGAAAGTGTAACAATACCAGATTGACGCAGATGTACTTGTAGACAGATTGGTGTTTGGTGTGTTCATATTTTGTGCAATGTTTTCATGAGACTTCTTTTACAATAGAACTATGGATACAAGCATAATGCATGATCTCTAAATCAAAGTCATCAACTCATTAATGGAAGCAGGCATATACACGTAAAAGCACATAGAATGCATAAATCAGTTTATGATTTGTTTTTGCATATATTGTAGCAAATCTTGCGATTGCGATGTTGAAAGACACATATTGCTGTAATGAAATGTTTCTTATTGGGACTAGTGTTTGCCTTCTATCTATTTATCTTTTGAAGTTATATGCAAGTAATTTCCAAATTAGGTTTGTCGTAATTCCATGTTAGTATAACATCACCTGTGATGAATTTACAACCGCTCTCTACTGCTTTTAACACTAAGCATTCTATAAAAGGGTCAGATATAGTTCATTGAATAATACAAATGTTGTGTATTAAGGGCTTATATTCAAAAGCTTTTACATGTGTGAAACCTCCCTGTAAAAGGTCGTTTTGACCTTACATTAAAATAGGATAATTACGCAATTTTGGTAGAACTCTACACGGAATATGTACGTAGTTTCAAAAGCAGTTACATATATTTCTTTCGTGTAACGTGTCGTGGATTTATTTGCCTGTATTGGACATGCACATCATGATTGTATCTTAAGTTTCCCATCACTATTGATACACATGTGAGATAATAGTAAAATTACCAGGGACCTTTATATGCACCAACTTTTCTTCTTCTTGTTCAGCTACGTTATTGGAATTTGATGTTTGGATCTAAAGGGAGATAATTGTGTTTGGAAACCTTACATTTTATAACACAAATATCTTTACAAGTTTTAAACCGAGCAATCAAGGACATGGTTTCGGGCGTGTGTATCGCTAGCTTTGGAGGAAAGATACACTCACGAAACAAGCACCAAGCGTGTAAACGGGGACCTTTCAACAAAATATGTTTTTACATTGTTCTGGGCTAAATTTGTTCGTAGAAGCAAGATTTGACCCTTTTTCCAACCGAGGATATCCTCTGGGGGAGGTGTATCTTCAGTACGTTAGTGTGTAATCTCATGAAAATCCTCTATTGCACTAAATACAAATGCACACACACACACACACACACACACTCAGGTATACAATCATACATACATACTTCTGAGAGGAACGGATGAGTTGAGCAGAATGAGATATATGAACCGTTGGACGAATATTGCCATCAATACGAAACAATTATGATCATAGCATTTTTACCATTAGAGTAATATCTTTTTTATTTTACATGAACTCACAATATCAAAGTTGTCACGAGGTAAGTTTGAGTTTTATTATTTCAAACATTCACGGTAGCTTTCAAAACAGCGTATCTTTGCTTGAATAATATGCAATTGCACTTTTTCACATAATCTGTGGAAAATCAAATTTTACGGTTGAAAAAATCTTCACTCGGCAAAGGGCTACTTGATATTTCTGACACTGTTTCTTGCTTTCACAAATGAAAAACAAAAATGTTTATTGAGCTTTCTTATTTGTTCCAGAATACAACCCATGGACTTCTGCACCGAGTCAAAAGCAACAGGGTCTCCTGGGAGGAAGACAAAAAGCTAGCAGACTGAACAAGAGCTCTCTGAAAGCTGCAAAAGACGATTTCTTAACGTGTGTAAAATATTTAAAGAATATTTGCTTACAATCAAAGTATCGGGTGCTGAAAATTGTCCAAGTCTAAATGGAGATACTTGTGGACATTTTCGATTACATTCCAATTTGAAAGTTCTGCATCTTGTTCGAAACTCCAGGGCTGTAATTATTTCACCACAGGATTTCGGGTCATGCGATATAGACAAAACTACTAATGTTAAATATGACTGCACGAATAGAATATGTAAAAGGCTCTAAAATGATATTAAAAAAGTGCCTATTCACTCAGGTAAGATAGAATGCATCTTTTATCAAGATATAGCTCGCCAGCCCTTGGATACTGCAAAAGAAATGTAGGTAAGTATATGCCACAAGATAAGCTGGACCATGAGTATAACATCACGATGTCTGGAATGAAAGACGACTGTGCCATTTGCAGTGTAAGATCAAATTCTAAATTCTTAATAAAGATTCCTTATACAAAATACAGGATATATAGAATTTTGTTTTGAAACACTAAGGGTACATCATATTTGATTAAACACTACAATGGAACACACACACACACACACACACACACATTCGTTTTAAGTAGGCTGCATGGCATGGTAAATTGCACTCTTGACCTAAAATCAAGATTGAGATTTTGACGATCGCAAAAAAGGCTGATACCTAATCTTAACATCCTTGATCTTTTCTACCAACAAAAATAAAACAAAACAAAAAAACAAAAAACAAAACAAAAACAAAAACAAAAAAAACCCCAAAAAACCCCCAACAATAACAACAACAAAACTCAGATGTAATTCGATTATCATGGGATGTTCCTGTTAATAACGTAGTGATTCTTCACAAACAAAAGCTCTCAATAAGCCGATTTATCTTCTGATTGGCTGATACTGTGCCACTGAGCAGCAGACTAAACCCCAAATATTGCTGTTAACTTAGTCTGAGATAGACTGGCCATTATTCGGCTTGGAGGAACTCTCGTCATTACTACATTATCTCTGGATGTACATGTACAACAATATGAATTTTAATTACAGTAAACACTGTTTACAACGACATCGCATAAAACCATATATCGGTTAATACGATGCACATAACTCAGACGCTTCTCGGCTCCTCCATGATAAATACCATCGTTTATAACGCAATTCGGATATAATGATACGAGCTTCAGGATTACTTTGGTAGTGTTATATCCAGAAAAAGGGTATATGTCTGTTCAATGGTTGTCTACAGATGCCTGTTTGCAAATGGAGAGGCCGCCAACATTTGTCCACACAAAGAATTGGCGCTATAACGTGATTTGCGCTAAAGGAGGTTGAATGAGTTTAAAAGACGTCATCGTAAGCCCCTGTCTGAAGCCAATGTCGCTCGAATTAAAAGTAAAAGATATTGTCATTTTTGTGATTCTAGATGTCTCCACAAAGGAAACAATTTTCTTTATTACTATATTGGAAATACGAATCTCAGTGAGGCAGTAGAACGTTTTAGTACAGAAATTAGATTTGCCAATTTGCATAATCATACTACAGAACCTCAAATTCCGTAGGTGATGTGCGATGATTTCTGTACTGACACATATCTAAAGTCTTTTCAGCATCATGGCGGTATCCAAAAGAGTTGCGAATACACTGAACGCAATTACTATTTGAAAGAAGTATGGGAACACAGAAGGAAGATATTAATGCCTGGAGGGAAAAGATGGCGGTATAATGAAAAAGGCAATTAGTGTAAAAAAAAAATAATGTAGTTTTGTATAAATGTTAGGCTGGTGGATGGCGGCCACGGATGATGGCCACAACGGGCATCTTGGAAATCCTGTAATCGCTACTCCTCCTGAACGGATTGTTATGTTTTTTCACTAAAAGACTTCATATGATAGGTAAACGGTCCTAAGTAAAAGTGTTGCCGATCTGAAATCCAGCAGAGCCATAAATATCTACTAATCTTGATGAACGGATGGTTGTTTTGAAACAGAGATTTTAATAATAGACTTTTTGTTATATGTAGTTAGTACTTAATAAAAATGGTCCCGATCTGATCTCCAACATGGCCGCTCCATTACGACCATTGCGCGGCCATCTTGAAAATCTAGTTATCGCTACTCTTCCTGAGGAGGTGACTGGTATGTCTTTGGAAAAGGTACTTTGCTCCCATTTCCTCGGACAGATATAACCAATAATATTATAGTAGTGCAGTTAAAGCCAAACAAACAACCATCTTCCTAAAACCAATGGTCATATCAACATGGGGCTTTCACTAAAAGACTTATCATTATATGTTCTTGGTCCCAAATAAAAATCGTTCCGATTAGACCTCCAAGATGGCTGCCATTACAGCCATATTGAAAATCCTGTTATCGCTGCTTCTCTTGAATAGATGGTCTTATCAATCTGGAATTTTACTAAAATACTTATTACTATATATATTTGCTACTATTAGATAATGGTGCCGTCTGACCTCACTCAATCTTAAACAACTTGCTATGATTACTCCTCCTGAACGGATGGGTCTTTTGAAATGTGGTTCCACTGAAACAGTCTTATGATATGTAGTTTGTTTTATATCACAATCGTGCTGATCTGACTTCATAAAATGACTAAAACCGTGGCCAAGTTCTGAAAGCATGTTATCGCGTCTCCTCCTGAACAGATAGTCCTAACGACATGGGGTTTTCACAACAACACTTTTTGCACTATATAGTTGGTTCTAAATGATAATGATGCCGATATTACATCACACAGTCACGCCGGTCATCGTGAGAATCATTTGTATGGTTCTTCCTCCATAGAGGATTGTTGTATCGAGATGAAATTTTCACTCAAACACTTCTTGAACTATATAGTCGATATGATGCCGATCTAATTTCCAAAACGGCTGCTTTCACAGCCATCTTAGAAATCTTCTTATGACTATTTCTTCAGAATTGCTTGTCATAGTGACATTGGGTTTTCGCTAAAACACCATAACATTATGTAGCTGGTCCTGAATAAAAATGGTGCTGATCTGACCTCCAAAATGGCAACCATAGTGGCCATCTTAAAACTCGTGTTATAACTACCCCTCTTGAACAAATTGTGGCATTGGCATGGGATTTTCACTGAAAGACTTCTTGTAATATGTAATTGATTTCGAATGAAAATGGTACGTCTCTGACTACCAACATGTCCGAGCTATTGTGAACGAGTTTCCAAAAACAGAATAAACTTGATTTTGGGGTCGAGCCCAAGCCTAAGATAAATGCGCGCAAAATTTGAACCGCAAAGATTGTATTGTTTTATAGTATTGGACCTAGTCATAGACTCTAGTTTTTCGACGAAAGTACTTTTCATGTTACCCCACATCTGTATACAGCGACCTCAAATATAACACTGTGTTCTTGTATGGCTCCCATGAACTGTGAGAGAGTCCACCTGTTTGTAACTTAATATAGGGGTAAAAATTCGGAGCTGATGGAAACATTTGGTGCAGTGAAATCTACCCCCATTCCCTTGCTGGAACTATAAGCCACTAATTATTCTATAATTACTATATCTAACCTCTTAAAGAATATGCTTGTACTATTTGGGTCAATGCATGCGAAGAATAAATTGATATAGTTTCCAAACTGCAGAAAAGAGCAACACATTCGATTCTAGATACTGCTGTCCGTGCACTATACCTACTGTTGTAAAAATATTTAAACTGGCTAACTATCAAAAACAGAATCACATACCAGATACTTTATATTATGTGTCCAAGTCTATTCGTAACTTATCCCCTGAACAGCTGAGAAAAAATTATACTGATTACCGACTCTACTTCATATAATTTAAGATCACTGAAATCCAACAATCTTTTTCTCTCAACGCCAAAATCTGACATTTTCAAGACAAATCATCGGTTTTTAAGAGTGTCATTATGGGATTCTCGACCGGCCAATTTGAAAGTTGAAAGAACTATGGAAAGGTTGCCACAATTACCATCTTGAACAGCAATCTATCTGAAGTGTGTGTCAGTGCGTGCGTGTGTGTGTGCGAGAGAGAGAGAGAGAGAGAGAGAGAGAGAGAGAGAGAGAGAGAGAGAGAGAGAGAGAGAGAGAGAGAGAGAGAGAGGTGGGGGAGCGATTCAATTTGAAGTTGCAATGAGTTTTAGGAAAGAGCTTGCCGTTATTTCGTAGCTTAGTTTGTTGGTTTTTGTTTTTAGTTGTTTTTATTTATTTTTGGGGGGAAGGGGTGCAGGGGAGTTGGGGTTACATGGGAGATTAGTGTTTGTACCACAAACTATATTACCCTCTCAAAATAAAGTATTATTATTATTTACTTATTTTTCCAGAGATAAATCAGGGAAAAATTTGATGAATGGATTTTAGTATGTTATAAAGTGATCCATATATCTCAGACAAAAAATCTGCACAGAGTGTTACTAGTAAATACTGTCAAGCTGAAAGGGGCCATATGAACAAATACCCAGTAGATCACCTAGTAAAATAAACGAATAGCGCCTTATGATGGGTTGATACCCAATGTAACGTCCATGTTCAAATTATAGACACATTATGTGAAGTGTTGTCATGTACGAATGTGCATGGTGGCACTTACCTGCTTCCAAAAAACCTAAACCCAGACTCGTGCAAAAACCCATCTATACGTGCCACATGTCGGCATATGGTATTTTCACCATCGACGGTAATAATGTTTGGGTTTTCATTGCTACTTCTGATAGTACCCTGAAAGAACATGTTTTCGTTTCTGACCTGCAGCTGTCCTTAAAGCCAGATGCTATGACAACTTTTATGAAGTAAATCTTTTCAGAGTTTTGTCATCGTTGCTACAAAGTAACTTTACTACATAAAATTGCAAATTATTCACGTTTAGGGAAAGTAGCTTGAGCTTTCAATGACGATTTTCAGGAGCAAAATACATTCTCAGAAGTTCAAAAAAAGCGACTTTTATTGGAATCAACTTTGGAGAGGATTGGAATCAGTGCTGTATTACCCAATAGGCAGACTAAGGGCACCAGCAAAGCAGGGGCTCCCAAATTTAAAAAAAAAAAAAATAGAAATTACGGTTTAGTATTGTTTTTATTTTGAATTACTTATGGGGGACACCATAATCTTTCAGTGCTTAGAGCCTCTAAAGGTCTTAATCCGGTCCTGATTGAGTTTGACACCTAAAAGGAATGTTCGATTTTATTACCTACGATCTTGAGGACAATTTGATGATTGAGAACATTTTGTCACCACGGTTCTGCCTGCATTTTGTTTTAATTGAAGCTGTTGTAGCGGTGTGTATATTGCATGTTGTATACATTATACGTGTACTGCCTAGTTTATTTTTCTTTACCTGCGCGATATTCCGCTTTACGTCACTGCACCCTATTCAATCTTTTATGCTCCTCGGTCTCCCAAAAATAGCATGAAGTTACCATTGCTCTTGCCCTTGACACTGTTCCCCAAATTACAAAGGTTTGCGAAGATCGAGGAAGGTATGGGTTGAAATGTGTAAAGTATGAACGGACTAAAGTATTCTGAGATAGATTTTAATCGGAACAGGTAATAACTTTCTGAGATGAAAGGTGGGGTGAGGTTCAGAATCAGTCAGAACCTGAGTATAGGATTAGATCTAGCCTGGACTACAGAGTGAACGAGAAAAGCTGTCAGCTACCCTACTGTCTTTAAATGCTTGACGTCGTTAATTATACAGTAGGCCTATTTATACATGTTCGCAATAGGTGGATGGCTCCAAATACTTTATGCATACACAAGCACGTTTGTAATGCTGCGTGAAGACTTGTGCTATCATTCTTATTTTTTCGGCGAGAAATAAAGCAGATACAAGCAAACGTACAGAACCGGATTGAGGCAAGTAAATTTGTATAATTTTGATATTCATACCCTAAATTATAATATATAAGTGTTGATTTTAGTATAATTCTAGTCTAAATTAAATCTATTCTGTAATTAAGAACCAAGCGAGATGATGATAATGAGACGATAAGGGTCAACTGGAGACTTGATAAAAGTGTAGTAATTGTGTTTGTGTTCCAAAACAAAATGTACAAATCTCCCTAGCTTATAAAACCAGTGGGCACTTGTCATGGGACAGTGGACCAGTTTCCTACGTAAAGCAATGCAAAATTAAGAAAAACAATGGGCCATTTGAACATTTAAAGGGTCAATAAGAAAATCTGATGGCCGGGATTTTCATAATACTGTTCTTCGAGCAAAACAAACGCGATATTTCAACTGGACATGTAGGGGGCCAATTCAGAAGTGAATTCAGTGTAACTGTATCAGTAACTTTTTTTTTTTTTTGCAAATTGACACAGGCCCATCTCAAGAAGATTCCTGATATGTACATGCATCTTTGAGTACACATATGGGAATGGAATATCTATCCATGTATATGGTGAAATGTTATTTTTTTTATAAAAAAACCGCTCTAACCGCAATGTTCGTTATTAGCAACCTGTACCTTTTTATAGCGAGGACTGCCAGCTGTTACGGTAACGCGTGTCATCCGCACAGTGATCGAGATGAATAACCTTCGCTTCAGATTTCTATTTCCGGAATCTTTACGCATTTCCCCCTTTCAGAACTTCAACAGATAATACAAATTTCAGGAGAACAAAAATCAAAGAAGCAAAGAATAATAAGCTTTCCTGATACAAATTCATGATTTTAAATATATGTTAAATATTCATCTAAGACCATATTAGTCTACGCATCGCAGAAGCACTTCCTTCTTACAAGCGAATAGCGCACACGTGACGCTATGCAAAACATGTCCATAACGTCACATAATACTGTTGCTGTTCTTGCTTATTCATTCGCTTCAGTTTTAAGAAGCACTCAGTCAGTTCAGTTAGTACACACGTCTGTAGCTGTTCTGGTTTCTCTTAGACTTTGCTTATTTCATATTATCACATATCTTCAATTATGCGACGTTTCGTTAACCCATATCTTTTCGTTGATATTAAAAATTGTAGTAATATCGTCATGAAGTTACCGTAGCCAAGATTTAGCGTAACGTCCTAAGCGTTATACTGTCATTTAAGTCAAGCCATTGAATGGACCCCATTCTATCTTTTAGTGCATTAGCTACAGACGGGCAGGTGACCAGGCTAGTCAGGCCTAGGTTACAAGCCCGCTTCGGCTTTCATAGCGATTTTAGCTTCCGGTTATTATTTACTTTTGTACCTGTACGTCAAAGAGCAGGACTTAGCTCGACCAATGTGGGTATGTGAGAAAGCTTGCCATTAGCTTCCAGTGGGTCCGTGGTTCTTCCCGGGTTCTTTCTCCACCAAATATACTGGCATATCATGTGCTGAAATATGTCGTTAAACGCCACAAAACCAAAATGAGACCATTGATTGGACAGGAGACCCGTGATCGTAACAGGCATTCTATGCCGTTTGTATCAAGTTTCCCAACTTATGTATGTGAATACGACATGTGTGTTATGGATCAAAAGACCTTCATGTTCAAATTACCTGTTTTATCCTAAACAAGCTGGGATGTTTTATGACTGTGGTGTCTAGTTTCATTTAACATGATCTTCTTTCAGTTGAACAAATTAAACGATTAGTATCTGGTATAATTGTAAGGGATTGGTTTCATTTAAGGGATAATTGTAAGGGATTGGTCTCATTTAAGCGATAATTGTAAGGGATGTGTCTCATTTAAGGAATAATTGTAAGGGATATGTCTCATTTAAGGGATAATTGTAGGGGATTGGTCTCATTTAAGGGATACTTGTAAGGGATATGTCTCATTTAAGGAATAATTGTAAGGGATATGTTTCATTTAAGGGATAATTGTAAGGGATTGGTCTCATTTAAGGGATACTTGTAAGGGATATGTCTCATTTTAGGGATAATTGTAAGTGATTGGTCTCATTTAAGGGATAATTGTAAGGGATTGGTTTCACTTAAGGGATAATTGTAAGGGATATGTCTCATTTAAGGGATACTTGTAAGGGATTGGTCTCATTTAAGGGATATTTGTAAGAGATTGGTCTCATTTAAGGGATAATTGTAAGAGATTGGTCTCATTTAAGGGATAATTGTAAGGGTTATGTCTCATTTAAGGGATAATTGTAAGGAATTGGTCTCATTTAAGGGATAATTGTAAGAGATTGGTCTCATTTAAGGGATACTTGTAAGAGATTGGTCTCATTTAAGGGATAATTGTAAGGGATATGTCTCATTTAAGGGATACTTGTAAGGGATATGTCTCATTTAAGGGATAATTGTAAGGGATATGTCTCATTTTAGGGATAATTGTAAGGAATTGGTCTCATTTAAGGGATAATTGTAAGGGATTGGTCTCATTTAAGGGATAATTGTAAGGGATATGTCTCATTTAAGGGATACTTGTAAGGGATTGGTTTCATTTAAGGGATAATTGTAAGGGATTGGTCTCATTTAAGGGATAATTGTAAAGGATTGGTTTAATTTAAGGGATAATTGTACGGGATTGGTTTCATTTAAGGGATAATTGTAAGGAATTGGTCTTATTTAAGGGATGGTTGTAAGGGATATGTCTCATTTAAGGGATATTTGTAAGGTATTGGTCTCATTTAAGGGATAATTATAAGGGATTGGTTTCATTTAAGGGATATTTTTAAGGGATTGGTTTCATTTAAGGGATAATTGTAAGGGATTGGTCTCATTTAAGGGATAATTGTAAGGGATTGGTCTCATTTAAGGGATACTTGTAAGGGATTGGTTTCATTTAAAGGATAATTGTAAGCGATTGGTTTCATTTAAGGGATAATTGTAAGATATTGGTTTCATTTAAGGGATAATTGTAAGGGATTGGTCTCATTTAAGTGATAAATTTAAGGGATATGTCTCATTTAAGGGATACGTGTAAGGGATTTGTCTCATTTAAGGGATAATTGTAATGAATTAGTCTTATTAAAGAGATATATAACATCAACTTTGAATTGTTGATGATTAATCAGATGTTTGTATCATATATGGTTACTTATTCGAAAGGAAATGTCATAAACAGAGAAACACTTGCTCTGTAAACACGTACCTACATTTGCTAGATGTGCGACGTGTTTGATCAGCACCGTCAATTCTAATTCATAACAGGCATATGTTGATCGTAGGTGGCGGCCAATTTTATTCTGTCAAAATGTTATTTATTTAATCTATTGAGTTTCACGTGTATGTTATTCCTCGACTTCATTTATTAATGAAGAATTAGGAAAAACAAAAATAAATTCTTCAAAAATTATAAGGAAAAAAATGAAGAGGAATTTTTACAACAGTACCTTTTAAAAATTGAGAAGTCAAGCTGAAATAGCTGATCTTATGATATACCTCGTCTATGGGACCAGACTACACAATTGTTCTTCCATTTAACATATTAATCCGTTAAACTCTCTGGAGAAGGGAATATTTTACGTTGATGAATTTTTATGAATCAAACTGAATTGGTGTCCATTTATATTTCTCAACTACACCACCCAAACCCCAGTTCCTTTTGCAGTTATGAATGTAAGAATAAAGTTACACCCATATAGTTGCAGGCAATATTTTACATTCTTACAGTTCTGTAGGTATTTATAGTTTTCGGGTGTTAAGAGCACTAATTCAACGACTGATAAGGACCCTGTTAGTCATAAAAACAGCGTTAACTTTATTTAATTTGAAGCTCAAATAAAAACAGCCATCAGAAGACTGGCAGTTTCCCCCAACCTGATTGACTGTAGCTATTACATACACCTTGACCTATATCTCTTTGACCTCCAAATAAACAGGACGCTGTTAAATGCATCACATCTAGGAAGGCTGACGAAAAGTTGCAAAGCAAAACTTGACTTTATCTTGCGAAAACAAACGTCACAATCTAAGATCTGTTGACCTTTATATTTGTCCTTTTGATCTATAAATACATAGACCGCTGCCTCTACTACAGTATGGTCTGTCTATTAAGATGATCAAAATCGGTTGTGGGAAACTTTTTTTGTTATGCGGAAACGATCACAATTTTGCTTCAGAGAACGTGACCGTTAACGTTTGACTTTTAAATCGATAGTATGCCGCATTTTCCCATGTGTTGTCTTTGTAATACGTTTGATGGAAACTGAATACATGAACTTGACTTATCACGGGAAAAACAAAAATAGAAATCTGGGTTGGAGTGATCTTGACCTTTGATCTTTGGACCACGAATCTCTAGAGTTCTACCACTATATATTTACAGGAAGACTGATAATAAATGGCTACATGAAGCTTGCCTTATTGTACAGAAATTTATTGTACAACTCCTGTGACCTTGACCTATGAACTTTGACCTTCAAAGTGAGAGAGGAGGTTGTCTCTACTAACATGTAGTCTTTTAATTAAGGTTAATGCGACCGAGATGTAGGAAACTTGATGTGTCATGCAGAAACTATAATCACAATTTGGGCTGCAGCGGTTTTTACCTTTGATCTCTTGTACCCCACTGCACTAGAGTTCTTTACCTCCTCAGGAGCTCTCCATCCAAGAAGGTTGAGCAAAATAGACCAAAGAAAACTTAAAGTGAAAGTCTATGAAATATTTGACTCTTTATTATTTGATAGATATGAACGTCATACATTCGGAAGATGTAAATAAAGTTCGACAAAACTCATGCTTAGACAAATACTTTAGTTCAAACTTTCGAAAATCTAGCGTATCTACCGTGTGTTCGACACCGCCATATTGCAAAGGTAAAATGTATGTATTATATGAAGACATCAGAGGATCTCCGAATGACTTGATTTGAATCAGAAGGAAGTCTGTATCCAACTGGCAGATTCGGTTAGGCTATACATATCTCGTTCTCGCAGATAAAACGAGACTGCTAAGACCCATACGCCATTTTTTTTTTTTTAAATTTTACTCGCTTTGGGTACTCTTCTTATAAAGGAGGAATAACTTTCTTATTTAAAAACAGATTGCTGTCAAAAGTTTTTTTTATTGCTGCGAAAGATTTTTTTTATCATTTTATTGAGCGTTGAATATGACGATTTAATGTATTTCCTTTAAATTTAATTTTTTGTCGACCAATGTTGCTAGGTTGTTGTCTGTTGCTAGGCTTTGTCTATTTAAATTTCGAAGTATGACTTATGAGTAAGCATTATAACGTCACAAATAAAAATGTTTTGCATGTATCCAATCAGAGCAACGGTTACATTGAAGCATAAAGGACGTACTGGGTCTGCAGAGTTGTCCTTATACACGGTTCTTTTACATCTAACATGCCAAGTATGCTGATTTACACTTTTTTCTTTCTGTTTCTAACTGCTTCGGTTTCACGGGTGAAAAATTAAAGGTTTACCCTGGATATTGTATACAAGAAATGTTCACTTAGCTAAATATTTAGATTTTTTAAAAGTCTTCTCATTTCATTTTAGAAATTTCGAAACTTATTGGGGGTGCGGGTGGGGTCTAGTTTATTATATTTATCCCAAACAATTAGCTTCAAAAA
Source organism: Margaritifera margaritifera (assembly GCA_029931535.1). Lineage (NCBI taxonomy): Eukaryota > Metazoa > Mollusca > Bivalvia > Unionida > Margaritiferidae > Margaritifera > Margaritifera margaritifera. The sequence continues at coordinate 485,387 of JAQPZY010001047.1, read as the reverse complement.
TTATATTCCTCTAGGTTGCATTTTCGTGATTCATGATCGGATCTCAAAAGTTGCTAAAAACAAAGCAACAAAACAAACCGACGAAAATTTCCACATCCACAGCTTCTTGTCCTCTTGGAACACGTATACCTTCCATACTTGGATGCAAACACTGCCTGGAAGCGTAGCCTGCAGTTTAAACGTTTCGAAAGCAGTTGTAAGAAAACGGTCTGTGTTTGCCTAACGCTTACTATCTTTTGGGTAGCTACACATTGTAAATATGTTCTGTCAGAACGACAGAACGAGATCTTTCTGACAAGTCTTCGGCAGTCGTTCCAAACAAACTTTGTCTTATGATTTTATTTTCCTGGTAGATTACAAATAAACAATTATCGCGGAAAAGGTTCCAAAACATACACGAAGAAATAGAGTCCACTTGACTAGTCGTCCTCCAAATCTGCGTGAAACCGTTGTCTATGAAAGTTCCTCTGCAAAAGAAAGTACCTTATCTTTACACAAACCAAACTTTAGAAACATAGGAGGAGCATATGTATATGCCTGTGCTTCTTGGAAAAAAGTGCGTACTATGTCGTCCTGCCAGTCTGCACTTCCGTTCGTTCGTCCGTCTGTCTGTTAGTAATGTAATGTATCTCCTCTTATACAGTTGAAGATACAGACTTTAAACTTTGGGATATGGTTGGAAGCAGTGGCGGCGCGAGGGGGGTCAATTGCCCCAGACACCGTGGGGGGGGGCACCGTCAGGAGCCAGGAGCTTTTTTTTTTGCAGCTGTAACCTGGGTAAAGATGGGGGTGGGGGTGGAGGTTGGCAACTGACATAAACACTGTTCTCTGTGGCAAAGTAGGGGCGCTACTAAAGAAAATTGCCTTCCGTGCGCCTCGAACCCTCGCACCGTCACTGGTTGGGAGATGTCTGTAAATGTGTAAAAAGTTTTAAAATTTGTATATGAACCCTGAGTGTAGGCCGTGGAGTTACGGCGGGTTTTCTAAAAAATCTCAAAACAGTTTTCTTAAATATAGATCTGAAAGTTGTCCTGTATCATCATCAAGGCCATGGTTATACAGTGTATGATGGGTTTTTTGTATTACACTCTCGGGTCTTGCCCCAGAGGTGGGGGAATGTTGCACCGAGGTCATAACTTCGAAACTGTTCAGATCCCCACCCGCATAAACATATATAGGTTTGAAGGGCATGATGAGACGAAATCGGACAATTATCCAATTCAGACCCTGGGTCATGCCTCTGTAGTAGGGGACTTGCCTCTTGCTCATAACTTGAAAACGTTTGAGATCTTCACTCTATAACTATATATAGTTTTGAAGAACACGAGGAGACATCTCACTATACAGTCTGGGCCATGCTTCTGGGGTTGGTGACTTGCCACTGGGTCATAACTTGGATACGTATCCTTGTGCATCCAACACAGGATATGGGTCAAACTCTTGGAGTAGTGGACTTGACCTCGACTCATAACTTGGAAACTATCAATATCCCTACCTTATTACTGTATAAATATTAACTGGACATGAAGAAGCAAATACACATTTATAATGGTATAACGCTGGCCCCTTGGCAAGGTCACGCTACTAGTGGCATAGTTTGAAAGCGCGATGATATACAATGGTATGTCACTGATCTAATTCTAAATTTACTTTACATTCCAGCATCTTTTTATGGAAACTAACAGTTTTCTCTGAAAAAAAAAATGGATATGAATACCTATTGTCCTAAATGGCAACAAAAAAAGTCAAGTATTCAGTTTTAAAAGAATACTTTGCGTTAGAAATTGTGGCACATTCACGCGCACATTAAAAGCGCGTGAACATGTATACTTCAACAATCAATCAGAAATGTACGCCTCAACCCCTCAGACTGATACATTTATCCTTAAAGGAAAATCCCAATCAAGGTATTATATGTACTTAATCGATGGAGTCAAATCAAGGTATAATATGTACTTAATCGATGGAGTCCAAACAAGGTATAATATGTACTCAATCGATGGAGTCCAATCAAGGTATAATACGTACTCAATCGATGGAGTCCAATCAAGGTATAATATGTACTCAATCGATGGAGTCCAATCAAGGTATAATATGTACTCAATCGATGGAGTCCAATCAAGGTATAATATGTACTCAAATATGTACTCAATCGATGGATTCCAATCAAGGTATAATATGTACTCAATCGATGGAGTCCAATCAAGGTATAATATGTGCTCAATCGATGAGTCCAATCAAGGTATAATATGTACTCAAATATGTAGTCAATCGATGGATTCCAATCAAAGGTATAATATGTACTCAATCGATGAGTCCAATCAAAGTATAGAGGATATTTTCTAGAAACGAGCGAATAACGGATATATTTCATCGAGTGGGTAAAAAACTCAGTATTTTCCGGAGTGGCGAAGCCACTAGTGAAAATAATGAGTTTTTCACACAGTCGATGAAATATATCCGTTATTCACTCGGAGCAAGAAAATTTTCTTTTTATTTTATGCTCAGACGTATTGTCTAGCAATTTGTATAACAGCCTGAAGGAGCAGATTTCTTACTGTATTCCGCGCGATAATGTCAGCGGTTTATCGTTTATGTTCTGCTTTGTTTTGTGTATATTCGCAGATAAAATATCAGAAGTAACATAATACTCCTTCCCAATTCAAGGTAAATCAGCAGATAAAAAGAATATGAAGAAGAAGGAAAAAAAAAAACTCCTTGCCCATTGCTCGATTTGAACGTATTTCGTCTGGATGCGAGGCGGCCATACTTACATGTACACCACGCAAGCGTCTTAAACGACTTGAACTTATTTAGTCATACTGTTATCAATGTCAATTGACAATTATTTTACACGGAAAATCCACTAATTCACAGCATAGCATAACATAAATAATATGTACTCAATCGATGAGTCCAGTCAAAGTATAATATGTACTCAATCGATGGAGTCCACTTTATTTTACTGATCGGTAATATCTGAGCACAATGCACCTTTACGACATGGCCAACAGCCTTATTAAACAGATATTTATATCGTTACCTTTAATCAATGAGGTTACTTAGCAAGTCACCCTGTTGCTATAATAAGAAATGCTATCATTTACCCACAGCATATGGCGCACAACGCCATATTGTTTTCGGACAAACGAAACAACATCAAAGACTCAAAGTGTAAACATAAGTCAAGCTAACGTTGAATTCAGTCTTATATTCTTTGCATTGCCACAATCTGTGACAATATTTGAAATGGTCGTGAAGCATTGTTGTTATGGGGACTTGTAGTGAGGATAATAATGGTTTGGTTTGTTTTGGACTTTTACGGCACAGTCAAGAAGTAGGTTATCTAGTGCAAATGCAATGGAGTAAAGTGCCTTACCCAGGACACACCATGGTAGACTTCCTAGGCTGATCCAATGATAAGATTCGAACCCGCACCCTTTCCGTCGCGAGTCTGGTACACTAACCACTGAACCACCGCGACTTCTGCGGATAATAAAAGTATAACAACCATACTTAAAGATATACAGAATTCACTGTTGTCAAAAATAAGTGAAAGAGGGAATATATGGGTACATAAATCTATTTATTCATATATTGCTCTATCATTATTTTGTTTTATATCGATCAAATAATATTAGGTAGCCTTTGTGTTAGAGTTGGCAGCCTGTGTGTTAGAGTTGACTTTTCTCACACCAATATTACAGAGCTTTACAAGAGCAGTTGCTGCTTAAATCAAAATGACGACTCAGATACGGAGATATCTCAAAGATGTGAGAAAAAAATGTTCTAATGTATAATTGTGACAAATTTTGATACTTTACACAAGGAAGGGAAATTTGTATACTGATGGGAGTGAGGAGGGATGGAATGACAAATATGTGTTACTTGAATACTCGAATCAACAACAAAAAATAGACAACAATAACAATTTCAAATTACTGTTTACATTACCTTTGAGAAGGAAAAGATAAATATCGATGATTCTGTGTTAAATCATCTTCTGCTGGAATGAAAACGTTCGAAACTTTTAAGCTGTTACTGTGTTCATATCCACGATATTGGTGTAAATTGTTACGAATTGATAGTCATAGGTACCCTGAGAATTGTTATAAATTGTTGTTATGGTACGCCAAATCGTTCAAAATGGATGAGCTGGAGAGATCTTATGGTGAGCTGAAGAGATCGTAGGGTGAGCTGAAGAGATCGTAGGGTGAGCTGGATATGACGAACGGAAGCGGATGAGAGGCGAAGGTTAGCAGGAGAGGACGAGAAGGCGAGGACAAGCTGGAGTAACCGATAAATAGTTGTATACGGGAATAGCATGTTGGATAATTCTCTCAGGAAACGGTAAATTAAGGTCTTCAAAAATTATCAGAAAATTGCTGAACACCGGTGAAATTCACTGACTTTATTGTTTCATAAAAGTGCATTCAGAAATCATACAGGGGTGACCCAAATCGGTGGCAAACAGGAAAATGTAAGTATATAATTCCAGTCAACCATACTTATTTAATATAGGTTTTGTCTATATATAATTTTTTTATATAATTCATGTTTACTAGTCAAAATCGGCACAAAATCTGATGGCAGTAAACCGATGCGAACAGGAGATGTAGATATTATATGACTAACCTCAGTCCCTGAGATTACTTCCATCAAAATTAAGACAGAAATGAAAAAACAAGCATGTTTGAAACTTATTTATTTTATGAATAGATCACTTCGAAATGAAAGAACGTTATACATATATATATATATATATGTGTGTGTGTGTGTGTGTGTGTGTGTGTGTGTGTGTGTGTGTGCCTGTTGCTGCTGTTCTTAATACAAACGCAATATCACAGACGATGTTCCTTGCTTGAATTTATTTTCTTCACATAATCTTTTTTTTAACATTGCCGTTTACACTGGTAGAGTATCTTACTAAGTTTGATTATATAGCAAAATAATGACGAAGTATGTCTAGCATATATTAAATTAACTTCAATTTTCTTGGTCTATTCATCGGTATTTTTTTTCAAAAATCAAAAAAGGTACTTTGATGGATCGTTATCATAAATGCACATGCTTATCATGTATTGCCTTTTTGTTTCCCGATTTATTAAATTGAGCCTTTTTGTTCTGCGTCATCCGTTCTCCCAGGCTCCATAAGCAGTATAGGGGAGCACTATGTGGGTGTTGGTTGCGCATGTTCAGGAAGCTGAGCTGTTTTTCTGGGTGACATTATCTGCATAGCGACCTCTGAAGGTCGCATGATTAAATTCAATCCGGAAGATGCAAGTTCTAATTTTGTTTATTTGTATTATTTGTATTTAATAATTTTTTGGGTGGGGGGCATGGGTGGGGTAGTGAGGTCGATTTACTACGGGAACTTGGGGAATTTTGGTGCGGGTGGGGTGGGGTGGGGGTCGAAGTACTATGTGGCTTATGGAATATTAACGTTATTGATGTGTTGTGAATGATGTTTATATAATATTATAAATATTTTAGGAAATTATAAATGTTTCTTGACTTTAATATTTGCTTAAACCTTTATGTTAAGTATAATGTTGAAATGTTTAGCTATTGTCCTTGAATTAGGTTATTTACTTAGTATTTGAGTTCAAGGACGGTTTTGGTAAACAAGTTGTTTATTCCATTTGAGGTCAGGGTTGATTTTGTTTACAGATAAAACCAGAATTTCCTTTAGAGTTATGTGTTAAAAGTCACATACATCATATAATATTCTAGAACATTCTGTCATGTGACCTATCTTTATATATACCATGTTTAGTGGACAGTTTTTCAGTTTCGACCTTACCATCAGTCTTTTAAAGAGCCATTACAGTTGTGAAAAATCATTCCAAATTCAGAGAGAGGAATTATTTTAAATATTTATTAGATTATAAAAGTGCTAATAGACTTTTTTATTTTGGATTTGAATTGATGATTTGGGGATTTATGTGAACTTATTCAAAGATATTCTGGAGTACTTCATTTTGGCACATCGGCACATTCAAGACTACTGGCACATCAGGACATTAAAGAATATTGGCACATCAACACATTCAAGGATACAGTCATTCATTCGGAACATTCTATATTTAGGACTTCTGATTAAGACACTTAGGATTATTGGATTATTTTTTGTCTTAATTCACGTTACTGTAAGTGTCTTTTGAATTTTCACTTTAATTGTTTAGAAATAAATTGCTTGTTGGTTTTTACTTGATTTGTTGGTTTCACTTTCTTTCTGTTACATTATTTTAACATCATAGAGTCGTAACAGATGTCACTATGGGGGTCTGTGGAAATTAAACATTACGTTATAAAATGGTATAGTTTGCTAATAACGAACATTGCGGTCAGAAACTTTTTCTTTAAACATAACATTCAACCACATACCAGGATAGATATTCGATTCCCACATGGTTACTCAAAGATGCATGTACATATCAGGTATCTTCTTGGGATGGGCCTGTGTCAATTTGCAAGAAAGGTATTACTGATACAGTTACACTGAATTAATTTCTGAATTGGCTCCCTATATGTACAGTTGGAATACGGCATTTGTTTTGCTCCAAGAGCAGTATTATGAGAATCCTGGCCATCAGATTTTCTTAGTGACTCCTTAAATGTTATATATAATTACTTTCTTTCATAAATAGAGACGTTTCGATATTTAGATGTTGTAGCCGTAAACTAAAAATAGAAATAGGTAGATATGAAATACAGAGACAGGTAGATATGAAATATAGAGACAGGTAGATATGAAATATAGAGACAGATATATATGAAATACAGAGACAGATAGATATGAAATATTGAGACAGGTATATATGAAATATAGAGACAGGTAGATATGAAATATAGAGACAGGTAGATATGAAATATAGAAACAGGTAGATATGAAATATAGAGACAGATAGATATGAAATATTGAGACAGGTATATATGAAATATAGAGACAGGTAGATATGAAATATAGAGACAGGTAGATATGAAATATAGAGACAGATAGATATGAAATATTGAGACAGGTATATATGAAATATAGAGACAGGTAGATATGAAATATAGAGACAGGTAGATATGAAATATAGAGACAGGTAGATATGAAATATAGAGACAGGTAGATATGAAATATAGAGACAGATAGATATGAAATATAGAGACAGGTATATATGAAATACAGAGACAGGTAGATATGAAATATAGAAACAGGTAGATATGAAATATAGAGACAGGTAGATATGAAATATAGAGACAGATAGATATGAAATATAGAGACAGGTAGATATGAAATATAGAGACAGGTATATATGAAATATTGAGACAGATAGATATGAAATATAGAGACAGGTATATATGAAATATTGAGACAGATAGATATGAAATATAGAGACAGGTATATATGAAATATTGAGACAGGTATATATGAAATATAGAGACAGGCAGCTATGAAATATAGAGACAGGTAGCTATGAAATATAGAGACAGGTAGATATGAAATATAGAGACAGGTAGATATGAAATATAGAGACAGATAGATATGAAATATAGAGACAGGTAGCTATGAAATATAGAGACAGGTAGATATGAAATATAGAGACAGGTATATATGAAATATAGAGACAGGTATATATGAAATATTGAGACAGGTATATATGAAATATAGAGACAGGTAGCTATGAAATATAGAGACAGGTAGCTATGAAATATAGAGACAGGTAGATATGAAATATAGAGACAGGTAGATATGAAATATAGAGACAGATAGATATGAAATATAGAGACAGGTAGCTATGAAATATAGAGACAGGTAGATATGAAATATAGAGACAGGTATATATGAAATATAGAGACAGGTATATATGAAATATTGAGACAGGTAGATATGAAATATAGAGACAGGTAGATATGAAATATAGAGACAGGTAGATATGAAATATAGAGACAGGTATATATGAAATATAGAGACAGGTATATATGAAATATAGAGACAGGTATATATGAAATATTGAGACAGGTATATATGAAATATAGAGACAGGTAGATATGAAATATAGAGACAGGTAGATATGAAATATAGAGACAGGTAGATATGAAATATAGAGACAGGTATATATGAAATATAGAGACAGGTAGATATGAAATATAGAGACAGGTATATATGAAATATAGAGACAGGTAGATATGAAATATAGAGATAGGTATATATGAAATATAGAGACAGGTATATATGAAATATTGAGACAGGTAAATATGAAGTTTCCATTGCTTCAGAGTGTGTTTGTACCTTTTGTTACTAAAATTGTTACGATAAATTTTCAAGGAATTTTTATAACTCAAATTTTTATAATTCAAATTTTATAATTCTTTTACCGATATCTTTTGAAGACAATGTTGAAAAACAGAACTATGTACATCAACAACGTCACAGACATTGAACGTGAAATCAGAGACATTTGAAATAATATCCCAATTGTGTACATCAGAAATTTGTATTATTCCATCCCAAGGCGCCTTCTGAAAGTTATTAATGCGGAAGGATACATAAACAAGTACTAAGGTAAATAAATGTTAGAGCAGTAAAGTAATCACACTAAAAAATTGTTACAATGCATCTGCATAACGCTATGACGTTGTTGACGTTTGTTTATAAATATATGGCACCACAGAGTATATGAATGTCAGCGAACTAGAACAATCTTAAATTCCCTCTACAATCCATTATACGACAGTTGCTTATCCCAAATATTTCAATTTACATAATTTTACCGAATTTAATGTCGTAAGACTGTAAATGTTTTCGAATTTAACAAGCCAAGAGCTAGAAATTTGGATTCTATGCTAACAGATGAAAAGACAAATATACAATCTACAGAAGACGAGGCTGTTGCTTTGTGGTATACATTTGGTCTACCTACATCAACAATTGTAGTGGAATGAACTGAAATTGTAATTAATTATATTCATAAAGACACATCCAGCTGAAAGCAACGAGAATTTCGCGAAAGGTAATGTTTAGTTTCTCCAATACTCGATGAAAAATCCTTATTTTGTATTTAATATAAACATGGGACGGAAATATGCAAAATATTCTTTATGATATTTTTTTATTGTGAATTTTAGAATTAAAAAGCTTGATCCTCTGTGAATGATGTAATCTAGAGATACATTATTTCACAATATGGTTAAAGATAAATTCATTATATGTGCCTATTTTACCCGACACTCCCTGATTGTTAAAAAAATCGTTCTTTCATGATTATTGGTCCGTATATCAGCCAATTTGACAAAGAATCTAAATAAATGCAAAACCACGTGGTCATAACGCGCCAAAATATTTGAAATTGCTTCGCAGTTATTTATGAATTGATACTTACATTATTTTACAAAAAGGTTTAAAATAGTTCCGGAACATCAACTAGCAGCACAGCTGTATGTTTTGAAGATTTTAATATTACAAAATCGAAATTCTAAACCTTTGATTTTAACGCTTTTATGTGTAATTTGATTCTTTATTTGTGTGGTCCAATCCAATGTACGGTTTTCATAGAGCAATATGACAATCCATAAACGTCCGGTATTGTACTCTCTTTGTCGCTCTCTCTCTCTCTCTCTCTCTCTCTCTCTCTCTCTCTCTCTCTCTCTCTCTCTCTCTCTCTCTCTCTCTCATATCAGTACATTCAGACTCTGAGTTTTAAACAGGAATTCACAAATCTCCTTTACCTTCTTTCTTTTAGTCCGCTTTTTTAAGCGGCTCAGCAGCGCGTGTTATGACAAGGTAATGTGACTTTTGATGAACGCTGACAGTAGACTGCAAATACGTAATAGAAAATCACTGATATTATGTTGGTATTACAAAGCAGAACCAATTTCTGAAAACAAAAGTAAGTGTATTTAAGGAGAAATAGATAAATAAATGTTATAGTATTGGTAGTGTCAGTCTACAGCAGCCGTGACTCCTGAGGCAGTTTAATTGAAATATGATCAGAACTTTCACTTGAAATTAGTGTAGATTCATCCAAACGCGTATTTGTTATGAATGCACAAAGCTGTGGTACTTGTTATTTAGCCAAGAAGTGTTTATTTTTAAAAAATAATACAACAATTTAAACAGAAACCGTAAAAATTACGCCATAAACAAATATAAATCTGTAATTTATTATTTGAAAATTTAAATTTTCTTCTTAGTGTCAGTCTTTAACATGTTGTAGATGGCGTGTTGACCACGCTAACCTTAAGGACGTAGTACACAATTATTTTCCCTATATATCCTCTATATTTGTTTTTCAGGACTGAACTTTCCATTGTGTCCAAATTCCAATAAACCATATGTTAATCAAAAGCATCTTCTTAAAGAAACTTACAGTAAAGTTCTTGTCATAGTTTATCCAGCATTTTTTGGAGAGGCTAAACTGTCAACAAATACACGTGCAATGGGTCACAGATTTCACTTCCTGTGCAGTATCAATGCCTGAATATACACTGTGCGATGTAGCCAAACTAGACACAGAGAACCACACCATAATCCTCATATTCTAATAAATAACCAATTTCCTTTAAATCGGTACCAAGTTTACCTAAATCTAAGCCAAGAATCACCACCAACAATAGAGAGGAAAACATACGGGACTACATTAGGGGGTACTGACCCATGTGCAATAATTGTGAGCTGAGTCCTATGAGGCCAACTTGTTTGTGGTCAATATTAGTCAGACTATTATATTTGCATGCCACCCATATTTCAACTATACTCGCCAAATCTGATTAATTTTAATGTCGAAGTAGGAGTCTGCCAAGTGACAGAAATTCTGTAGTGTTAGAAGTTCAGAATATTGCAGTTTTAGACTAGATGCTTTTAGGACCCCAAAACTAAATTTTCCATATCTTCCTTAATTATAAGAACTTTTCGAAGCAGTAATAACTTATTTCTAATACACGACAATTTCTATCTAAAAATTGGTTTCAAATGGAAAACCACTGATACATTTAATTCTAATAGAATTTTAAATAAAATTTAAATTTAGACACTTTAAAAACATATCAATTACATTTTGTATACATATTTTATACATGAAACTGTCAAATTTTCGACAGCAAAGTTGACCAATAAATGACATTGAGAACAAGTCGTAGGTTGCGTCTATACGACTTTTACCAATTGGTCAAGGGGCAAAAAATTGACCAGTGAATGGCATTTAAGACAAGTGATAGAGTGGATCTATGAAACTTATACTATCTGGTTGCGGTGCAGTTAATCACGAAAACTCACAGTGAGTTTTGAGGCAAAACCCAATATACCTTTTCGAATGTGTATAGGTGTGCACACTAAAGAAGCATTGAGAATGTATTTGTCCCAGATGCATTGTGTCAGGTACTCTACCATTTGTTAGGATCGATAACAGCACACTCAGATTACTAATAGTGATAGGACAAATACCATGTTTTACAACAAACATGCAAATCGTTTCAAAGTCAATAACCCTAAAATGTGGCGCTGTAACAGGAAACTGCAACTCCAAGAAGGCTGAATAGAGGTTTTTAAGGTGACAGATCAAGACCCCAACAAAGTTTTTGAGGTACTATACTCCAGTGTGGCAGTTTGAACTGATCCTGGCACCTTTTTCCGGGTACATTAGACATGTCCTAATGAGGTCTTGGCATCACCACCTAATTGTCGGGGAACATCCAAGCTAATCTAAACCTTCCATCGTGTTCGAAATACAAGGACAGATCTGAAAAGAGATAAAATATTTTTCTATAATCATGCATCACTAAGCTGTCGGTTAACACAATGAAAACGTGCTAGATATGGAGATTTCAGTATGCTATTTATATGTGTGCATAGAGATTTAAGTATACTATTTATATGTGTGCATAGAGATTTAAGTATACTATTATGTGTGCATGCACAGTTTAAAAACATTAAACTTTATATAGTAACACTCAGAAATGTGAAGCAGTGAACATATATTAAAGTGACAGTTTATCCCCAAAATATATGAAGTTTCCAGAAGTGTGTTTGCCAGAGTATCATCAAACATTTACGGGTTAAATAATTAATGGAGAACACCATCTATCATAAAGTTTATGGCACTGGGGAGAGTGGAGAAGTTTGCTCAGCAATTAGTACTTAACTGTATACAGGAAGGCTAAAGCACTAAATTCAAAGAGATTACCACAAGTGCTCTAAATCAATATTGAAATATAATTTTTGGATATTTTAAAATGCATACACCCTATTATGTGCCTGACATATTAGTTATAGGTACAATTAGATCATTTATCCTCAACTAAATGTGAAGATAGATATAACTCTGATCCCCAAAAATTCTAAGGATGGACATTTCTTTCTGCGGTGCATGTAACCGTGTACTTATTGAGATCCGATGTACAAAGGTAATTTAAAATTATCATTTTGAACAATTCTGATATGTATTTATGAGTGTCCGTCAACAATTATTTAATAAAATGTTTCATGAGAATGTAATATCAGCTTCAATTACGATGCCGCGCTGTCAAACAATGTCTCAACCAAAATTAAGAATTAAACAATATATTTTTTGTTAGACTTGCTTTGTCTTCCTGTTTTCCTACGTCCATGTTAATAAGGTATAGGGAAAAATACATTGTATACCTTTGACATATATTTTGTTCACATATATAATTCTCATTATCTGACATTTTAAAATATTTTAGTAGATAGACTGAGTGGGCTGTACTATAGGAGGGGTGACCAACCTTTTCGCGTGAGGGGCCACATTACAATTTTTTCTCACTCACGGGGCAGTTTATAAACTTGGCCCACGTTTCCCACTACTAGTCGGCACAAGTTATGAAAGGTTGGCGGGCCGGATGGAAACCTTTGGGGGGCCAGAATCTGACCCGCGGGTTGTATGTTGGACATCTCTGTACTACAGAGTCTTCATCTCCATCCCCTCATTAAGTACCATGTAACTATTTTTTATATACATTTGTTGTAAGCTATAAAAGCAGGTATGTGTTACTAATATATCACATAGATCAAGCACAGAAATTAACTACGTAGACAATAATAAATAGTACAGTATCAACAAGGATGGTGTCTTCATGTGTTTTGAATAAAGAGCCCATTCTGATTTTTAAATGAGAAAATATTGACAATAAGCCTGTGGAAAGTGACAGAAATAAGAAAAAAGGTCAACGAACTTAATACTAACACAACTGCCGGGATGCAAAGCTGCGAATATTTCAAAATTTCAAAATTTACATTTTTTCAATTAAAATGTGTACAATTGAAATTTAATTCGTGAAAAAATATGACATTATACAATTTTTAATGATATATGCAAAATGTATTGAAATTTTCAGGTTTGTGACATCAATAGTGTGTTTAAAATGAGAAATCTAAGGCCAACATTCCCCTTTGTAGGTACCACTGTCAGGACTCGATAGAAAATTATTTGTTTTCTATATATTCTCTACATTTAGTTTTCGTTACCACTTTTTCCTGTGTGTTCAAATCTAAATAAAACGTATGTTAAACAAAAAGAATCTCTTTCTTGACAAACTTACAGTGAAGCTCTTGACATGGGTTATCCTGCATTATTAGGAGATGCGGAACTGTAAACAAAGCATCGTGCCATGAGTCACATGTTTTACTTCCGGCGCAATATCAGTGCCTGATTACACACTGTGCACTGTAGCCAAAATGCCCACAGACACCATACTTTGTGCCGAGTCCCTAAGTACCACGACTGTGGTCTAGAGGACTTGGCGATTAAATCTGGAGCCACGTGATGGTTTAGAAACTATTTCAAGACATGAGAATCGCTGAACTTGTATTCGTCAATTTTACAGAATCGATTTTGAGTCGGCAAGATGGACTAGCTGTAAACTTCACCAATACCCTCAGCGTGACCGCGACTCACTTATCAGTATTACCTGGCCGGAACAGGTATGAGAGATAAAAAGTCGAAGGGTCTTCTCTGAGCCCAGTAATGATACACCAGATTAATCCAAAAATCAGCCAGTCTCACGCTCATTTATTTGGAACTCGCTCCGATTGTCGTGTGTGTGTTCGATCGGTCGATCGATCGATCGAGAGAGGAACACGTGTGTATACAAATATTTCAAGTGTGAGTATTTGAGCTTGCTTTATGTTATGTCGCAATTTATTGGACACATGGTTTTATTAAAATAGCATACATGATGTAAAGAACGAACAACTGTTATCCGCAAACTGCATGTAATTCATAATTCTGGCGATGATTAAGAGGTAAAGTCTCTCACATGCTGTTAAGCACGTATGCCGAGACAAGTTAACCATGACGCATAATATCCTTGATCAATCTGTTGACCGGGTTGGTGAATTGATCGTAGGCTACTTGTACCAACTAATACAACAAATACAATAAACATTATTAATAGTATTTGTATATTTTCATATATCAATGAATGTATCTATTTCTTAAAAAAGAGTGAGAAGTCGCCAATTTTGATTGAAAAAAGCGGATCTTGCATGGAATTTGGATAAATTATGTGTGAAGAAGAATTGATATATATATATTTTAATTAATATCTATCTTAAAAAATATTGTGTGCAAAATGCTAGTAAATAGAAACAATTGAAGCAATTTGAGGAATGTAGACTCAAATAAAAAGGATATCACTAGCCAGATATGTCGGTGCGACGTTACCGGAAGGGAAAGTGAATTCATTCAGATCATCTCGGAGCACTTGGATAGAGCCAAGATGGCCCGGTCCTGTGATAATTAAATTTTCGGCCTATATCTTCATTATTTGATTAGCCATTACTTTGAAACCTGGTACAATAGCTTAGAATTTAATGAGCATAAAATTATAACGATAACACATTTGAAAACGTTTCCTTTCATTCTACAATTTTTTTAAAAACAATTTAACGCCAATTTGATTCGAATAAGGCGAAATGGCTGTTGTCGATCAGAATTACATTACCCGATTTAAGACATGTCTAGCATATAGCGATTTGTATCATAGTCTCGAAAATGTATTGTTGCTAAAATACTGGTAATTTACAAAAACAGTATTGTCAAAAGACAATAGTTGTTTTATTTTGTGACAACATATAAATAGGTATATGTTGCCTCTATCAAGATCTTAGCATCCTCCCATTAAGTAGAAGAGACTTTACTTCATTATTTCATAAGGTAACTCTTCTCGTGTTGTGTTGACTATGTTCTTTTCTGATTACATTTAATGTCGTTTGAGACTTCTCTTTTATATGAAAGCCGCTATTCTGATTAAACAATGCAGTGTTCACCCGAGGACTATACTTCGTTTGCTTGCTGCTACGTTTTACTACTTATTTTAAAATTTACTTGGCAATAAAACGGTCGTTACTAACTCATGATGTTTGTTGAGGTGTACTTGTGTGCGTGTGAATCACCATGTACTTTTACGTATATGGAATTGACTGATCAGGAAGGATAAAATTACTTTGTGATATAATAATAACTTTAACAGTTTCTATACTTGACCGAGCTCCCCACCTTCCGAATACGGCATTATTGACAACACACACACACACACACACACACACACACACACACACACACACACACACACACACACACGATTGGCCCGTGGAGAACATTTTCTTTTGAAGAGGCATCCATAGTTTATCTCCATGTTTCTTTTGGCGTTATTTACAGGAGTGTCAAGAATGCATAATTTCATGTTGTATGCACAAGAGGACAATAATATTGTATTTGTTTTTTCATGGGTTCGAGTTTAAGTGCTGACCTACAATGTGCATCAGCGGCTGCCCATTTTCTCCTAGCTCTATGTAGTAAATAGGTCCGTTTATGGTCCACATTTCATCTTCATTAAAGTAGTATCTGGGACGCAATTGCCATCGCCTTATGTGTGAAATATCTCCGATTTTATTTCGTATAGGATCTTTATGGAGTTGAAAATCGTGAGTTTTAGGGACATTCACGAGTTGCTGGTGGGTTGGGTTGATGTGACTATAAAGGGGTTATCATAGAAGGATCAGCTTTGTTGTGCTAATCTTTTTACGGATTCGGCTGAGTTTCAAAATGTATGCATGTTAATAGTGTTGGAGCTTTGTTTAATAGCTGGTCATGATGGAGGCCGTAGCCGAAACCTGGTTCGTGCTACACACACACACACACACACACACACACACACACACACACACACACACACATATATATATATATATATATATATATATATATATATATATATATATATATACACAACAGACTATATATATATCCATATATATATATATACAACAGACTATATATATATATATATATATATATATATACACAACAGACATACACAGATAGATAGATAGATAGATAGATAGATAGATAGATAGATAGATAGATAGATAGATAGATAGATAGATAGATAGATAGATAGATAGAGAGATACAAATATACACCAGACAGAGCGGAAAGTGCTATCCCTCGATTCCCCACAATAAGATGCTTGATTATAAAGAGTGCAATTATATATATATATATATATATATATATATATATATATATATATATATATATATATATATATATATATATATATTGAGAAGGAATATTATCATACCGGCTAGAGTATTTTTGAATTCGTTCCCTACTGAGATTTGAACCCGGGTCCTCGGGTTAAAGCAATAATCACCTTGCCTGCACGCACCTACCCCATACCCCCTCGACCACGCGCACATCCCCATTAAAATGGATGGAATCTAGTCGCTGATATCAGCATTCGTGCTTAGCAAGGCGATTATTGCTGTAATTCGCGTACCCGGTCTGATAATATTCCTTCTCAATATATATATATATATATATATATATATATATATATATATATATATATATATATATATATATAGAGAGAGAGAGAGAGAGAGAGAGAGAGAGAGAGAGAGAGAGAGAGAGAGAGAGTGAGAGAGAGAGAGAGATTATAATCACAAATTCTGATGTTGGAATCCAGCGATATCACTTTCCGCTCTGTCTGTTGTATATTTGTACCTTTCTATATTAATTTCTTTATGCCTTGATTTCTGTCAAAGGAATTCGTCGTGACTGTGTATTAAATCAGAGTTAATTTCTGGGTCGTCATGCGGGTGTGTCTGCTATGCACGAGTGTTTATATCAGCGACTACGTTCCATACTTTTTATGGGGTTATGTGCATGGTCGAGGAGGTGATGCGTGATTGGTGCGTGCAGGCAAGGTGATTGTTGTCGCAACCCGCTGACCCTGTTTCGAATCTCAGCAGGTAACAAGTTAAAAGTCTATAACCTGTATCATATATTTCCTTCTCAACACACACACACACACACACACACACACACACACACACACACACACACACACACACACAGGATCTGTTTTGTGTAAAAATTGGGATCGATTGTTGTGATATTATCTATGTGTATAATGGGTAATGGAACTACAACGACCGATGTAATATGATCTGTAAATTATATTCTTGTTATTGCAAAAGAGGGTGTAAACAAATTAAGAGCCAATTCGAGAGGAAGAGGGAAGTTAGGAGTGTAAACATTTGTTTACTGTGGCGTTTTACTCTCTTGAAAGACTGTATGTTAAGTACCAGTGTGTAATTTCCTGGTAAGTAACGTTAAGCATTTTAGTAATTTCTCTAATTTTTAATTCAGGTGTATAGAAACTGAAATTCTAGTGATTTCTATTTTTCTGTGAAATGAACTTAGCACTGATACCTAATGGTCACGTGACGACTTGGTCAAGCAAGATTTAATTGTTTAACTCTTCCCCTTTTCTCTCTCTCTCTCTCTCAGATTGAAACTGATAAAGCCCCGTCCTCTCAGTTATCAGAACTAATTTAAACAGGCAGGGGAAAACAGTGGAAACTGTAACATACCATTTTGGTAGACAACGGTCCATAAGGAACCGATATTAGCAATACCGTGTATACATCATGTCCGTTTTACACATCGGACAAGCTAGTCATGACAGAATGAGTCAGTTTTTCGACTGTTCGTTGTAGACAAGTGTCACTGTAGGTATATATGTACCTAGAGATCAAAACCATCGCAAACATGCACAATTTTCTTTTGTAACCGTAAGCACCGAAGACCATCCCCACCCTTATCTCCCACCCTGCCGCATTCCGCGTTCTTGGCTACATCCAGGATGCGAAACTTTCCTCATTATCTACTCGTTGACGTGAAATATTATTCCGAACAAAATTCCTAAATAAATTAGAACCATAAGAGTTTAAACCATTGTTTGAAAATAAATTATATAATTCATTTTACTGAGACCTGGACAAATGAGCTTTCTGAAGTGACCTTTGCCGACTTTAGTGTTTTTGCATTGCATCGAGTGCAAAGAAAAAGTTAGCTAAGAGGGATTAAGGAGAATTAGTAGCGAAGAGGGATTAGGGAGGATTACTATTTTATTTCTGGAATTCTATTGCAGAAGGTATATAATTAATTCATTGCGATTCTGAAGATTTATTAATTTTTATGTTAAGATCTGATTTTTTTAACAATTCGGTGTGTGTGTGTGTGTGTGTGTGTGTGTGTGTGTGTATTGATAATAGTGTATTTGAAAAACTGAATCAGGACCTAACACTTATTGATAGTTCCACGAGAAGCATTTGCTGGTATATATAAAGGGGGCGGGGGGTCTTTAACGTCTGCACAAACACAATGCATAATTTTGTAGCAGACGATAACAAGTTTACAGGTATAGCGTCACCAGTCGACTGCATGCCTGATCATTTCATTTTTCGAGCCTCACAGGACAACGGACAATTGAACGCATGCGATCATGCATTTTTAGAGCTCTGTAAGAAAACATTACTTAGAATAGCTAACTGGCGAGTATGCCAGGATTCAAATATAGGCGAAATTTACTTTTCTTTTGTTAACACGAGTGGTAGAAGTTCAGTCGATTATGTATTATGTAAGAAGTCACTGTTATCTTTGTTTTGATTCTTTTCTTGTAAGCGCCCCCCCCCCCCCCCCCCCCCCAGTTCTTATTCTGATCATTGTGCTGTTCATTTTACTAGGAAAGTAAATAATTATTTTTGTAATATTAATCCTTCTGAGAAATGGACTAATGGACTAGTACTTTTTATTCAAAATATACTTGAAAGCCTGATATAATTAATGATTTTATTGATACATTAAACTCTCCATCAGTAAGAGAGAATTTCGATGACATACTGAAAAAAAAATTATGATATTATTGCAAATTGGAATCGATTTCAGATTTCTCAGACGTAATTAGTTCTCTGTAGCAAATGCCTGAATATATTGATAAATATAGAAAATCCGTTTCGAGTCCATCTTGGTTTGATGTTGACTGTAAAAGTACAAGAACAGAATTTTGTAAATAGAGAAACCTACACAGATAAAATGAGTCAGAAGCAAATAGAAAACATTTGGTCGAGATGCATTCATCCTATAAAGCATGCATGAAAACAACGTCGGGGAACATTTATAGATGGCCGAACGAATAAACTACTAGCAGCTTGTAAGCGGAATGTTAAGGAATATTGGCAGCTTTTGTGGGGATGCGTTATTAAACAATTACCTGCTATATCAGTAAATGAATATGGTGTTTGTTTTAAAAGTGTGCTAGTATGCCTGATGACGCACCTGTTAGTGCAGATAATGAAGAAATATATTTCTATATTGATTATGTACAAAGTGACTTCCAAAATTTTGTTTGATGAATTAAATATTGCTATTTCGATAGGAGAATTGAAAAGAGCAATTAAAGAGTTAAAGAATGGTAAAAGCAGTGGCCCTGATAACCTATTTAATTAATTTTTGGTGTATGGCAAGGATGTTCTCCAGCCATATCTACTCTATATTTTTAATGTTATTTTCAATACTGGTTGCTTCCCAGACATTTTGTCTGATTGTGTTATTATACCTATTCATATGATAGGTTCTGTAAATAACGTAGATAATTACAGAGGTATCACACTTATGAGTGTCATAGGTAAATTGTTTACTAGGATTTTAAATAATTTACATTTTCATTGGACGGAGGACCACCAGGTATTTGTCGAAGCTCAGACTGGTTTTAGGAAACAAATGTTCACAAACTGATAACATTTTTATATTACATGGATTGGTAACTCATATTAATTCAGATAAAAAAAATGTCTAATGATTTTGCATTTTTTTTTTGTTGCTAAAGCGACAAGTGACGCCTTAAAATTAATGTAAAAACGAAACAAAAATTATGGTTTTCCGTAATGGAGGAAGGATAGCAGATGATAATTTATTCCGCTATAAAAGTTTCGAGTTAGAAGTTGTTAATAAATTTTGTGTTTCTTGGAATTGTCTTTACAACAGGGGATTCTTTCACATTTGGTCAATAAACTTTAGGTGCACAAAGTTGAAGGCATTATTTACAACACATATGTGCCCCCAAAGGTAAAATGTGAAATTTGTGACACTAATTTCACCAATTCTTAATTATGAATTAGAAGTGTGCAGATTTCTTGAAGGAAGTGTGGTTAAAGGGTTGCACTTAAAGTTTTGTACAAATCTTCTTTGGTTAAAAAATCTACTAAAATGACTTTGTATATTGAGAATCGGGGATGACACCTTTACAGATCAATAGAAATTACCGCGTTCTGAAATATTGGACTAAACCTATCTTCTCAGATAATAAAAAATATATATCTGTAATATATAACCTAATGCTTACTGACATAGAAAGCCGTCCTTGAAAGAAACACTGGACATTGTTAGTCCGGGATTGATTAAATAATCTTGGTCTATGGGAAGTGTGCATAAATCAAGCTGTTGGGAATATAAAGGGATTCTTATCTTTAGTCAAACAACGTCAAGCTGACCAGTTTATTAAAAAATAGCAGTCTAGAATCAGAGAATCTTCAAGAGCTAGATAATATAGTCTTCAAGTTTTTGCTTTAAGGATTATCTCAATATATTAACAGTAACACACTTTTGAAAAATCTTTTTCAAAAATATGAATATCTGCCATACTTTATATATAGAATCAGGAAGATGGAAGAGACCACATTCTACCCAACTAGATCAAAGGACTTGTACTTTTGTACAATATGCTTGAAGATGAGTAACACTTTGTACTAGAATGCCAATATTATTTGCCGCAAAGAATTAAGTATATCAACTCCTATTTTTTCGGGGAAAGGCCCAAGTATGATGAAATTTATTACATTTTTAAATTCTGCTAAATCTGCTGAGGTTAGATATTGGGGAATTATATTCTCAGAGCACTAATTGAACGAAATAATATGATCCATGCCACTTATATTGACATAAATTTACATGATTTTTGAAAATTATTATTATTATTGTTATTGTTATTATTATTATTATTATTATTATCATTCTTTTGTACATACATTACTGTCATCTTTCATGTATAATGTTCTTATGATACTACTAAGAAAAGCATTTTGAATAATGCTTATATGTTGATGACACTTTTTGTGTATTCTCTCGAAAGAATTTGTATTTAAGCACACGCATGTGATTGAACAAACACATTCTAGTGTATTGTATAGGTCACACATTAATATATGTATACTTATGTTGTATTGTAGTATATATATATATATATATATATATATATATATATATATATATATATATATATATATATATATATATATATATATATATATAGACACACTGTATATGCATGCAGGTATGTATGTATGTATGTATGTATGTATGTATGTATGTATGTATGTATGCTTCGTCCAGGTTAAGTTGTCTGTAAAGGTGACTCCACGGTAGCTGCACGAGCCGACTACCTCTAATGTATACCCATGTAGGGAGTGTGATGAGTGAACGATCTGTTTCTTGATAGTGGGTGCAATCCTGATAACTATGCACTTGTTAGGACTGAAGCTCATCTGCAAAGTTATGTATCATTCCTCAAGCGATGTGAGGTTTTCTTTGAGATGGTTGCTATGATGCAGGTTAGTAATTTTTCTGAATAGCCGACAGTCGTCGGCAAAGAGTCTGGCATTTGAGAATCTTACATCTTTTGGGGATTGTTGATGAAGATCAGAAAGAGCAGTCAGCTAAGGACGGTTCCATTTGTGTACACCTGAAAGAACATGTACTCTTGACGAGGACCCTTTCAGAATGACTTATTGTTAGATCTTGTTAGATTGACCTAATTAATCTATAAATGCTGTTTCTCGCTCCACAGAAGTCCAGTTTGAATGTCAGACAAGCGTGAGGAACCTTGCCGATGGCTTTTTTCGAAATCCAAAAAGATTACATCAGCTTGTTTGCCATTCGAAAAGTTTTTGATTATCTCGTGGATGGTGACAATCAGTTGTTATTCACATGAACTCTTCCGAAACCCATGCTGACTATTACAGAGAATTATATGCATGTCTAGGTGCATCATGAAAGTGCTATGCGTTGGAGGTGAGAGAGTCTGGACGGTAGTTTGCTGGCAAATATTTCTCCCCTTCGTTGGATATATATACCAATAGTATTGATTAATCGTGGTTAACAATGGGGCGAATTGATCCGCAGCTGCTTCGTGAATGAATGAGGAAATCTAGTTGGGCTCTGTGGTTTTACAAGATTTCAGTACTTTCAGCAGCTTCAAGACACCTTTCTAGTCAATGGTTATGAATTATATCCCGTGATAGATGCTGGGGACTTTGTCAGGACGACAGTTGGTGTCATGTCTTCTAAAGATAGACTGGAGCTGTTCATTGAGGATTTAAGTTTTACTTTCATTGTCGCTCCTCAAAAACTCATATTTAAGTTTGAGTGGTGCAACACCAGCAGATTCTTTGACCCTTGCTCTTGACGAAAGGCCATTTTTTAAAAGGAATACAAATTTGCTTTGAATACTTATTCATTTTAAGTAAAGAAAGTGGGCCAACTTCTTAAAAAACTACAAAATTGACATTAGTTGAAGATAATGGCTTTCATGAGTTGATATAGTAGCAGGATTGCCTTGAAAATATCGCCCTATTTTCTGACTGAGTGCAAAACGCTTTTGTCAACTGATTGGTCCCAGGCAAGGTTATCGAATCCGTAAATGTGACCATGATATTCTATTATTACTAAAATATTTATGTTCATTGAGACAAACGCAGGTGTAGTATTGATCAATTATGATTAGAAGTTTTGCTTCTTCTTCTTCTTCTTCTTCTTCTCTCTCTCTCTCTCTCTCTCTCTCTCTCTCTCTCTCTATATATATATATATATATATATATATCTGTGTGTGTGTACGAATGTGTAAGAATGTATGTTGTGTGGGAGTTATCGAAGTTTTGCTTCTCTCTCTCTCTCTTCATATATATATATATATATATATATATATGTGTGTGTGTGTGAGTGTAAGAATGTACGTGTGTGCAATCGCGCATACAAAGAAAGATTATCTGGTACTTTTATGATGAACTGTGTAAAGGAGCAGCCAAAATGTTCTATCAATTTCAGCAACATGCGCATGTTAAGCAACAGAGATCTTCAAATTCCTGTTGTCCTCATCCTGGCCTTTATACTGACTGCATTTGTGTACACAGTCCTTGAACCAAAAGGTACTCTCTCTCTCTCTCTCACACACACACACACACACACACACACACACACACACACACACACACACACACACACACACACACACACACACATAACAACAAGGAACCAAACGTCGTGTCAAATTTCTAAATGGAAATATAATGCAAAAAGTATGTACATTACATGAATTTTCACTGTTAACTCGAGAGAAAAAATTGACAAATGTATTGCTCTATTTTCTATCCTTTCTTGTCGCATGAAAGGCATATGACATCTATTCTTTCTCTAGTAAGTGTTATTTTTTTGATCTACCCAATAAAATGAATTTATGAAGTTAACGATGAGACATATTGGGAGGAAACAGTACAGAATGTTCTGATACCCTCTGTAAGTGTACAATCTAGAAGCCCCCCCCCAAAAAAAATTGTCGAACTCTAAGACATTCAACAGACACACAGGGAAACGTTCAGCGATTAAAAAAACGTGACAAGATCTATAGTAGGTACAGTAATGGCTGAACAGTAAGTTTTAACATCCCTGATCCGTTCTGGCAAAGTGGTGAAATTCACTTGCCACGAAGTACTGGTCACCCGTCCAAAGAAATGATCAATAAACCTTTCTTTAAGATGCAACTAGTGATACCAAATGTTTAACTGATATGGAAATATTTTTGATGTTATTTCTAAAAGAAGTTCACTTTTGTACTCTCAGAAAGCTTGACAATTGAAAAGATGATCGGATGGTTTAAGTATTCAAGCCACTTGCCAGATCGGACAAGTGGGATTCAGAATGTAAGTTTCAGATATTCCGAGCGCTCGTAAACGTTAATGTCCAGGCTTGACAATCTACAAAGGGCATTATAAATTGCCTGAAAAGGATTTTGGAGTGCTTTGTGAGACGTATTAGATGACCATGTTGAAAAAAAAAAATTGTATTGTTGTCGACAAAAATGGAATGTTTTGTTTGAGATGCGTCCCGACAGGCAGTTAAGGTGACACAGGAGCTGTTGACCTCAGTTTAATCTGAACTCACCAGCCTTCATAAAATATATACCCATGTTTATCGTGTATAATTTACTGTATACAGATTTATTCAAGAAATAGCAGATTATCATTTTTGGCACATTGTTTTTTGGTTACATAGCCAGACGTTCGAATAGGGTGATGCTAGAAGAATTGCAAGGACCTATCCGATTGAACTCCCATGAACAGGCTCATGTAGTCATCTCGGACAAGAACGAAATTTCAGGACCCAACTTTACAGCTGTAGTGATCCAGACCCACTTTCGTAGTGGCTCATCCCTCACAGGGGACATATTACAGCAACACCCTGACGCTTTCTATTTCTACGAACCCTTGCGAGCCCCATTCATGCTTATTCTCATGGGAGAGAATATCATGTATCCAGACGGAAGGATCAAGTACGTTTTATATATTTGTAGTACCGAAAAGTTCCATTCATGAGTATAATTTTATTTCCCCAATATTTTTGCGAGATGACAAACTTCTGTGGTATTGCGACTGGGAGGAAAATGTACACTGAAGATTTATTTATTTACATGGTGGGAGTTTCTAAATATGTCAAAGAGATTACTTTTAAGCTCGATTCCTTTGATACCATTCTGTTCCGTTCTGTTCTGCCCAGGGCTGTTTAGTTTCGCTCTGCCCTACTCTGCTTTGTTGAACTCACCCACTTTTGTTTCCCCCCCCCCCCCCCCCACACACACACACAATGAACCTATCGCCGAATATCATTCAAAGTGAAATACGTGTCAATAGCCATGTGCTTATGACCAACACCATGAATAGAAAATTAGGCACTATGGAATGTTTGGCGGACATTTTGGTATTATGTCCGTGAACCTAGCTGACTGACAGTATATAGCATATTGTAATTCAAATGGACATATCATAATTTTATAAAATTTTCGGAAATATACTTTGCGTTCATACTGGTTCATATTGGTGTAATTGTCAAATGAAACAAAATTAAAAATCTATAAATAAATAGATATCATATAAAGGTAGCTAAGAGAATCAGCTTTCTTGTAAGAATAACAACAGCTACAACTCTTACAAATTAAAACAATAACAGATTGCCTTACAATTTTTTTTTTCTTCTGGTTCTGGTGTTGCCTACGCTTTATGTTGCACCCACTTTCCATCAATAATTGGTACCGTTACATCCCAATCTGGGGCAGTTATCGTTTGCTTTTCGAGCTATAACAACACCATGTGTTGGCATAGTGTGTCATTACTGAATACCTCATTACCACAACAGATGGCACTTATTACATTAATTCAACTTGCATTATTCTTACATCTCACTTGCAGCTTTCATTGTGTTACGTTGTAACTTCCAGTATGTTGTTTTTACCGTTATAATAATTGTCATGTGTCATCAAATAATTGTTAGAATGCAGAGAGGAAATTTAGAGTTTGGATCATGCAATTTAAAACGTTGACGTGTGTCTTATTTGAAGATACGAAAGTGTGGCATTCCACTGTTAAACATATTAAATTTAGAAGGAAATTTTGGCAGAGGTAAAAATGCAACTCAGAATGTACATCATACATACATAGAAAATGCAAACACAGAATAATGTTAATTAGAATATGTATTAGGCATTAATCCAAAATGTATACACATAATTATGGCTGTGAATCCCCTCCATTCTTCTTAACTAAAACCCCGGGGGGAAAAGATGAAACTTTGTAAGTAAGTACACTGTTCCAATGCAGTTAATTAATTTAGATTGCTGGGGGTAACGGCGTGCATTTTATAATATATGTCTTCTTATCCAGTTCGATTCTGCTGTGTTTTTATCATTTACAAGACGACACAATAGCAGATTTCGAACCAGCATGATGACATATTGCCTACCTTTTTTGAAAAGCGTGGGATTAATTATAGAGTTGGTTGCTCTTATTTGTTTTACTACCTAATTTAAAGGGTTGTCTTGGTTGGTATTTTTTTTTTTTTTTTCTGAACTTTCCTATTGTAATTTTTTTTTCTTTTCAGAAAACAACCGATGGACTTGAAGACCGAGGCCCAGGCCACGATGAAAGGATTGTTAAACTGTGATTTTCTAAACGTGCCCAGTGAAGTTTTCAAAAGTGAATTCATGTATATGGGAAAAAAGTCCCAACAAATTTTCAAGTGTCTTAACGACAGCAAATTGTCAAATAACCAGACCAAAAACAAAGAGGAAAATGTCAATTTCCTAGCCTGTGTACATTTTGTGAGAAATCTGTGCTTACAGTCGAAGTATCGAGTGTTAAAAATTGTCAGAACTTCAATGGATGCTCTCACCGCTGTTTTCAATGATATTCCTAGTCTAAAAGTTGTGCATGTCGTAAGGGACCCTCGAGCTGTCATTGTATCAAGAAATAGTGTTGGTTACTGTCCTCCTGACAATGCTACGAATTTCACGTATGGCTGCACGAGCGAAATTTGTGAAAGACTCGAAAGCGATATTTTAACGAAACGAAAACTAGACCCGTTGTACTCAGATCGAATAAAGACTGTACTTTATGAAGATATGGCGCGACGACCCGTGGAGACTGCGAAGGAATTGTACCAATTTATGGGAATGTCTATAAAGCAAAATATCCTTGATTACGTGTACAACATCACATCATCTGGGATGAAATATGACTGTGAAATTTGTTCAGTGCGAGCCAATTCAACATACCACATTATGGCATGGAGGAAATCTCTAGATAAGGATTCCTTATATAGGATACAAGATCGGTGCAACTATGTTTTGAAGCACTATGAATACACAATATACTGAAAAAATAACTTAACATATCAACTTGTCCTGGAATAAATATTAGTGCAGGTGGCCATCATTTTACCCTCCCTATTTGATACCTGTTCTTAAGTTAGAGATCATTTGCGATAAAGCCATTACAAGCTCACCACATGCACGGATTGTTTGGCATTATACTGATACCACAGTCGCAGCTACAAGGACGGATTATAACGAAACCACGGATTTGTCTTACATGTTTCACATTACGTTTTTAAGCAAACTATTTATTAAAAAATATTTCACCTGTGCCTTTTCTTCGCAAAATATCTCCAGTAATATAAAAGATTCAAGTTGACTTGAAATTTTATTGCAAAACTGTGGATAAGGTACGAGTAAATCGAATGATTTAATTTACCGGAAACGGGACTTTAGACCCGTATGGTAAATGTATGGATATATACCAGTTTCCTGGTCGATTTCCTATAAATATGTATTGTCTCACTTAACTGCAGACAAAAGTATGGATTTAAAAAAAAATATGTGTGGTCATCCTCGGGCTGGCCGAAATTGTACATTTGTTTGATGCATAATATATAATTGACATTCTGATTATTTATTTTTCTGAGCTAACATTCACTTTAGTCAGTCAAAACTTTGAGCAAAATCAATGACATGCAATATAAAATGCGTTCGTCTTTGTAAAAGTATGCAGAGTCTGTGTATTGAAGGGGAAGTAACTCTTATTACTTCTTGTTAAGAAAATTCGTGTTCCAAAAATGGAGGAAATGTTCGAGATAGGCTCAAACCACAATTATTTTTCTTCTATTTAGCGTATAAGCATTCAACACTTATCTCTGTATTCACTACATATGGCTCAGCAAACAAGTGATCTTTAAAAATGCAGAGAGTTATGACAGAGATGACTCACTTCCAGGTTGTCTATCTCCATCATCTCATTAAAGACCTTATAACTGAGTCTGTGAGAATTTACTGCATGTTATTTGCTAGATGTCGGTAACTTAAACCCTATAGGACCATACACACTAGACTGTACAGCCCTGGTCCACATCAAACATTGCAAATTGAGGTACACTGTGTGCCAAGATTAGTTTCCTATATTTCTTAAAAAAGACATCAAATTTGGACTTTTAGCAGGATAAAAAGATAAAAGTGAGGCTAAAGATGCTGAGTAAGAATATAAACTATGATCTCTGACCTCAGCATGATACAAGTTGACTGATACAAAATGCTGAAAAATAACTTTAATGTTAAAATATTAAATTAAAGTTTTAAATTTAACAAACAATTGAACTATTATTTTAAATATTAAATTGTATTACTGTCCAATTTTCTTAAGTATGGACAACAACTGTGTGAATTTTCACCTCTATATCATAAGTACTTATCTCAAAATGAGATATCAAAGAGACATACCCCCTCAAATAAAAAATTCCATACAGGCCTCAGACCACACTTATTTTTCTTCAATTTTATGTATAAGCATGCAACACATGCCACTTTTATCATAACTGATAGACTTCTATCGCTTTTTGCTTCACATTAACCCACCTTAGTTCAGTAAATCATGCAAGGTTTCATCCTAGGTTGACCAGCTCCATTTTGTGTAGTACTAATGTAAACAAACTGACGTAGAGGAAGTAACCAAAAAGCGTCTGCATGACCCAGAAAGCAGGGACATTTTACATCCCACTATTTTCATTAAACAACAAGCAAATGCAACTTTCTATACAATTTCTTAAAGTTTCAGGTATACCCTTTCACAATTATTACAATAAGTAACTTTACCACATAAGTCACCGGCTAACAGACCATGCCTCATGGGGGGGGGGGGGTAATTGTTGTCTGAGGCCAGATTCAAGAAACTAATTGTAGCTATTTGATGTGAAAATTAGATGTATGCAGATAAAAATTACTTAATATATTTGACAGACAAGAATAAGCTCTTGGAAACAAAACATTTTGATACTTAAGATGAATTCCGTCAATGCAAATAACGCATCATTAATTTAGGTAATGATTGGTGCCGCTGGTGGGGAGGTAGGTAATGGTGGATGGAAAATAATTGCCAGTAATGAGCTCCTTTCTCCACCTTTTTGATTTTATTTAAATATTATTTTCAACAGTAGCATACATAGAATTAGATTAACTATCCAAACTTCTGATCTTTAGATTTGAATAGCCGCAGAAGTACTTCTGGGTTTAATTCTGTATCTCATTAAGATGAAACATCAAACGGAAATCATGTGTCCAAATCGATGAAGAGATGGTCTTTTGATATATCTGATAAAGGTAACATCATAAGGGTACTCAAAACTATCGCAATTAAAACTCAGAATGATCCATTTATATTCAAGGTTCATCAGACTTTCTTCAAACTGAAACAGTGTTACAGCTTGAGCGAGCACAGGAGACATTTTCTCATCCGAAACTGCCAGACTCCGCCTAAATTTGACAAATCCTCATTTGTTATTCATTGTAGGGGAACAGATGTACATACCATTGACAGCTCATCCAAGGTGCAACGCTGCTGAAATTAAAAGATCTATTATGTCTTTTCACTGCGAAAAAGACACATTGTCGAACTTAGAAATTTAATCTGTTAATATTTGAATCGGCCGAACATATTTTTTCTTCTTTTCTTTATTTTGTTAATTCGGTTTTCGTTCTTTCTTTCATTCACGTCATTGCTATGCTATCGATTAATGCTCTGCGGTACAATTTTGTTATATATAATATTTCCTAGATGTAGATGTGCTCTTAGAGAATTTAGTCCAGCTCGATATATAGTGCTGCAGATATGTAGCTAAAACGGGTCTAGTTAAGGAGGTACCCATACCAGCGGTATAACAAGTATAGCTGAAAGGCTCAAGTTAAGGAGGTACCCTTCCTAGTATGTAGCTAAAAAGGGCCATAATTAAGGAGGCACCCATACCAGTATGTAGCTCAAAGGAGCCTAGTTATGGAGATACTTAGTTAGGGAGGAACCCATACCAGTATGTAGCTTAAAGGGGCCTAGTTAAGAAGGTACCCATACCAGCGGTATAACAAGTATAGCTAAAAGGGACCTAGTTAAGAAGGTACCCATGTTAATATGTAGCTAGAAAAGGCCTAGTTAAATAGTTACCGACGCCAGTATATGCTGCAAAAAGGGGAATAGTTAGAGAGGTACCCATACCAGTGTGTAGCAGTGTGTAGCATAAAAGGGTCTAGGTAAGACGGTACTCATACCAGTATGTAGCCGAAAGTTGACTTCATAAGGAGGTGGCCATACCAGTATGTAGCTTAGCTAAAATGGTCCCTACTTTAGCAGGTACTCATGCCACTATCCAGCTAAAAGAGCACTAGAGAAGGAGGTACCCATACCAGTATATAGCTAAAAGAGACCTAGTTAAGTAGATACCCATACTAGTATGTATCTGAAAGGGGCATAGTGAAGGAGGTGCCCATAGTGTGTAACTAATAGGGTCCTAGTTAATGAAGTCACCATACCAGTATGTAGCTAACAGAGCCATAGTGATGGAGGTACTCATAGCAATATGTAGCTAAAAGGACCCTAGTTAAGGAGGTACTCATACCAGTATGTAGCTGCAAGGGGCCTAGTTAACGAAGTACCCATATTTACCAGTATGTAGATTAAATATGATCTAGTTAAGGATCTACCCATGCCCGTATGTAGCTAAAAGGGACCTTGTTAAGGAGGTACCCATACCAGTATGTACCTAAAAGGGATCCAGCAAATGAGGTACCCATACCAGCGGTATACCAAGTGTCATCACACATTAAAATAATCGTAAGAATGTGAGCAATTTGAAACTGCCATTTTAGCAAATTAGGGCAAAATTAGTGTATTCCTCTTTTTTAACACAACTTTTTTTTTCCTTCATTTTACATGTAACATTTCATGTTATCAAGATGCAAGTTACTTTACCACAGTATATTTTACGCTCATATGGGATAACTCATAATGTAAAAATCATCTACACGTTTCCAACTATCATTGCGACAATGCAGTATTCAGAGAAAAGCGAATACGTTACGAAAAGATATCTGCCACAGGCGGTGTGCTTAAGTATGCCAAATGTAATTTATTTGCGTCGATCTAACAGCAAAAAATACAAGAGGTCGATAATATGAAGGGTTAAATGGCTTTTCTACCCACATATCCCAACACTAATCCCAAATCGGGTTGTTGCTTTATATCTTAAGTGTCTGGTCGATGGACAGGACAGCGAATATTACGACTACAACTGTAGCGTTGATGTTGGTGTTATGTTTGTTTGAGCCATAGTTATTGCTGTTGATTTCATTGTTGCTGTTAATGTTTTGCTGTCCGACGAACGTAAAATGGACCGAAAGGACTTATCAGGGACCTGTAGTATCAATCAGAAATAGTCTCAAATTATCAATAGTATCTTACGTTCTCGTCTGCTTTATAGTCAATAAATTTGATCTGAGTAAGTGCTGATATCATATCTCCGATACTCCAAATCAAACTTGCAAATGTTTGAAAGATAAGACACGACTGAAATTTCAGTCACATCTGCACAAAAAAAGAAGAAAAAGAATGCAAACACGAATTGCTTTGACACAGATAAAACGTACTTTTGTTCTGATTACAATCCCGGCTGTTTTCCCAGATTCTACTACGTTAGAGACAACATCTGAAGCGTCCAGAGCCAGAAAGGATTATATTGCAGTTAGACTACTGGAAGAAGGATCACATATTGTTTGTAGTTCCTTAAACATTAGATATTACAGATAATCTGTCATGCAACCTATGCCAGTTCGCATCACATAAAGCGATTCACTGAACACAGAACGCCAATGTAGGAAAATTCGGAAAATAGAACCTTCGCATAGTAGTGAAGGAGAATTTAATGGACCAGATTTATGATCATAAAAGTACTAGAAAAAGAACTGCTTTATTTGTGGAGAGAATTGTAACCCGAAGCAAAGCTCAACCCGATCCATGGTGGAAATAGCCATGGATGTTAACTCAGCAACTTTAAACACTACTTTTCTGCGAGCGGCTGTAGAGGGACAGGATATGGAAGTACTTTGTAGGCTTCATTGGGTACCTAATGGAGATCTTCTTGCAGTAGGGGCTAAATGATTGACAATACGTATGAACTGGGCTGTTGTGTATCATACACAGAACTTAGACGTTTCCTTACTTCTCCCTCCTACGTGTAAGTTCAGCCAAATAAAAGAAGCTGGTGTATAATTTGTCTCACAGTATGTTGTTTCGTGAGAATCTGGCCACTCAAGATATTTGGGGACCATCGGGGAGCTAGCTTCATTCTTTATTGGCAATTGGGGTACCAAAGAAAGTGTTCAAAGTCGCATTTATCCACTGACTATAGCACCATCTGAACCACATTAAGATGCATGAAAACAATCATGAATTTCCGAGGTCAAACACACGCCTCTGTGATATTTCTCATTCTGGTGTGAGGAAAATGAAAGGTACATACCACACCAACTACAAGAGCATCTGGACGAACTGGTAATATTTTACGTCCGCCCAGGTCGGTTCTGCAAAAGATGTAACCCAAGATTTGAGTTGTGTTATTTCTGACAACATAATACCTACCTCTTCTCGAAGGGTTCAAAGCGGAAAGAACATCCGTCTAACCAACTTTTAGGTTTTAGTATGACCTTCGTACATGGGTTATACTTCCGATAAAGCTGTTCATTTCCTGATATTGTCTCGGTATTTCGGATGTTCATCAATCTGCAAAATAAGAGTTTATTTCACTCCTGTTTGCCTCAAATCGATCAGCATATACCAAGTACATGTTTTGGTGCTTCTAACCAAACGCCTGCCGACTGATGCTACTGACCGTTTTAATGACGGCTACTTTGTTGGAAAATTATCGGACTGGAACTTTGTTATACGAAATGACTGAACAAATTAAGATGCGACCAGGTAGCAAAGAAAGTTTCACCAAAGAAACTCCCTCCAACGGATAATAGTTTCTAGCTCCATGCCCTGCGTTGCTTCTCTCAACTAATCGGTTGTAGGAATACTCTGAATGCCACCCAAGCGTTTCCTCCGCCTACAGAATATAGAGTTCACATTTGTGAAAATTTCAGCCTCTATTTGACATTTCCTGTTAGCTGTTATTGGGACCGTCAATATCTGAATCTGACACTTTTGGGGGGGTTGTCTGGATAGCTGTTTCACATGAGGTTACTTGCACATTTATTCTTCCCTGTGCTGACTTAATAACATGTACTTGTTGTTTTAACTGTTAACTGTTTTAACTGTTCTATTTGGGCCTCCAAGTTCAAGATAGCTAATTACAATTCAAATGAAAACGTACAGACGATTATATAATGTATGTTGAAGTTTTGCGTAATAGTTTGTTGAAGTTTTGCGTAATAGTTTGCTTGTTAATAACCATTTAATCTAAAAGTGATATGTTTTATTAGCATTGCATTTTGCACAAGAACTGGTGAATGACTTAGTGTATGACTGTGAATGTGTAGTCTTTGATGAGCGCTTCACTTGCTACAGTAACGAACAGTCCTGCACACTATGTGGCTTGCGTATGGAAAGCATCCTTATGGGAAGGCGGTGGAGGGGAGGGTTGATGATCACTATAATGTATGTTGCTCAAACATATTTACCATTCTTTCATTTCAGAACACTGATGAATCGGGTTGATTGAGTACTAAGGAAGCACTCGTTTTCTTTCATATAAATAATCATCTGTTCTGTTGTTGACTCTCCAAATTTTAAGGTATCGTCTATTCTGGCAATATTTTGACTGCATACCGGATTTTTATCCAGTTAATTTGCAATTTTTCCTTCTGGATGTTCGAAAAATAATTCCAATAAGTAGAATATACTTTCAAACGGTATTTTGGTTCTAAATGCAAATAATATTCGAGTATAGGAGGTATGATGCACATGAAAGGCAACTCATAGCAATACAAAGTGGCTGTGCAATTTGATGGACCCTGTACAGGTTTGCCCTCATTTCCGGCAATGACACCTTACAGATCTGTAATTGCCAGATAAAAAACTTTATTTTGATGTATGTTGTTGTCCTTTGACCCAGACAATTGCCTTTCAGGTGCCAATCAATGTTGCTATAAAGGATAAGAACTAGTGCCATTACATCTCACTGGTGTCTATTTAATGAGCTTATATTTTAGATTTCTCATAATTTCCTTAACTGAAACGAAAATAGTTTAGATTTTTCATAATTTCTTTAACTGCAACAAAAAGATTCTTTAGGGTTCCTCGGTGAGATGTAGTATCTTTGTCAGAAGTACATTTTAATCCGTCGAATTGTCCACTGGCGGATAGGAATTATTTTCCTATTCTTCTTTCTTTCATTTTTTTTCCATGTTCTTGACTTTTTTGTCTTGCACATCATATCATATAAGTAATAGATTCATTTTATGTCGTAATGCAATGCTGCTTATACAACTTTTAAAATATTGTATACATTTCCTGCTAGAATTTGCTCCGTGTATTTTCCTTTTTATATGGTCCTGGCCGCTTACTTGTCGATTTCTTTTGTATTATTTCTTGTGAAAAAGCATATTGCAGCATCCAGTTAATATATCACTAACCCATTCCGCCAAAGTCTGTCATAATTACTTCCATTAATATCATGATCCCAGATTTTTTGGGAAGGAGTCGCTGTGGCTCAGTGGTTATCATGCCAGACCAGCGACCAGAAGACTGCTGGTTCATATCCTACTATCAGATCAGCCTGGGTCGGCTACGGTGGTGTGTCCCCAGGCACGGCACTTTATTCAGTTGCCTTGGGATCATATATAATCTTCATATGTTAATGTGTCTTTAAGACCAAACCAAACTAAGCGATGTTTTGGTCATTCTTCCACGACAAATGTATGGAAGAAATTCATTAATGAAAATCCGATGATCATAGGTAACTCGTTTGTATTGAAACAAAATTAATATTAATTTTTGTGCGCATAACCATATTATCTTCAAGATAATTCATACTTGTATGGCCATGTTGTATAATCTATAAACAACTGACCACCGTTCCTATAAAATATGGCTGACATCGATGTCCAGGGGAAATAAATCTGACTAGAATACATATTTATGGGTATAAGTGTTCTCCATGTGAGTTTACTTTGATAGTCTTCCTTTTCTCGACAATAATGGCTATTAATAGTTGAACTATTTGCCCTAAACCACCTCCCATCCTCATTTGCAAATGTAAATCTTTAATAATGGAACAAAAACTGTCGAAGTAACAGTCTTTCTTCAAATAAAAATAAATTTACTTCCGAATTTGAGCTCAGTTCAATCAATACCTTTAGAGTTATAAAAACGCAATGGTACAATATATTCTCTATTTTAGAGTCAACTTTGTGGGACCCTTCCGATTTTTACTTCTACGTGTTTACCTGTATTATGTAATACTGTCTACTCAGTTCCACAAGGCAATAGTTGGTGACCCTGCTATTGTGCATCTGTACAGAGATAAGGAGGTGATAAGTAGGGTTAATTGACATGGCGAAACGATTAATTCAACGGTGATTTTTAAGCTCCTTCATTACGGCGTCATCTTTACTTTGACCTGAGACCAACATTATGTCATACACTGTCTCAAATCTTTCACTCTGAATTTCAGATTCACACAATGAGATGAAACCGAAACAAATTTATAACGATAATTAGACGGATTTTACGTTAATAGACTGACGTTTTATCATAGAATACAGAAATAAAAGGGTCCCTTTTTTGCCTGAAGTTCTGTCACTTTTTGCTAATTTATATATACTCTAACAGAGTTTCTTGAAATATTCTTTTGTATTAAATGAATTTGAGATAAAGAAATTCCTATTTTGTTGTCATCAAAGTAGTAGTCATAGTACAAGTGTGAAGCATGTTACACTATTCCAAGAGACACAGAGTAATACTGCTGAGTGCTGAGCGTATATTTAAATGAGACAGTTAAAG
Source organism: Margaritifera margaritifera (assembly GCA_029931535.1). Classification (NCBI taxonomy): domain Eukaryota; kingdom Metazoa; phylum Mollusca; class Bivalvia; order Unionida; family Margaritiferidae; genus Margaritifera; species Margaritifera margaritifera. The sequence goes on along the minus strand of JAQPZY010001047.1, from coordinate 449,116 downwards.
AAATTGGTCTGGAATACCACCAAACAGTTCAAGTGAATTTCGGTTCCTTATCCAGTGTTTGACCACACTAATTATTTTTCACAGATGCACATAATATACGAATGATATTAGCACAACCTCCTCGCGGGGACACCAGGGTGAAACTGATCAATGATCTAATAATTGACCTATGTGAAGACTTTAAATTACTAAACATTACACAATACGCATATTTTTTTCTTGAGAACACAAATTCTGTCAACCTGAGGCTGTACCTCAGAGGCAAAATTTATTTGAGTAGAGAAGGAACCTCTCAATTACTGAGAAATATAAACATGTATTCCCCATTTTCAGACTCTATAATGAGGAATGTTGTTACTACTGTGGGTCGACTTGTCATGTGGCAAGTGCTACAGTTGCCATCAATTTGGACACGAACAGAAACTCTGCGAATCAGATTATTATACATACTAGGAAGCTGGCACAAAGGAGAATGCCAGTTATTCATTTATAACAAATACTCAAAATCCAAAATAGCGGCTCAATTTCCTCAGTGGACACTACTGAACATGTCTTTCAGGTTCTATATGTGACTTTGCAGACTCTAATACATATGTATATTTAAATACTGAAACTGAATGTAATGACGATAAATGTAATACGAAAACTATTTCCATGAGTGCCCCCATTGCATGATGGCATACATTTCCATGAGTGCCCCTTTGCATGATGGCATACATTTCCATGAGTGCCTCTTTGCATGATGGCATACATTTTATCGATATAAAACTGAATTAGAAAAAGGTTTTAACATAGGTCACTTAAAGGTACCTGTTTTAGGACTCACCGAAACCAAATTAAATGATAACTACAACGACAACCTAATTCATTGTCAAGGCTTTAATTTCCCATTACGCAGAGACATGCAGACATCAGGGGGATGTCTTGTTGCATACATTAGAGAAGATGTAAATGCAAATAGGTTCAACTCACTTTGAGTGATAAAAAATAAATTGAGAGTATTTCGGTCGAAATTTGTCAAAATAATAAAAAGTCATTCCTAGTTGGTTTTACTTACAGGCCATCTTCCTCAGAGCAATTTGGAATCATAATTTTGATAAACAGATTGAAAATGTTCTTGGACAGGAAACAGGAAACGTATATACTAGGTGATGTAAATAAGGACTTACTCAATACTCAGATAAAGAAAACCTGCGTGGAATTTTATTAAATCATTACGCCTTGTCCAGCTTGTAAATAACCCAAAAGGGTAATAGAATTATCAAGCACATTAACTGACCACATTTACACCAACCTACCAGACAATGTTGCAAATGTTTAAGTACTGAATATTGGTCTTAGTGACCATTACCCTACTTTTCTCACAAAAAAGGCAAAATGCATGACACATATGAACAATACACACAAAACTATCACTTATAGGTCGTTCAAAACCTTTAACGAAGAACAATTCCATGATGACCTAAATACGATTTCATGGAATATATTGCAAATTGTGTTGATGTAGATGAAGCTTTGGGGACTGGACTGACTTGTGTATGGACGTAGTCTCTAAATATGCAAGACTGAAAATTCATCGGGTAAAGTATAAAATCCAACCTAATTGGCTTACAACTGGAATCTTAGATGTCATGAAAACACTAGACCAAATCAAATCTACTGAAAACCATGCACAATATAAAGTATGGAGAAAAACAATATCAATTATGTTTAAATAAGCTAAAAGAACTTAATATCAAGCAATGCTTGAAAACAAAAATAAAAATTCAAAATTTTATTTGGAAAGCTTTCAATTAACTCACTGGGGGAAAGATAAATAAAAACAGTCCAATAAAATTCACTCACTTCTGGTAAATGACACCATTGTCACTGATGAGACCGATATTACAAATATTTTCAATGATTTTATCATCAGCATACCACAACATGAAAGGAACGAGTTGCGAAAATCAACTTTGATAAATTAAAAAGGTTCTGCAATAAATCAATCCATAGTGAGGTAGGTTTTTTTTATATCCCAGCAGTATCAAAAAACATTGTTAAAAAATGACTCACTGAACTTGATTCAGAAAAAGCTACAGAACTAAATCAGATTGATCCCCACGTCTCTTGAAAACATCTGTCCCATCTATTTCAGAAAGCATAACATTCATAATCAATTTAAGTATTGCAACCTCATCTCTGCCCAAAGTTTGGAAATTTCGGGAGAATGGATGAACTTGTATTGGCCAATTTTACTGAGTCGATTTTGTGTCGGCAAGATGGAGTAGTTGTTAGCTTCACGAATACCCTCAGCGTGGCCGCGACGGACTTATACGTATTAACTGGCCGGAACAGGTTTCAGAAATAAGAAGCCGAAGGGTCTGCTCTCAGGCCAGTAACTGGCAACACACACGTTAAAGCAGCAATGTCTGTAATTGTTTGCATTTTTTTAAATAGTACAGGTCATTACATTCCCCGAAATCGTGCACAGAAATATGAAGTTTTGTAGGAATCAATGGATAAACTGCAAAATAAACGAGCGAAAATGATTTCGAGGCAGGGACAGCTTTAATAGAAGAATCGAGGGCACGAACTGGTACGGAAAGTTCACATGACCACATAAACTGCTATATCATCTCCGTATAGTAGGCGGGTTAGAAGTCATGTGGTAGGAATTTTAATATCTATCAAAACAAAAATGGCTGGCTTACCGCACTGTGAGAAACGTGAAGGCCGCCCACCCTCTATGTCGCTTTCTGAGAAGAAACGCCGAAGAGCTGATAGAGAAACCGAACGGAACCTATCGCTGGAGAGCATTGATGGAGGAATTAGGACTCTCAACCGACAATGAAAATGTCCAAGTTGGAAATGTAGGCCTATGTATTTTATACATTTTATACATAAAAAGTATGTATTTACTTGTCATAGAAGTCTAGTTCGAATGTTTGAAAGCTAGTTTTGATACTTTTTAAAATTATAACTGACAAATGATTTTTTTTAATTTACTTTCAAAGATTAAAAAAAAATACTATCATCTGGTCGATATTTTGCTCGTGATTGCATAATATGTTCCTCCCATGTATTTTGCTCGTGATTGCATAATATATTCCTCCCATGTATTTGTGTGGGGGTTGGGTCAGAGTAGTGGAGTATTCATAGCATGCTCAGAACGGTCATTTGTATATGAATTCCAATCATGCAATAGACTAATTCAATTATGTTAGAGAAATTAAATAAATATACAACTATTCTCAATATAGATGAACTCTCTATATGACCTAGCAAAAGTCTGCAAAGGTAAGAACCTTTTTAGCACATTCGTTGAACAATTACACAAAAAGTGATTAACCTATGAGTTTAATGGATGAAAAAGGTTGACATCTGTTATTAGGCAATCAGCACTTGGAAGTTGTACTCATAGAAGCCCCAAGCATATAACCAAATATAAATATATTTTAATTTGTCCTAATAATAGATGATGATATGGTCTCTTTGTTACAAAATGTTTGGAAATTCATTTACAATATACACATTTCTAAAATATTGGTAGACCTGCTACTCGATACAGCAGTCATCTACTTACAATGGTCAGGTTCAGATAGTCCATCTGGTTCATACTTAGTTACATATTTAAACGCATATGCATATATGGACTGTGTACATGTGTGTGTGTGTTTCTTTTCCTAATGTATAGTGGAAATCAACCTTGGTAATGGTGCATGTAGATAATCCTGGACCATCTTGTGTAACCAGGCAACAAACATCGCCAAATACAGATGTGAGAGTTTCCATGGGCCATGTTACATCCTCACCAGCAGTATCTTTTGAAAAACCTACATGTACACCAAGTGTTTCAGAACTTTCAGCAGCTGAATCTAATGAGTAAGCCATGGATGACAATAATATATCTGTGTCTGGTATATGTAAGCGATTTGTCTAAATAGGCAGTTTGAATTTTATTTTTATATTTATTTTTTATATTGTGAAATAAGTTTGCGAGTATTTAAAACACTCTGGTATTTAAAACAATGTTATATTTTTTTACACTTTCTTAAAAGCATACCAGGCATAAAGGTGCATGCTCTTACAAATATGATCAGTAGATCTGTTTTTTGCTTTTTTGATGGTATAAACATGCTTGCTCATGTACATCAGTCCATCGTTATAGCTTGTGTATGTCTGCTGGTTCTTATTGTAACCTAAATTTAGTCTACACTAATGAAGAGATTGAATTGTTCCTATCTCATTTTAGGTTATGGTCGTATGGACAGTCCACATCATTATGCCAAGTATTGCAGCTATAGATTAAAAATGGAGCTGCATACCAAGAAAATTTATCTCGATCCTCTACAAACAGCATCTAGTGAGAAAAGCTTGAATAGTCTTCAGACCAAGAGTGGCTAAGGTGGTGATGGAAGCTCATCCAGGGAGTACAGCTCTAATGGGTATAACTATTTAAGTATTCATCAATATGCAAGGATAATATGTAAATGATCACAATTATTGTTTGTCAGAACTTTTTTGGCTCTTCATGATTTGATAACAACATAAGGAATATTTTGTCAAGTCATAATTGTCAAGAATACCCATTAAATAAAACTAGAATGTTTCCAAAATGTACAAATGACAACAATATAATGCCTTCTGAAATTAGTTCAGATCATAAGTGACTGGTACCAATTTCATCAATTTGTTCAAAAAGATGAAATTGGTATAATACTTTCTACTTTGCATTACTTTCTTAAATATTTCATCAATCTCATTTCAACAAATGCTTCTTTTTTTAGAGAGATAATTTTCTGAAATGAAGCACTCATATGACATGTGACTTGCAGCCAAAACCTGGAAAGGAGGATTACACAGGTAAATCATTTAGTGAAATAATTTTTCTTTTTATTTCCATAAAAAGCTACCCTTTCCTACTTTAAAAAAGAATACCTTATGTATGTGAACTTCACTTATTTTATTTTCTAGCATAAATTATATTAGATTTACCAAAGCAAAAGGTATATAAATGGTTGTAAACAGTAAGGTGTTGAGGGCACATTTTCTTGCTCCTCTGAGCTGTCTTTCATAAGGCTGTGAATACTGTCAACCTAAATTATACATAAAATAATAAAATATGCAGTCAACTCTGGATGTAACATTCTGTGCATAACTACTCAAGGGTGAAATGCATATAATTATTGTTTACCCTGACAGCATTTAATTAGTTGGTATCAAATAATGCAGAGACTTCCAAAATAAAGCCTTTTGGCTTGATCTTATAGTTTTCTAATTGTTCTTTCAATTGTTTGTCTGTCTGTCTATATATATATATATATATATATATATATATATATATATATATATATATATATATACATGAAGCAATTTAAACTGTTTTAATAGCCATTTGCATAAAATTACGATATAAGTGCATGTAAAGAACACATATGTCAAAATGATCCATTTTCAAACGGCTTTTATACATAACTACATAACACACATACACACACACACACACACACACATATATATATATATATATATATATATATATATATATATATACTAGCATGTATAATTCTCGTGTTGATAAGAATAGCTATAATCTTCTTAGTGATCAAAGGATACTGGGTTTGAATTTGTTTCGGACTGGTCAGAAGAAAATATGTCTAGATCTTTTGAAGTGGATAAGACACACCAGTAATCATTTTTTTGTAGAGAAGCCACTAGCTACCTGAATTTTATTGTAAGTCCTTTTTATTAGTGTTTGAATCTTTATTCAACATACATGATATCCATCATGTGCAAATTATAATCCTATAGTACTTCAAAATTCTACCTTCTTTTCTAAGGCTCATTCCACTAAAAAATAAGACTAAATTGCATTCACTCCATATGTTAGTAAGCATAAAAGATAAGCAATATACAGTCATGAAGTAATAGTAGCAAAGTATAATTTCGTCTCATTTAGCTTGGATTATGTTATGGTGTGTTGGACAGAGAGATTAGGCACAAAGTGACCCATCTAAAGTGTATAATCTTTTTTTAAACTGTATGCTGCATTATATAGTAGGCGGTGTACAAAAGGGGAGAAACTAAATTCTCTACGTAATTTTTAAAATGGTCAATGTTTATATAAATTTCCTTTCATCCCGATATACTACTACTACTGTTACTACTGCTACTACTAATAATAATAAAAGAACAGTTATAACTTGAGATACTTTGAGGAGATAAATAATTATAAATATTCTCATTAATATATGATAATATGGACGTTATTTAAACTGCTGTGTCAAGGCAAAGAATGTATAAGATTTACAGTAACTTGATACTATTTCAGCTCAGATGTTTCAGTACATGAATCAGACTCATGCAGGGAAAAAGTTCTTGGTAAATGGTAATTATATTTACTTTTTCATTTCAAAAATTGCCAAGATAAAAGTTCAAATTATGTAATCCTAAAACATGATAAGGTATAGCCATTACACTTAACATTCCCAGTCTTTTTGAAACAGAATATGTGGGGTCAGGTGATATTCCCCGTGTGCAACGAACACCTGTGGATCCTGCCTGATTGGGAGGGATCAGTTGAGTGTTCACATAACAAACTCCAAGAAGATTCAGACAGGCCAGAATGACTAGAAATAGTGGCTAATTGGCCAAGGGACTAAATAGCATTGTCCTTGATAAAAATTTGAGGAAGAAGTACAAGTTTTATGCAAAGTTTAGGTACATACCATTCATTTTAACACATTACCTGTGAAAGTTGTTCATGCATACACAATAACACTGATTTTCATAAACTGTATTGCTATGGAGGTGGTTATTTTGAATCACATTGATAGGTAATAGTTTCAAATTGTGTGAAGACCTGGTACTTAATATTATTCTCCTTGAATTATTTATAATAGGCTTGATAGACTGAATTATTATAAAGATGTACTCTCTGTACAGGGGTGTACAGGTCTATTTTAATTTGGATTTTTAGTCAGCTACCAGATAGCTATTTTGCTATTTGTTATGTACATACAGTCTTAGTACACTGGCAATAAAAGTTTTAAACATAAGTCTAAGGTAAATAATTTGTCTTTTCTATTACATACTAAATATTAGAACGAATATAACTTAATTTATGTGTATGGCTTATTTCATATTACAGGAATACTGCTGAGATAGAAGTGTTCCACAACCTGATATTGCTTTACCGTGCCAAACGTTTGCTTACTTGCCATTTGCCAATAGGATTTGCAATATCTTGGTTGCCATTGAGAACAACATACATGTCAACAGGCCTGTTCCTCTCAACAACAAAGGAGAGATTGCGTGAGTAATACTTTCATATTTCAAATTTTTTTTTAAATGTAGGTTATCGCCCAGAGTATCATGGTACTAGTAAATCAAATTTTCTCACCGTAGAATCTGTTTCTTTAGTGTTGTGAAATGTTATCGTTATACGATTTCATACACATATACAAAGTTTGAATGCAAGTCAACCTTTCCCAGGGATAAAACAAAGAACAGAAACTATTGAAAATTTCCTTTGCACAGACATTTTGTTTATACAAGTTTTGCAAAGAGTTATTGAGAGTTATCTATTATAGCTTTACTTTTCAATGATCCAAAAAACTACTTCGTTATCCAGGTTTAAGTCAGGTAGCATGTTTAGACTGTCCACTGCTATTTGTTCGGCATGCCACTTACCCTCTGAAAGCTTTGGTAGCTCAGTTGGTACAGTGTCAGACTTGTACTTCAAAAGTCTCAGGTTTGAGACCCACCCCTACCAGACCAGGTCAACTCCCTCAGTGTATATGTAAAAGGCACTTAGCTCCAATGTCATCTACATGATGTAGCCAATTATGTGTTTATTGTGCCGTTAAAAACCAATCAGCAACTTCTTATACAAATCTGCTACATGGATGGTTAATAAACGTGAAAAACAAATTCATAATAAGGTCCAATAGGGTTCTAGATAAAAATGGTGACCAATGGACATTAAATATAGATACTGAGACTGCTCTATCTTCACTACTCGTCTGCAATCACTGAGATTATTATTATCAAGATTTACATATATGTTTTGAAGCTCATGATGGCATCTTGAAAATATTGATCAATTTATCAATTATTCAAGTGTATGGAGGAAAGTACCTCTTTCTGCAATCAACTGAAACATTCATACCATAGTGTAATCTTGCAAAAGATTGTTATAGTTCATGAAATTTCTAAGTATTTTTAATAAAATTAAAACTGTTTACCCTTACTCAATACCCATAATTTTGATTATATAGTAATAAATACCCACTGTTTTGACAGGTACCATAGAACATTCAATAAGAAAAGTGGACGTTGGGCTGTATATCCAGCCAAGAAGGAAAAGGCAAAAAGGCAACGAACACCTGTGGATCCTGCCTGATTAGGAGGGCAAAAAAAGATTATCCTCAAAGAGGCTAGCGGACAATTCGGCAGAGTTATGTACATATAGTCTTAGTACACTGGCAATAAAAGTTTTAAACAGAGAAGGAAGGAGATAGGCTCCAGGCTCCAGTCAGCTCTAAATCAATGCAGGAAATTGCAGTCGAGATGGTTTCAAGGCGAAAGCAAAATCCAATATGAGTCTTGTGCTGTTGTTAAACTATGTGAGGGATTCAATTTTACAAATGCAAGCAAATTGTTAAATTTTAATATAATTTTGAATGTGTTCTCAATGTCATTATATTTTATGATTGATTCCCAATTTCAGCATTGTACTCATGAAACATACAATTGTCCCCCCCCCGCAAAAAAATAAAAAAAATAAAGGATCAAGACATTAAGTGAATAACTTTTTAAAATATGCATGGTATTCATGCACGCAAAATGATTAAAACAAACCTCTATTTTGTCCAATACACACTCATGAACAAGAGGAACATTTCCTTAAGAAAATTTTGTCTGTGTAAAATAGGAACTTTTGACTTGTTAATTTGTTATATCAGTCTATTTGAGTCTCATCTAAATACTGGAGCAAAGCTTATATTTTCTTCTGCTGCAAATAATTGAACCACATCTCTTTCAAAGGTTCATACTAAAAATGCATCTAATATGCCACTTGTAGTCTGCATAAAGTATAGGTGGTGAAATAATACACCTAAATTTGGAAATGCTTTCTCGAATTTAGTCGGTGTTATGGGTACTTTGGTTTATGTGCTATTAATAATAATACTTTATTGCTGCGAAATTGAAAATATCATTTAAAGTGAAATTTTATGTCACATTATGGGAGAAGTTTGAAATATGGTCTTAGGTGTTTTCTAATGAATGTACAACACTGCTTATTAGGGCTGTTCCAGTAAAATTTACTTGGGACCCAGAAAAGGCACTTTTAGTATGAATTAGTCACCTATAGATGCAATTTAGAATGTTGTATCATTTTCACATGATCTCGAGTAGATCCGAGTATCCGATATATATTATTTAAAAACTGCCTTCCCTGGGTACCATGTATATTTAAAACTTGATTGTTGGAATTGTTTATCCCAAAAAAGATGAACAGAAGTACATGCTGATCTAAAATATTTCAAGAATATTATTGGAAAACAATCCAAATTTACATATCTTGGAAAATTAGGTATGTTCAAATTGCAAGGATGTTTGCTTTTTTTTGGGGGGGGGGAGGGGGAACATGCAGACTGGAAAATCAAATATATTAGAGGGACAAAAAAAGAGTGAAATAGATAAATATGGTACCTGATTGTATCATGTTTATTTTGTTTGTCAGTCACACTTGTACACTAGTTAAAATATATTTTGCTAGTCTGTATGGAAGGAATCCCCCGTACTGTCCATAGGGATCAGAGTACTTGTCCCTGATCTTCCAAACACAACAACTTGGAACAACTAGTCTCTCCCCTGCACCCAGTCGGCCATAGGATAAATTGGTGATGTGCTTGGAGCTGGTTCGCTTTCATCTGGTCTGCGTCCTCATCAAGAATCAGCACATCATACCTATACAATCTGGCAAGTGCTAATACAGCTTCATCAAGCACTAGTACACTAAAGTCCTTAAAAAAGATTCAGTTATTGTGAACCTAATGTTATTAAGCAACAAAACTGTCATCTATTCATTTCATATCTGTCATTCAAAATGAAGTAATGGATTAGTCAATATAAAGCTGAGAAATGTTGACAAGCTGTTGCTTTATCATCCCAATTTTACTGAGGCAACAATAAAAGAAATAGATTGCATTCAAGCTGAAGTATATAATGTTTTGTTGGAAATAGTGCTTTATGAAGACAGTACAGCTTGATGGTAAACATTTACTTTTCATTCATAATCACATGTTAGCATTGCAGTTTCAGTATTCGAAACGTTTTATTTTAAGATACACGTAGAAATGTATACAAAAGACAATATTTTATTATGAAGGCTGTTTTTATGCATGGCAGTGAAGAAAAAGCTGTATGTGACCAAAACCCAGAAATAACGATGGGACTGGATTTGTGTATTTATATTTATTGGGCCAACTACATCGATTTGATGTTGTATGATGGATATGTTGACAGTGTATAATGTAGAACTTTAACACCTTTTTAGGGTAGAGTAAGAATATATCTAGGTGTCAATGAGGGTAGCAAGCATTCATCTGGTAGTACATAGAAAAAATATAAAGTAAGTGGGTTGATATTAAAAATTGAGATAGATTTAAGTGTGGAAGATTTTAGCACGTCATGTTTAAGTGCAGTTCTTACTGGAAGTGTGGAAATGCAGTATTCCCTTGACATCCCGCAGCATTTCCTTTCCTTTTCATTGGATATTTGTCTGCATCTTGTGTAGACACACCAGTCTGAAATATTTGCTGATGGTTGGGGGCGATATCCACCTTCCTGCCTCTCTGTTGGTTCAGTGATATCAAATGTGAGGTCTGGGTGGTTCTCTAGCATCACCAAAAGTAGTTCCCTTGTCCAATCTGCACTTACACCCGATATGATTTCCTACATAAATATAAAAAGAAAAAAAAAAGAAAATAATGGCATATCTTTACAGAAATAAAGAAGGTCAACAAGGTTTGTAAGATGATGCTGCTACAAAGTAGAGTGGATTAAATATCTCTACAGAATTGTAGTTGAATAATAGTTGATCATGTAAGCTGAAGAAATAAATCTAAATTGGGCAAACTGTATGTAGGTTCAAATTTATATTTAAGATAAACAATCTTTTGGGAAACTGGGTATTCTCTGTACTTTAGTGCCGAGAGTCGAAACAAGAGTCACAGTCCTATATAAACAGCTTTTTGAAGAAACAAAACTTAGTCTTAATCGGACTTTCAAATATTTCAGAGAGTCCAGGAATTTCCTTGTGAGATCAAGTAGAAATCCTATTTCAAAATTTATTATTTCTTCTGCATATGTGCATTTTGTCTTTTCGTGTTCAATATTTATACAGATTAGTATAGGGTGAGATCTGAATAGTTTACAAATAATGACCCAGGGGCGAAGTCATGTGTGTGTGTGTCTGCGTGGTGTGGGTTGTCAGTCTCAATATCAGTTATATTGAAATCGCCCCGATCGTCGAGTGTGTGTGTGTGTGTGTGTGTGAGAGAGAGAGAGAGAGAGAGAGAGAAAAAAAAAACACACATACACCTGTGCATACTAATATTAAAAGTGTGAGCAAATAAGCTTGCTTTATTTTTGGTCGCAATTTATCGGACACGTGGTTTTATAAAAAATAGCATACATGATGTAAAGAATGAACAACTATTATCCACAAGTTGCATGTAATACATGATGTTGGCGATCATTAAAAAGTAAAGTGTCTCACGTGCTGTAAAGGATGTATGCCGCGACAAGTTAGCCAGGTCAAATGATACATAATATTTTTGATCAATCTGTTGACCGGGTTTGTGAAATGCGATTGAAAATTTATCGTGGATATCGGTACTAACTAATAAAACAAATAAAAGAAACATCATTAATAGTATTTGTATATTTTAATGTAGGAATAAATTTATTTCTTTCTTTTTAAAAAAGAGAAGTCGCCAATTTGTATTGGAAAAAATTGATCTTGCATGTAATTTGGATAAAATATGTATGTAGATCAATTGATTTACCGACTATAAAATACACACATATTTGTTTTAATTAATATCTAGCTTAAGATATATAGTCTGCAACAAGTTAGTAAATACAAAAATATAGAAGCAATTCGAGGAATGTAGACTCAAATAAAAATGTTAGCACTAGCCAGATATGTCGGTACGACGTTACCCGACGGAAGAGGAGTTCATTCAGATTATCTCAGAGCACCTGGATAGAGCCAACATGGCGCGTTACTGTGATATTTACTTTTCAGCCAATTTCTTCATTACCTGATTAGCCATAACTTTGAAACGTCGTACAATATCTTATAATTTAATGAGCATAATTATAAAGATAACACATTTGAAGACTTTGTCCTTTCATCGTGCAATTGTTTTAAAAAATGTCACGCCAATTTAATTCGAACAAGGTGAAATGTCGGTTCTCGATCTGAGTCCCATTACCCGATTTAAGACCTTTATATCATCTAGCGGTTTGTATCATAGTCTCGAAGATTTATTGTTGCTAAAATACTTGTAATATACAATTACAGTATTGCCAAAAGACAGTTGTTTTATTCTGTGACAATATATAAATAGGTATATGTTACCTCTATCAAGATCCTAGAATCCTTCCATGAAGAAGAAGAGACTTTACTTCCTCAAATGATGAGGTAATTCTTCTCGTGTTTGTGTTGAATATGGTCTTGTCTAATTACATTTTATGCCATTTTAGACTTCTCTTTCATATGAAAGCCGCTATTTGATTAAACAAAATTAAAAAAGACCGATTATTTGGTTGACAAGCATGTTCACCTAAGGACTATGCTTCGTTTGCTTACTACTACTTTTTACTACTTATGGTAACATCTACTTGGCAATAAAACGGTGTTTATCAAGTCTTGATGTTTGTTGAGGTGAACTTGTGCGCGTGTGAATCGGCATGTACTTTTACGTATATGGAATTGACTAATCAGGAAGGATACAATTACATAGTCATATAGTAATAAGTCTAATAGTCTTTCTATTCTTGGCCTAGTTCCCCACCTTCAGAATAAGGCATTATTTACAACACACACACACACACACACACATTTCAATTGAAGAGGCATCTTTATTTTATCTCCATGGTTCTTTGGTGTTATTTACAGGGGTGTCAAGAATGCATGATTTCATGTTGTATGCTCAAGGGGACGATCCTAGTGTAAAACTTTGTGCTAGATGGGTTCGAGATTAAGTTTAGGCCTACAATGTGCATCAGCGGCTGCCCATTTTCTCCTAGCTCTATTTGTGTGTTTACCATAATTTTCACAGTGAGTGGTTTTGTGGTAAATCGGTCGGTTTATGGTCCACATTCATCTTCATTAAAGTCATAACTGGGACGCAATTATCATCGCCTTATATGTGAAATATCTCCGATTTTATTTATTATAGGATCTTTATGGGGTTGGAAATCGTGAGTATTAGGGATATTATCGAGTTGCGAGGGGTTGATGTGCCTATAAAGGGGTAATCATAGAAGGATCAGCTTTGTTGTGCTAATCTTTTCGCTGTTTCAGTTTATACATTCTCTGACGAGTTTCAAAATGTATGGGTGTTTATAGTGATGGAATTTTGGTTTGATAGCTGGTGACGGTGACGGCAGTAGCCGAAAACTGGATATATATATATATATATATATATATATATATATATATATATATATATATATATATATATATATATATATATACATACATACACAGATATAAATATATAGATAGGTACAAATAGACACCAAACAGAGCGGAAAGTGATATCCCTGGATCCTATACGAGGATGCGTGATAATAAAGAGTGAAATCATATATATCGAGAAAAAATATTATCATACAGGTTAGAGAATTTTTATTTCGTTCCCTACTCAGATTCGAACCTGGGTCCTCGAGTTACTGCAACAATCTCCTTGCCTGCAAGCCTGTTTATACCATCGACTATGTTCCATCCTTTTTTATGCGGATGTGCGCATGGTCGAGGGAGTCGACATGGGTTCGAATCTCAGCAGAGAACGAATTAATAGTCTCTCACCTGTATGATAATATTCCTTCTCAACACACACACACACACACACACACTTGTGCACAACGGTCAGTACGGCGGAATCGGAAATAAGATCTGTTTTTAGAAGATAATGGGATCGATTCTTGCGAAATTATCTGTGTATATAATGGGTAATGCACTGCAACAGCTGGCGTATTATGTTCTGTAAATTATATTCTTGATATTGCAAAAAAGGATTTAAACAAATTAAGAACCACTTCGAGACGAAGAGGGAAGTTAGGAGTGTAAACATTTTTATTTGCTCTGGCGTTTTACTATCTTGAAAGACTGTATTTTCAGTACCAGTGTGCAATTTACTGGTAAGTAACGTTAAACATTTTAGTATTTTCTCTAATTTTTAATTCATGCGTATATAAACTAAAATTCTAGTGAGTTTTATTTTCTGCGAAATTAACGTTTAATAGACGTGGCGACTTGGCCAAACAAGATTGAATCTTTTAACTCTTTCCCTTCTATCTGCCTCTCTCTCCGTCTTTGATTGAAACTGCCAAAGCCCCGTCCTTTCAGTTATCAGAATTAATCGAACCCGGGTACTCTGGTTACGGTATCAGTCTCCTTGCCTGCACCCCTGCTTATGCACCGACTATGTTTCATCCTTTCTATGGGGATGTGCGCATGGTCAAGGGGGTCAACGTAAGTTCGAATCTCAGCAAGGAACGATTTAAAAGCCTCCAACCTGTATGATAATATTCCTTCTCAATCCACACTCCCCCCCCCACACACACACACTTATGCACAATGGTACGGCGGAATCGAAAATATGATCTGTTTTTTGAAGATAATGGGATCGATTCTTGCGATATTATCTGTGTGTATAATGGGTAATGCACTGAAACAGCTGGCGTAATATGTTCTGTAAATTATATTCTTGTTATTGCAAAAGAGGGTGTAAAGAAATTAAGAACCAGTTCGAGAGGAAGAGGAAAGTTAGGAGTGTAAACATTTTTATTTTCTGTGGCGTTTTACTATCTTGAAAGACTGTATTTTCAGTACCAGTCTGTAATTTCCTGGTAAGTAACGTTAAGCATTTTAGTATTTTCCCTAATTTTTAATTCATGCGTATATAAATTGAAATTCTAGTGAGTTTTATTTTCTTTGAAATTAACTTAGCACTGATACCTAATGGACGTGACGACTTGGTCAAGCAAGATTTAATCGTTTAACTCTCTCTCTCTCTATCTCTTTGATTTTAATTGCCAAAGCCCCGACCTCTCAGTTAACAGAATTAATTTAATCAGACAGGGAAATACAGTAGAAACTAATATATCATTCTGGCAGACAACGGTGCATCTCGAACCAATTTTAACAATGGCGTGCACACATCATGTCAGTTTACACATCGGACAAGTTAGTTTTGACAGAATGAGTCAATGTTTCGACTGTTCGTCACAGACAATTTTCACTGTAGGTACATATGTAACTAGAGATGAAACCCATCTCAAATATCAACAATATATATATATATATAGATATATATATATATATATATATATATATATATATATATATATATATATATATATATGTGTGTGTGTGTGTGTGTGTGTGTGTGTGTGTGTGTGTGTGTGTGTTACACTATTCCTGAAGGCGCAAGTCGTCAAGACATTGTATTTGACAGACTAAATGTGCACCTAACACTTATTGATAGTTCAACGAGAAGCATTTGCTGGTATTTATAAAGGGGGGGGGGGGGGGGGCTTTAACGCCTGGACTACTACAATGCTTGATTTTGTATCAGACGATAACAAGTTTACAGGAATACCGCTACCAGACGACTACATTACTGATCATTTCATTTTTCGAGCGTTGCAGGACAACGGTGAATTTAAAGCATGCGGTCATGCACTTTTAGCACTTTGTAATAAAATATCACTTTGAATAGCTAACGGGCGAGTGTGCCAGGATTCAAATATAGGTGAATTTACTTTTGTAAACACGAGAGGTAGAAGTGCAGTCGACTATGTATTATGTACTCACTGTTATCTTTGTTTGTATTCTTTTCTTGTAAGCCCACCAAGTTCTTATCCTTGGTCACTGTGCCATACATTTTAGAATGAAAGTAAATAATTATTTTTGTAATATTAATACTTCTGAGAAATGAATTAGTACTTTTTATTCAAAATATACTTGAAAGCCTGATGTAATTAATGAATTTATCGATAAATTAAGCTCCCCCATCAGTCAGAGAGAATTTCGATGAAATAATGAAACAAAAATGTCTAATAATAATAATAACGTCAATCATAAAGCTATTAATGAATCGATTACGGAATCTTCAGAGGTAATTATTTCGGTAGCAAATGGTCTACTTCGAAAACCCCCAATGCCTAAACACATTCATAGGCACAGTCATTAAATTTCGAGTCCATCTTGGTCTGATGTTGAATGTAAAAGTAAGCGAAGATACTTTTATAAATGTCGACATGTATACAGTAAAAATGAGAAAGAAGAGAATAGAAAACATTTGGTGTGGATGTGCTCATCCTATAAGGCACGTGTTAAAAAATGTCGGTGAAGATTTATATATGGCCGAACTAATAACCTACTAGAAGCTCGTAAGCGGAATGTTAAGGAATATCGGCAGCTTTTGAGGAAATGTGTTACTAAACAAATACCTGCTATACCAGTAAATGAATCTAAAGATTTTTTAAGTATGCCAGTATGCCTGGTGACGCAGTTTTTAGTGCTGATGATGAAGAAATAGATTTGTATAATGATTATGTACAAGGTGACTTACACATTTTGTTTGATGAATTAAATACTGCTCTTTAGAGAGGAGAATTGAAAAGAGCAATTAAAGAGTTAAAGAATGGTACAAGCATTGGCCCTGATAATCTATTTAATCTGGCAAGGATGTTCTCAAGCCATATTTACTCTATATTTTTAATGTTATTTTCAAGACGGTTTGCTTCCAAGACCTTTGGTCTGAGGGTACTGTTATATTTTTTCATATGAAAGGTTCCATAAACACGTAGAATATTGCAGATGTATCACCTTTCTGAGCGTTTTGGGTAAATTGTTTACATAGGATTTTAAATAATAGACTCGTTAATTGGGCGGAGGATCATCATGTATTTGTCGAAGCTCAGGCTGGCTTTAGGGAAAAAATGTGCACAAACTCAAAACATTTTTACATTAAATTGATTTGATAACATATTAATTCAGACAAAAACATGTTTTGTGCTTTTGTTGACTTTGCTAAAGCGACAAGTGACGCCTTAAAATTAATACAACCAAAATAAAAATTATGGTTTTCCGTAAGGGAGGAAGAATAGCAGATGATAGAAGTTTAGAGTTAGAGGTTGTTAATAAATTTGTATTTCTTGGAGCTGTTTTTACAGCGGGGGATTCTTTCACTCTTGGTCAACAAACTTAAGGTGCACAAACTTGAAAGCATAATTTACAACGGAAATGTGCCCCCAAGGTAAAATGTGAAATTTGTTACACACTAATTCGTCAATTCTTAATTATGAATTAAAAATGTGGGGATTTGTTGAAGGAACAGATGTTAAACGGTTGCACTGAAATTTTTGCACAAATCTTCTTTGGTTATAAAATCTATTAAAAATGACTTTATATATGGGGAATCGGAGATAACACCTTTACAAATCAATAGATATTACCGCATTCTGAAATACTTGACTAAGCTGATCTCCTCAGATAATAGAAAAATATATATTTGTCGTATATGACCTAATGCTTACTGATGTAACAGGGCTGGGATTGGATTTGGCAAAGACACTGAGAGCAGTTTCGTGAATGAGAGGTTTATTGATAATGTAATTGAACGATGAATGAATCAGACACCATACTCGTGTGCATAAAGTCCAACAATTGATTTAACAGAATGATACACACCGAGTTCAACAACTGATATAAGGAAATGATATCGTTCCTAAATGGAGCTAATCAGAACAGGTAACTTCAACGAGCAATCAAACGAGAATCAAGGTATGGAACTCGTAAACAAATATGATTGATACATGGATATATCACCATGGGTGATCAATGTATAGAATTTATACACAAACATGAACAAGATATAATTCTATCACCAAGGATGATCAAAGTGTAGGATTTATGCAAAAATATGAATAATATATGTTTCATCCACAAGTAGGATGTATGTATTATTGATTTTCACACATATAGCGATATTGAATTATTGATTGCACCCATATAGTGACATTCAATAATATGGATTGAAAACTGGAACATGTATGTATCTCGGAGCGTCCAGTTGACGATCACGATGTATTTCCGGTTCCACAGCTCTCGTCGAATAATCAAGGAGCCACCACGCATGGCCCGCCCCTCCCAGTCTGCCGAAGGATACCTCGAGAGAGTCCTTATTCCCTACAAACCCGTTGGTCACGAAGTTTTTGGCCCTTACTGAGAGTAAACAAATACCGTCATCCGAGCCAACGTCACCATCGACCCCAGCATACGGGTTACACGAAACCCCACAGAGTTCTACGACTGCCAATAAAAAACAGCTAAAAATATAATGACCGAGCCGTGTAGTACATGAGACGCAGTTCAGTATGAATATAATAATATACATTACGCATACGAGGCATGAATTGGCTTCGTTACACATTAAATCATTTCATCAGAACTAATGTACGAGATTATTATTATAATAACCACGTACGTACATGAATCTGTGTCCGACAAGAATAATCTCAATGAGTTTTACAACTCGAACATTACTCATCCTTTAATGCATGAACTCAATTTGTCTGTTCAGTTATAAAAATGGATAACTTGAAAGAGACTATACTCTATCTGATATCTGATGTGACATAGATCTAACTCTATGTAAAATTTAGAATAAATTCCCAAACATTAAATCTATAAAACAATTCTATTACATAAAACGGATAGCACGAAAGAATACAATTTTATATTTCACATACCTCTACAGCTGAAGATTGCTTCCGTAAAATGGTTATTGGTGTTCATCTTTTCAGATACACAGTCAACACCTTGTTTTGGTTGGGCAGAGCCCGATGTAACTTCTGAAGTTTTTAATTTTCCCCAAATCCCCAACACCCGAGTCCACCTTATTTACTGAGATGGACCCAAATATTAAGAATTTTGAGAGGCCTTCAGACAAGCCTCATCAGGAAGCCGCCCGTAAAGTGGACGGCTTCCTGACAGCACTAGTTATATTGTGATAATACAGCATGACTTTACTCTGTAACTACCCTGGTTGTGGTGAAATCCACGGCCAGAGAACTTGTAGTAATTGGTTTCACGCACTTTGCGCGTGCAGCATTCGGTGAACCGAACTCATTATTTTGAAAAAATAAAGTCGAAAATAAACTGCCCTAAGGTAACGCTGTCCGTAGCAACGAAACTCTAGTACATTTGCGTTCAAATATAATGCATTGACATCAAGTACACACAATTCAGTGACAACTGACATAGAAAGCCGTCCTGCAAAGAAATATTGGGCATCGTTGGTCCGGGATTTAATAAATAGTCTTGGTCTGAGAGAAGTGTGGATAAATCAAGCTGTTGGGAACATAAAGGTTTTCTTATCTTTGGTCAAACAACGGCTAGGTGAACAGTTTATTCAAAATTTTCAATCTATAATCAGATAATCTTCAAGAGCTAGATTATATAGTTATCAAGTTTTTGCTATAAGGAGTATCTCAATATATTAACAGTGACACAATTTAGAAAATCTTTTTCAAAAATAAGGATGTCTGCCATACTTTACATATAGAATCAGAAAGATGGAAAAGACCACACTCTACCCCATTACACCAAAGGACATGTATTTTTTTGCAATATGCTGGAAGATGAGTAACACTTTGTACTAGAATGCCAATGTTATTTGCCGCAAAGAAAGACGTTATCAAGTCCTAATTTTTGGGAAAGGCCCAAGTATGATTAGAGTTATTAAATTTCGTAATTCCACGAACTCTGCCGAGGTTAAAAATCTGGGGAATTATATTTTTAGAGCACTAATTGAATGAAATAATATGATTGATGCAACCCTAATTATTATTATTATTATGTTCTTACGTTTGCTGTTAATTTCATCCTATCTCCATTTCATTCTTTAGTACATACATTACTGTCATATTTCATGTATAATGTTCTTATGATACTACTACGTAAAGCATTTTGAATAATGCTTATATGTTGATGACACTTTTTGTGTCTTCTCTCGAAAGAGCTTGTATTTAAGTGCACGGACGTGATTGAACAAACATATTATAATGTATTTTATAGGTCACACATTAACGTGTTGTATACTTATGTTGCATCATAGTCTATATATACACTGTATATGTATATATGCATGAAGGTATGTATGCATGTGTGGATATGTATGTGTGTATGCATGTGTATGCGTATATACATATATAAATGTATAAGTGTATATCTATATATATATATATATATATATATATATATATATATATATATATATATATATATATATTGTTACGACTCTATGACTCGAACAAACGTAACAAAAAGAAAGTGAAACCAACAATGTTTGTAAAATTCAACAAACAATTTATTTTAAATAATTAATGTGAAAATCAAAATACACTTACAGTTTCGTGTATTAAAATCCAAATAATCCAACAATTATTAGTGTCATAATCACAAGTCCTGTATATATAGAAACTATAAAATGTTCCAGATGAATGAAAGTTCCAAGTTAATGAATGTTCCAAACGAATCTTCGTAATGAACGAATGTTCCGAAAGAATGAGTCTTCGTAGTGAAGGAATGTTCCGAATAGATAATGGTTTCGAATGAATGAGTCTGGACTGTCATGATGTTCCAACGATAATATAATCCAGATAATCTTTTAGAAATTCAGAGGCATCAGAGAAAGTCCTAAACATAACTCCAGGTATCTCTGTTGAATAGTCCAATAAATAATTCCTTTCGAATTATCTATAAGCATGGCATTACATTACAGCATGATTCCAGCTCGGCTATTATTTCATACGATCTGATGATTCCAAAAAGCTGATCGTAAAAAACAGTTCTTTTCAACTCAAGATCTAAAATTGAATGGAAATAATTCGTATTTCTAGGTCTTTTATACAAGTTGCAAATGGCACATTTCACAACAGGAAACGTGTCATATTACGACCCACAATGCGATACTAAATACGTCTATTTCATCAGATACAGTAAACAACTCTGACCTTGAACAAAAGGTCAGTAAACATGTTAGTAGTAGGGTGGGGGTAAATAGGTACAAATGGGGCACTACAGGTACGTACGGGAGTTTAACATAGTTGGGGCACTACAGGTACGTACGGGAGTTTAACGGGAGTTTAACATGCGGGGGGCACTACAGGTACGTACGGGAGTTTAACGTGGCGGGGTCTCTCTGGGTACGTACGGGAATTGATCATAGCGGGAGTCGCACCGTATGTAGTGACGAAGACAACGTCCACGACAATCAAAAACTGGGGTGGGGGGTGTTTTTGATAGTAGTGGACGTTGTCCTCGTCACTACATACGGGGTGTGGGAATATAATTAATCTTTCTTGAAAAAGGGGTGGTCCTAAAAAGGACCGTTGGATTTTTTTGTTTTGAGTGTATTTTTAGAGGTGGGGGCACCTTCCAGGCTTTCCAGCTCCCTTTCCATGTATTTACACTCATGCAGCGGTCGGATTTTTTTTAATGCAAACGGAGGATGGTCCGCTTCCGGATTCCAATTTTCCTTATTGTCTTCCTCCATCATAGAGTGTGGTCTGATTGGGATTTTTTTTTCTTTCTTCTCCTGCTCCCTCTCCTCCTCCTCCTTTTTTTCCAAGTCATGGAGGAGGTGCCACGCCACCTCTAAATGCACTCGAATTTGTCTAATGGTTTCAGTTTTATTCATCTTGGTTGAATAAAAAAATGGGGTAGCTTAACTAGGGAAGACGTTGTTTTAATATACTAGAAGCGCGGACGTGAAGGAAAACATCCCTTACACCTAAAAAAACAAAAAAACATCACCCCACTACCCCGCGTCTGACGTCATTCCTTTTGACGTCATTCTAGGCTTCGCGGATTTTGCACTCCATCACCCCTTACTCTAAAAGCGCGGACCTAAAAGAAACTACTTTTGATAAAAATCAAACACACACCATACCATCTCTATTTTTTTTAAAAAAACTTTTTTTATATTAAACTTACACACACCACACAACCATTTTTTTCTTTTTTTAAATTTTTTATATCAAACACAAACTTTCACACACCACACAACCATTTTTATATCAAATACACACGCCACAAACATACAAGGGGTAATGGGTATTTTTTTTGGTGGAGTGGGTTATCCACAAACAAAAACAAACAAACATACAAAACATATAAAAACACATAGATATATATATATATATATATATATATATATATATATATATATATATATATATTTATATATATATATATATATATATATATATATATATATATATATATATATATATGACAATTTTGAGAGTAGTAATCTTTTCTAGAGATTTGGGGTGGCCCTTAAAAGGACCGTTGGGTTTTTTTTAAAAGAAGTTATGTTGTTTTTAACTTCTTAGGGGTGAAGTAGCAGTGGTAGTAGCAGCTCCAGCAGAGCGGCCACGTTTGGCGATAGGTCTCACAGCTTTAAGGCAGGCAGGTCTCTTTCGGGTGAAAGAGAAAGCAAATTCTTCACAGTCAATCTTGCAACTTACTTCGCCGTCAGGTAGTTTGTTGGACTGCATAAGTTGTTGCTGCTGTTGTTGTTGTCTTTGCTGTTGTTGTTGTTGCTGCTGTTGCTGTAGTCGTTGTCCTACTTCCCATTCTGTTCTTTCCCGAAGTATTTCTTCTCTCAGAACCTCTTCTACTAGATCATGCGCCATTTGAATGAACGTCATCGTCTTTCTCTCCGGGTTGGTTTCCATCAAATGATTCTTCACCCTCATAATGTTAACCATAGCTTCATTCAGCTTTGTAATCTTGGTTGCGGCCATCTTCTTCTTCTTTTTGGAACTGTTGAGATCTTGACGAGTCAACGAGAATGACTACACTGGCCAACGCACCGCTTTATATGCTTAACGCGCGGACGCGATGGAAAACATGGTAGGGTTTTTTTCAGATCGACAGTGAGATCACAGATAGAGGAAAGGGTTTAACTTTTTTTAGATCGATAGAAAGAGAGAGAGAACATAATTATTATTTTTTTTCAAAATTCAATAAAAAACCACACAACACCTTTTTTTCCAAAACAATAACATTTTTTTATTCAACAATAACTATTCTAACATAAAAAAACTAACAATTCAACAATACAATTTTTTAAACATTAAACATATTTACAGGGTTGACAACGTTGGGGAGGTAAACTAAATGTCCACCTTTCTACATCGACATCATTCTGATGCACACTACGTTTCTGAGCTAAAGATAAGAGATAACCATAACGTTCACAAAACCATCTTTGTACTTTAGCATCGTTTCGAACATAGTCACTATCAAAACAAGTCAGTAAATGTTCTAAGGAATATCCAAGACTGCGTTGATGAAGATAATGTACACAATATTGTCCACACACCATGGAATCTGATCCTTGTAGTCTCACATTATTGAATTGAGTAGAGACGGCATTTCTTCTCATAAACTCGATGATGTCTTTTTCCAAAGGAGGTAATCCATAAGAATCAAAATATTCCACACAGTGAGTGTTGGGAAAGTACACGGCAACCCAATGGGTTCCTGGTAGATGACTGTCGTCGGTATTGATGACATAGGCATGAACGTTTTTTGGTTTACGATGAGGTAGTTCATCTTTAGCACACACCACAGGATTACAAGAAGAAGTATAGGAACTACGAGTCAATAGGTAATGAAGTTCCCTGGCATCCATTTTTTTCTTTTTTTCTTCAATGGAAATAATGAGTCAGTAATTCACACCTGACTTTATGCTTGAATTGATCTGTCTTGTAATTCCAGGAATATTCACGTCGAATAGGTTCTGCACTCTGTTGAATGAGTCCTTCGATAAGTTTGATTTCTAGAAGAGAAAGTGAAGGAGAAGAAGAAGTCTGCAAGTCTTTATACCACTGTTTCAACACGTGTTCATCTGAGATTTGTGTCCAGGCTGTTTCCAAATATTCATCCAATTTTTCTTTCGCTGACAACATCATACATTTGTCGTGTTGTATCTGACTGGGATGATCGGTTTGACATCCATGACATTGATCTGAAATCAAACTGTAAATTTTTTCACTCAATTCCTGAGCATAACAGGACACTAACTGTTTTTCTTGTTCAGGCCATCGACAAGCCATAACTCCAGTAAACACAGTAACTGTATTGTTTTCTTCTTCTTCTATTCTAGGTTCTGAATGAATCACTTCACAGAATCCCTCATCTATCTCCATAAGTTCTTCTTCTTCGTGCTGCATCTTTTTTTTTCTTCTTCTAATAGTCTAGAATTACTTCTCTTAAGATGTTGATCTCTAGAGTATTATCAAATTCTGCAAACAAGACGACGTTCACTGTGTCGGCTAGAGGAGCTGTAAACTGAAGTTCCACTCGAAGGGGGCCTGATTTTATAGGGTGGAAATGTCCTTCATCGCTGCCTTGGTCAGGAGTGAAATCAAATCCCCACAAGGCATACCCTCCTGCAAAATCGTCGTACGTAATGCCGTGGCTGGTGTTGGTGCCTAACTGTCCTGTGGCTTCATACAGGGTCAAGTAAGATCGTAAGTAATTTTTTACGTTGACACTAAAGTCAGGTTCAAAAGGTCTGGTACACAAGGTCTTGCCATCTCGACTGACTTCTATCTTGGAGACGTTAAAGGGCTGAAACTGGAACGGATTCTGATCGTTGACTCCGTTGAAGGCTGAATTTCTGACCATACCAATCAGCAAGCGTTTGGGGAGCTGTCCTTGGAAGATGTGATCTTCGACTATGGATCGGAGTCCAGCGGCCACAGTAAAGGTTTTCACTTCCACACGTCTAAGAGGATACTTAGCAGTGGTTCTGCTCAAGGTTTGACTGATGTCATTGGCCACTTTCGGTAAGATTTCTACACGTCGCACATAAAGTTTGGCTTCTTGGATGACAGTTTTCCACTCGTTAGCAAAAGCCATCAAATGGAAAGCGGCACTACTGCGATTCAGTCTCAGGCGTACATCTACTCCGTTCAACAAATACTTGTCTTGCAACCACATGTCCAAATGCAAACGATCCATCAATTCTAAACTGTGCCCTCTGATTTTCTTTCGACGGTCGTTAAATCCCACATTGTGCGGCTCTGCTGGAGTTATTCTTGCATGATCAAAATCAGCACCCTCAATCCTCGCCGGTTCTGACACCTGTGTGTCGTTGAAGGAACCCTCGGTGTCAGGTTTCCAGACCACTGAAGCATCCAGATGAGTGTTCTTGGCTTCTTTTCCATACGTCAAGAGATTTTCCAAGTAAGCACGGTAAGGGTAAGTATCCAAACTGCTGCTGACCAGTTTGTTATTCAAGTACAAATCTATTCCACTGAACAAGGAATGCATGAAATTATTGACTGGACCTACTCTGGAATCATCCCCAGGAAGGCTGCTGTCCGCCGTTTTGATCACTTTGAGTTTCAGGTACAAGTAGCTGTCATTCAGATCGATGTAATCTTCGGTTTGTCCTTTGATTTCAAATTCGATAATAGCTGAATCCGACAAAGACGATACAGGATGAAATTCTACCCATTGGGATTCTTGCATCGTCATCATGGTGGGAGGCATGGTAAACATATCCAGTTCTGACTTGGTACATTCGCAAGAATCTCGGTGCATCATTTTCAATGGTTTAATAATCAAACACGTCTAATTCTCTGATGGTTCTTTTTCTTTTCTTATTCTTTTTGGAAGTACCGTGTGTTCTTTTATGAACTTTGAAAGGATTTCGATGTCGTCGTCTCTTTCTGCCTTGTCCTTGCTGTGAAGTAATGCCAGAGCCTGAAGCGTGAAGCGTATTTATAGGATTTTCTCGGAGACCCCAAAAATCTTTACCAGTGTTCATCAACACATTTTTGCCTGCTCTCATAAAGGCTTCTTTAGGATTTTGTTTGTCGATGAGGACATTTTGCAAAAATTCTTTTCCTTGTGTCAAAGCGGCATCTTTAAAAGCATGAAATCCTCGACTCACCATTGGTTTCAAAATAGGAGCTACCGTCCGAAAAGCCGATTTTAACATATCTCCTAAGCCATGTCCTCGTTGTCGAGCCACTCCTCGGTACACTGGATACATTTTTTTTGGGGGGAGGTTACAAGATGTTAGAGAACTTGTTTTTTTCGAAAATGTAGTTTCACCGTGACTTTTCCTTTGTCAATGAATGGCACATCTTGTCCCAAATCTCCTTTTATACTAATGTTGACACTGTCAAAGTACGATTTACTGACTGGAAGATAATGAGGGTGTACAAATTCACGGTGAACGTGAAACGTGTTTCCACCTTCTTCGTACGCACCAGCATCAGTATTTACTTTGAAAGGAATGACTCTCAGTAAGGGCGCAGCTGTGTGTCCCACCACGCTGTACTCTACCACATCGGAGTACACAAACATTAAATTCAGTCCAATGTTCACTTCGATAGGGCTGCGAAAAGCATCTGCGAATTCTATGTTGGTTGAAACTTTTCGATTGGTATACAATCTATTTCCACCCAAAATAGCATACAACCCAGGAGAAAATTCAATGGTCATGAATCTTCTCTCCTGCTCGGGTATACCTTTTTCTTTAGCAGTTTTGTCGTCCACGATTTCACCATTATCTGGCTCGAACATATAAAATTCCATGTGGAAACGGCGTGCCACATTATTGAATCTGACACGTAGAATTTTTCGGTTATTGTTTAAGGCTTTGCCAAATTGATCTTCAAGGATGGACTCAATAGTGTCCACCAAATGTCCAGAACTAAAATAATACCCTGTAGGAATTCTCAGGGTATACTGACCAAAGACCTTTTTTTTTCATCTGAGACCTTTTTGAATGATCCCTTCATGTCAGGATTATTTTTGTCTCCTTCCCAGATTTTAGGATCATTTTTTTCCAAGTCATCTTGTATTTTTTTGTTCAAGATTTCCACAATGATAGTGTTTTGACCTTTGTTGATGTTCATGATTTGCGTAGGATGAATGATTTCTACCAAAGCCACTTCCCAATGAGCATCGTGATCCAATTGAATGGATTGAGGTAATTTGGTCGTGAAACAACATAAAGTGTTGTTGGGAAACACATTCATGGAACTGTCACTAGGTAACGTTAAATAAAATTGGTCATTCATAGTTCCAAAGTGGTTCTGGTGTCCGAGGAGTCACTCAAGTGGAGAGAAGAATGATGTTCAAAAGGTTCCAAAAGAGAACTGGTATTATGGTGGTGACTGGACGAAGAAGAAGGTGGACTGGCGTTGCTCGTACTCCCGTTGTTGTGGTGACTGTTGTCCGTCGTTGTCGTAAATTTCAAAGAGGGACTGGGTAAAAGATAACCGATGCAACTGCTAAGTAAAATAGTCCACAATTGTTTGTCTCCTTGTTGTAAACTCAACTTAGCAATAGCTGCTCCGATGACACAATACACTACAAAAATTTGGCAGAAAAAGACGATTTGATTTTTAGGCACACGTTCTCCGCACCACACCCAAAGTGGTTGTTTTTGTAATTCTTGAAGAGAAGAACTCTGCGAAGGAGTCGTTGAAGTTGTGGTTGCTGCTGTGTTGAATGGCATGTTGTTGAGTTACTTCTTTTTCTTTTTATAGTCGACGACTTGAGAAGCAGCAATCCAAGAATCAAAACTAGGTGGATATCCTTTCCAACGTACTTTGACTTCTTCTGCTCGACGTTTACCTACTTTGCGTGTTCTTTGTTCGAGAATGCTTTCGATGTCGTACAAGGTGTCTTCTTTTTTGGTCACTCGTTGTAACTCAGGCAAGTAAAATGTTCCTTTGAGTACTTCACCGTGCATGTCTTCCAATTTATAGACGGGAGGATTGCGTCCACGCACGGGGGTAGTGACACGAAACAATTCGGTGGTCCAGTTGGGTAAATAACCTTTGTCAAAAGTACGTTTGGTTTTTCCGATGCGAACCCAATCTCCCGTCTTTAACTCCAACAAGGTTTTCTTTTTTTTCTTTTGGGGTGAACCAAACAATTTATCAAACACGGTCACTTCGTTTTCAGGGCTGACCTCTTCGGGGGCACATCCGATGCTACGATGGTACGATTGATTGTACGCTTTGACCAAAAGGGGTAACACGTCGCTGTACTTGAGAGTATGTTGATGTGTAAAATATTTCCACATGCGTTCTTTCAAAGTTCTTTGAAAACGTTCCACGATACTAGCTTTGATTTCAGGATTTTCGGTAGTAAAAAAATGAATTTGTCTTTGTTTCAATTCTTTTTGAAAAGCTTGGTTTAGAAATTCGGTGCCTTTGTCAGTTTGCCATCGTAAAGGTTGGCGTCCACTTTGTTTCAAGACCAATTTTAAGGCACTTACCAATTCGGTACTGCTTTTAGAGGTCAAAGGCACGACCCAAGCAAATTTGGAAAACACGTCGATGACACAAAACAAATATTTGTGGCCACGATTGTAAGTGGCTAAATGAGAGACGTCGGCTAAATCGGCTTGCCATTGATGATAGATGCCTTCCACTTGAGTTGTACTTCTAGAAAATTTACGTCGAATGGGTTTGTGTAACGTGTACGTCGATTGTTCTTGTAACCATCGTCGTACTTCGGGCAAACGTACACTTTTCAATTTACTTTTAGCCGCTCGATATAATTTTTGAACTCCTCCGTAACTAGCAGCATGACCAGGATTGTAATAAATGGTGGCTAACAGTTTCTCCATGATTCCCTCAAGAATAAGTCAACCAAGTACCAATGCTCTTTTCTTCGTGAGGTATCTTTTTGGATTGTTTACGTGTCCGACGTGCCACTGGTGTAAAGGTGGATGTGGTTTGAACAGGGGTTATCGGTTCTGTTTTGACTTCTGACTTCACTTCTTTCTTTTTCTTTTCTGAGGGTAATGGGGTTGACATCATCTTTTTTATCCAACCCGGTGTGGCTAACTTTTTCTTTTTAAGAGGTGGAGTTGGCAATTCTTCTTCTTCTTCTTCTTTTAAGGTCATTCCTGTATCGGTGTCTGTTTTAGGTTCGCTTTTCATCATCGTCTTAAAATCTCTCAGAGTGGGTGGAGCTGTTTCGTCGACTGCTTTTTGGCGAAAGAGTTGCAGACCTTGTAAAAGTTGACCGTACCGTTGGGATTTTTCTGTTTCGGACAAATCGCTTCGTTCCATCAGGGATTGTATTTCTTGTTGTAACTGGGACATCTCGTTGAGATTAGGATTGGGTGGTAAATGAGGTATCCGTTGTTCGTTCCAACGATGAAATTCCATCCATCGTTTGTAAGGTACTAAAGTCAGTTTTCGTCCTTCCATTTCATTCAATGGTACCAAAAAGGTGTGGTCTTTTCAGAGAAGGGTGGTCCTTTTTATCTTCTTTTTTTGAGGGGTTATCGCATGACCCCTCCTAAAAGCGGTCCAGCAATCGTTCCTAACAAAGGAGCGGCTATTTTTAACAACGGTCCTATCAACATAGGTAGAAATCCTCCTCGTTGTACCAACATTTTTTTCTTTTGTTGAAGAGGTATTTTCTTTCTGACCATTTGACGAAGAACGTTCCGATGTTTCCCTAATTTTTGTTTCTGTATCTTGGACAAAGGTACCGTTCCTTTCAACACGTTCAAACAACATTCACACACGGTATCGATGATTTCTTTAGGGGCTGTTTGAATGAGTTGTTTTCGCATGGGAGGATTGGATTTGGTTAGGACAGACAAGACATCCCAATGTTTGGCTAGACGAGGGGGAAGTCGTCCTTTTTTGGTGGTTTTACTTTTCTTCTTTTTTTGGTGGTGGTGGTGAATACGTTTAGGAGTCATCTTTTTTTAGTTGGGTAGAAAAAACAAGTCTGAAGTCTCTGACAGGGTACCCTTCTATTTTATACTGGAATACGTCTCCACTGATTGTCTGCACGACGTACCAACTTAATGACAGGTCTCACTTAACGTTGAGGTGTTTTCAAAGGACTAAATCGAGTCAATTCTTCTTTGGATAAATCCAGTAAACTTTGTAAGATACCAGTTCTTTCTTGGACTTTGGTTTTAGGGGATGGCACTTTGTTGGTGGCTGCTGCCATGGCCAAATTAGCTGAAGTTGACGGTCCCGAAGGGGTGACTTTCGAAATGGGTTTCCATTTTTGCATCAAATTAGGAAACACGGGACTTAAGTCTGGTTTGGCAGGCATCATCGTGAAGGGTGGTGAAGAAGACAAAGAAGATGTGGACGCAAAAGGAGACCTCGTCACCAATGGGGACTGCTGCTGTGGTGGTGGTGTTTTGCGGGTGTACGTTTTCCAGGCTGCAGCAGTTCCTCTCTTACGGCGGGTGCTAGTGGTAGGTGTTGTTTTCTTCTTCTTGGCACGTCTTTTCTTTGGGGCTTTCTTCTTTTGAGGGCTTTTTTTTGGTGGCTTTCTTCTTCTTTTTAGGACTTTTCTTCTTTTTGGGTGATTTGGTTTTTTTGGCTTGGGCATTAGGATCCCATTTCAAAAGGGAACGAATCATGACCCCTCCTAAAGAACCGCTTCCACCAGGAGTTAAAATGATTTACGTTTTCCAGGCTGCAGCAGTTCCTCTCTTACGGCGGGTGCTAGTGGTAGGTGTTGTTTTCTTCTTCTTGGCACGTCTTTTCTTTGGGGCTTTCTTCTTTTGAGGGCTTTTTTTTGGTGGCTTTCTTCTTCTTTTTAGGACTTTTCTTCTTTTTGGGTGATTTGGTTTTTTTGGCTTGGGCATTAGGATCCCATTTCAAAAGGGAACGAATCATGACCCCTCCTAAAGAACCGCTTCCACCAGGAGTTAAAATGATTTGTTTTTTAGTCCGTGAATCGATTCTAGGATCAGCCAGTTGGGACAATGCCGCTTTATGTTTTTGAAAAAAACGTTGAGTTTGATGAGGGATGTGAATGATGCCTTGCAGTAATTGACGTGCTGTCAAAGTAAACCATCGTAACACTTCTTTAAGACTCGTTTCTAACAAATGAGCACGGACTTGTGCATTTTTTCACGACTGATGCCATACAAGGCACGAATCAATTTAGCCGAAGGATGAGCTTGAAAGGAAGTCATCTCGAAAGAGTGTGAGACAGAAATGACGTAGTAGGTTGTTTTTATAGTTTTTTTTCTTTTAAAAATTGGCTGAAGGGGACGTGTAAATGACAGGACCACCTTCTTGAACCCAAGGGTGAAACAATTGAGCACGAAATCTCAAATAGTCAGGAGTGGTGGGTTTTAAGTCAATGAGTAAATACTCGTGAGGGGTTTGAGTGGCATCGTCGTACGCATAATTGAGCCAAGGAGCTCCTAACTGTTTGGCTAACACTTGTACTTGAGATTTGTCTCTGGGGCTTTTAAACAAGACCACGTAATGGGCGTTCAGACTGATGGTTCGATGGGCTTTACTTTGTTGAAATAAATTTTGAGTAATGTAGACAATACTAGCATTACGATGGTGCCCGATGGTGCCCTTTTCGTGTAAACCAAAGTTTAATTTCTTCTTCGTCTTCTCCTAACATGTCATCAAAAATAACCAGATGGGTTTGATTCACGTCAGACACGATTCCATCGTCTTCGTGAGGGATGCCTTCTACAAAGGAAATGGTTTCTCCTCGACTTTCTTTCAATAACGTGTAAGACTTTTGCCACTCTTTGTAACACCACACGATACGTTGAGGTGGATGATCGAACAAATCAGCTTTTTGTTCGATCAAACGTTTGACAAATTCGGTTTTACCTGAACCACTGGGTCCAGCAATCAAGATGTTAAATGGATGGCGCAGATACAAAGCGTTCCAACTGGAACGATCTAACTTTTCGTCAATCACTTTAACGACAGAAGCAGAAGAGACAGACGAGGCAGAAGAAGATGATGTAGCCATGACTGAGGTAAGAAGATTTTTGAGACATTTTATACATTTTTATACACGTTTATTTTTTTTATTTATTTTTTTTAAATAAAAAAAACAAACATATTTTACAAGTCATTAAAGCCAACGAGTGATAAAATAGCAAAGACAAATCATCAGGTACACAATTAGGGCTCCTACTGAAACAATCAAACTGTCATATAAACAAGTCAATGTACAACAATAGTTTCGTGTCCTAGAAAAAATGGAAGGTCTAGGCACTGCTTGGGGTGGTGGCATTCTTCTGCTCGTCTTTGTTTTTGAATCCTCTGACGGCAGCGGCGGTGGTAAGGAAGGGTTGTGTTCCTCAAGAGGTATTTGGACAACAGTAGTGTCAGGTTCTTCTTTTTCTTCTTTCAGGGTTTCCCATTGAGGTTCCCATTTTTCACTTTTGGACCCTTATGGACATGTTGCCAAATCTTTGGCAAACTGAGCCACTTCTTGTAGCCAATATTGGAAACCAAGGTTTCTCCAGGGTCGTACATCTTTCCAATTGAAAAGTTGTTGGTGTAACTCACTAGCAATACACACTTCTTGAAATGTTTTATAGACAGATAAAGTGTGACGAATGTCTTCTTCACATGGAGGTTCCTCACTGATTTTCATTACCACTCTCAACGCTTTACGTACAATGTTTCTTTCTTGTACTGATAAAATCAAATATTTTTAGTCTTCTTCTTCTACTAAGTCCGAAGAAGAACAAAGGGTCATATTGTTTTTTTGAACTCAACAATTGAGTCCAAAACAACCACGGATCCTCCAAAATAATCCAAGGTAAACACTTGTCCTCAAAAATATTCCACAACGAATGTCCTGGAAAACGAATTCCAAGATAAGTAGTCACTAAGACACACACTGCATAACGTCCAAAATTTAATGGCAACAGTTCTTGTATCAAGTCATTATAATCCTCTAAGGTCTGAACACGATCGTTGACTTCCTTCCACGGAATCCGTTTCACGAATGACGTGTACAGCGCAGGCATGCCAACTCTTTATAGGGGTCGATGGCAAAGGTAGGTATCTTGGGTGGCATGTTTTTATAGCCAGGCTCCCAAGGTTGGTACCTTTTGAGACAGTCTCCTTCAGGATAGTACCAGCGATAGACGTTTCCCATTATCATTCTTCTATGACCTTGGAAGAGGGTATAGTGTACAGCTCGAGAAATGACTTTGAGTTTGCGTTTCACCTGGATCTTGACAAACTCTTGGTAAATCTTTTGACGCACTTCCAAAGGCAAGCCACGAATGAACTCTGGTAAAGTTTCCGACTTGGAAAGAAGTAACTCTCTTTTGTATTCTGCACGATACTCGTGATAGTTTCTCTTCAGAATCAGATTTCTGATAAGTCGAAAGTCACGGTAGTATGCAAATCGAGGAATGAATTGGAGTTTACGTTTCACTTGAATCTGGACAAACTCATCGTAAATCCGTTTTCGCAACTTCAAAGGCAAGTCACGAATGCGGTCTTCTAAAGTGGTCTTCTTGGTGACAAAATACTCACACACCAACCAAACGGAATCGGTAGGTAAAGGATATCCATTATTATGAGTGATTATCCTATCTAACTTCAAACGACGTAAAGGCGATTCGTCTTGAGGGGACAGTTCTTGTAACAGTTTTTGGTATTCTTGTCTGTTAGTCACATTTTTTTCCTTCACTTCATTCCATCGAATTCTATGTTCCACTGCCACATTGTAGGTGGCACCCTCCAATCTTTTAAAGGTGAGGGCTAGTTTTTCATGAATGTCTGACCATTTGAATATCTCGGCCCAAATCAAATGTCTTATCGCATTCAAATACCAATGGTTACAACATGTATGTCGTAAAGGATGTAACTGTTCTTTACGTTTCACTTGAATCTGAACAAATTCTTTGTAAATCCGTTCTCGTAGCTCCAAAGGTAAACCACGAATGCGATCTTCTAAGCTAGGTATATACTGAAAAATGTGTTCTTGCAACTCCAAAGGTAAACCACCAATGTATTCTTCTAAAGAAGAAGTATTCTCCTCCGACATGGAATTTTTTTTACTTCTTCTTCTTCTGTTTGGCATCTGGCTCATCGTACCCGTACTGTTCTAAAGCCACTAAAGGTAAGAAGTGACAGTGCGGAAACCATCTGGCATGTTCAATGTCAGTCGGTAGGCTCCCATTGGTGAAGTTTCAAACCACAACTGAAACATTGAACTTTATCTCCTTCTCCCGTGTATTTAAATCCAGATCTAGCTAAATCTTCGGGTTTAGGTCCTTGCAGATATTTTGGCCACTTGTCTTTGAATGACTCAAGCCGACTTTCATACTTTGAATAACCAGGTAAACTCACAGGTATTCTGACATGCGAATATTGACCAACATTCACCTTGTTGTCGTTAACGTCAATACCAGTTCCTTTAGTATTTCCAGTAAAACATAAAGGGCGTACTGCCTCTTTAGAAGGTTGTCAATGAGTGGTGAGACTTGGAGAGGGTCCTGAATCCAAGATGTTACAAGCTACGGAATCCTTTTGAACGTGTGAATCGGGAATACCAAACCGTACAGAATCCGTTTCATCGCATGGTACTGCATCACACTCCAAGTCGTAACTCATCTTCTTGCTTGGTTAACGTTGAAAGTCAGAATGAAGGGTCAGGCCTGGAAGGGGTTCCTTTTTTATACCTGTCGACTGTACCATCCGAAAAGTATTGTAATGTCATCCGTGGAAACGCTAAAGAAAGGTAAGCACAGTTTGGTGACCATCTGACACGTTCCAGGAGAGCTGAATTCTTACAATCCATACGAATAGTGACACCACAACTAAAACACTGTACTTTGGTTCCCTGTCCAAAGTAAACAAATCCTGCTCTGGCTAAAGAGTAGGAAGTGGGTAATCCATTGTTCCTAAGTTTTTTCTTTCCTTTTTTGGATGTGCTCCATCGATGAGGACAATAACAATAGTCAGGCATGTGTTTAGGCCAATTTTTGAACGTTTTCAAGCGACTGGTATACTCACAATAGTCAGGCAAGGATAATGTTGAAGTCATCTTTTTTGGTGTTGTCTTTTTTTCTGTTTCAAGACGGTTTCCTTTTTTTATACTCCAAATCAGCGTGTCCGTAAGGTAAAGTCGTGTGATCTGGAAGTCTCACTCGTTTTTGGTACACAATACGATACACTTTTTGAACAGGTCGAGTCACGATTTGATGATTAGGTAGTCGTACAATCTTGTGAGGTTCAAACGTGGGTACTTGAATGTCTTTCACTTGTCCAGACAGTAAAGCATTTTTTAAAACCTCAAAGTTCACTACTTGGTTAGTTCGATAGTTCAGAGTCAAGCCTTTGACTTTACAGGAGGTGTGAAGTTGGCCTTGTGGGTCTCGGTATCGGTACCCATAATTTTTAGGGCCACCGCTGGCAAAACTCAAAATGGTGTCTTGAGGGTGCTCATCTGTCCAGGCTCCTAAACGATCTCCTTGAATGGTAGGGTGTGGGCAACCGGGGCGATGAATGTAGATACAACTGTCAGTATCAAAGTACAGGACACGATCTCCCAAGACTTCTAACGCTTCGTCATACAATTTCAAACGAGCATGAGCGGTCACGTAGGCGGCAATGACTACGTTATTAAACTTGTCAGGTTTGACAAACTTGGGTTCTTCTTCGAAATTAACTATGATCAAATCATCGCGAACGATTTCAACGTGTTTGACTAGTATACTTTTGTCGTCCACCAGTTGAAAGTAACGATAAGGTTCGGTGACGTATTCCGTTTTGGGTCATTTTTCCCCACAAGCAATTGAGCATCACTTTCGCAAACGATCTTTTTCCTTCATTTTTTTCCACCTCTTCTAAAGTGATGCCTTCGATGTCACGGTACTCTTCTTTGAATCGTTCTTGGTCTTCGGTAGTTTGACACCACGAAGGATAACCACTAGCTTCTTGTTTCAGTTTTAAAAACTGATTGACGTACCCCGAGAAAATGCCTGGATGATTGGTGGCGTCGTCTTTTTGGTATTGGGCTGTAGTTGGAAAGTGCCAGATTTTATACACTTTCAACAAACGGTATCCACGATCCAGAGCCCGAAACAATTCGGCACTGACCCACGTTCCTGTCAAAGATCGTTCTTCCTTCGTGTGGTGACAGGGATGATCTTGGTTGCACGTTTCGGCACACGTCCGACATAAAGGAAACATCAGTTTTCCTTGACAATGGTGAGGTAAGATGGGATGAAACAAGTTCGTCGGAGGTAAGACTTTACATTTAATTAATCCTTCGTATTGACGAATGTGTTCCACGTCAATGTGTAAAATTTCAGGGTGACCGGTGGGAAAACGAGCATATTTACACACCCAAGGATACAAAGAACACACGTCAATGTACTTGATTTCTTCACCTTGGGATTCATTCACATCGTACAGCAAGCGAGTGGCCTTGGTTCGTCCTCCAAATAAACTGTGGCGCGGATCTAAAGGTTCGATGTCGGCCGCGTCGTAACTTTGAGTAATGTTCTTAAATACAGGATCGGTTTTCAAACGTCGATTGTACTCGTGCTCCCACATTTCTATCACTTGGTATCCTTGACTTTCTAACTTGAGACGTCGTTGGCAAGTCTGTTCGTATAACTGTTCTATGGTAGAATCTGAAAAAGGACCTTTCATCTCTCGATCAGGATAACAAGTAGGGCATCGTGAAACAAACAACCCTAAAACTCGTATACTGTGTGCGGGTTTTCTAAATCAAATCCATCCACGGAATAACCTCCAATCTTCTTTTCTCCTCCTCCGTTTCTAGCATGTTGTATCCATTTGTCTTCTTTTTCACACAAGTAATGAAACCAACGTAAAGATTTGACCGAATATTGACGACTAGCAAAGAGCGACGTGTTGGAGTCGATGATGGCTAGTTGGTTCTCGGGCATGAAATTTTGCCTGTAGACTAAGGAACAGGCTTTAGGTAAGGTGGCTGCATCTTTCAAAGGATCGACCTCTCCGTGATCGAGAAATAACTCTCGAAACTTTCCACAACAACGTCTTAAAATATCCACATCAGATCGACAATACTTCAACATCTCTTCTTGAAAGTCAAATGGATCGTTCTGGTGAGCACGGTACCAAGTGTGAAAAGCTTCTCGCTGTTCGGGTCGCATTCCGTCGGGGTCGTAATCATGAAGGTCAGGCAAATGAGGTAGGACAGCCTGTTGATTAGCTTCCGTGTTGAAGAAGTGAGGAAGTAGCCTTTAGCCATTTCTGTCATGCCAAACGTTTTTGGCATGCGACTCAAAGGCATGGCCAAATAACTCATAGAATCTTTAAACTGGACTTGTCCTACTTTCATGTA
The DNA here is from genome assembly GCA_029931535.1 of Margaritifera margaritifera. Classification (NCBI taxonomy): domain Eukaryota; kingdom Metazoa; phylum Mollusca; class Bivalvia; order Unionida; family Margaritiferidae; genus Margaritifera; species Margaritifera margaritifera. The sequence continues at coordinate 411,666 of JAQPZY010001047.1, read as the reverse complement.
AATGAGCTTTTTTCCGTTCATGGTGACTTCAGGGCGTTCGGTCCCATGGTTCAAATAATAATTGAGTAAAAACTGCCCATCGTATCCCGAAAAATTGTGAGCTATGACGGTGGCATACCGATGACAATTTCCATAACGTTGAATGTCTTCTTCGCTCCAACTGTCGTGGGTGGTAGGGTCTAAAACCCATTCAGCAAACTCAGACAAAGTGTTAACTCAACGAAAGATTTTTTCACGTCCTCCTGGAATTCGACTACAATGAGGACAGTGAAAATGAATTGATTCTTGAATACACTGATCACAAGCCCGATGCGCCACACAGAAATTGGGAATGTGAATGCCTGTTTCTTGCATGCATTCAAAATCAAAAAAGATGAAATCTACTTGTTTCTTGTTCTTATTCTTCTTCTTTATTTCTTTCTTCTCTGTCTTGTCAAACTTTTGAATAAAACATCGATGATCAAAATCGACAATCTGATGACAAATAGAACATTTTTTCTTGCCAGCACAAACGTGGCTCTTAGAGTTGTTGGTACGAATTAGTTGCCCACACGTAGAACCCGATTTTAATAAGTCGCAAGCACATTTTTGTTGCTGACCTTGTGTCTTGCGATGCTGTTGGTAACAAGAGGGACTGACAAAACTTCGTCGACAGGTTTCACAATAAACATGGTGTTGTTGTTCAGGAAGGCATGATTTGTCTGTTAAACAGCCCCGACATCTTGCTCCGCAATGAAGGTGTTGTTCTCGACTGTTAAACCCATAGTTACATTTCTCACAGTAGTAAGAGTATCCCAAAAATCCGGTAATACTAGTGATGGTATCAAAATGTTCTTGATGGTAATAGAGATGAATGTATTTTCCATCAGGAAAATCAGGGCCTCGAAACACCATATCTCCGCGCACTTCTTGAGGGTGAACTTTCAAAGTATAATGAGGAGCCAAAACATCTTGAAGTTTCTGCAATTGAGAAATGCCACACACCGTCTCTTTAGGGATCCCCGCTTGTTGTAACAAGAGTTCTGCTTCTTTTCGTTGTTTGGGTCTTTGCGATCGTCGAATGTTATTCCAGGCTTTTTTCCATTCTTTACTCTCGTTCTTGTTAGCATAGGTACGGCCCACCACGATAGCTCGAACCAAGCACATTTGGTCTAGAGTATTGTCAATTTGGACGACACTATGTTTGGTAGTACGAAGATCGTCCACCAATAACGGTTTTCTGCTTCGTCCACTTCCTCGAGGTGGAGCAACATGTGTCATGTAGAGTGTGGCCTTTCCATCGGTGATGGTAAACTTGTCATTGGATTGTTGCACATGTTCTATTTTAGACATGACTTTGTCTGGCGTTAATTCTGCCGGGGTGCTAAACTCAATCCAAACGGGACTCTTCAAGTTGTCATGATGGATGGCCAGTCTCAAGCGATCATCTTCTTTGGCTCCACATTGCCGTTTCAAGTTCTGTAACACAGAACTCCACAAATCGTTAATGAACCCCGCCGCTTTCTCGAGAGGTACTTCGGACTTGAAGTCTTTAAAGTGAAGCGTGTGAGTGTGGGCCGTGGTTCTAAATTTTCGAGAAGTTATTTTTTGAGTCTCTCGAATCCGATAGTAATTTTCAGGAGGAGCCAAAGTACTAGATTGTGGTGTTTCTTGGCCTGGGGTTTTGGTGTTGGATTTTGTTTTGGGTGGTTTTGAAGATGGTAAGGTTTCAGGTTCACTCATCTCGTCTTCGAAGTCACTGGCATGGACTTGAGCTAGTAGTTCATCTAATGGTGTTTCAGGTGGCACGGAATACCTTCGTCGTCGTGGCTTCTTTGTTTGTTCTTGTTCTTCTTGTTCTTCTTCTTCTGGTTTCTCATGGTTTAGGCGTGATCTTTTCATCTTGAACTTTACTTTGAAACTGATTCAGTTTTCACCCAGGTACATTTATATAGAGAGAGAAGAGTATATAAAGAGAGAGCTTCGTACCTTCAGAATCAGTCTTTGGTGATTGAACTTTCAAAACTGCTGAAAAGATGGAAGAGTCAAGAAGAAGAAGAAAATTTCAATGTCCAAATAAAGGACATCCTCCTGCGTATTATTGGGATTATCTAACCCGAAAAAGAATATTGATCGATAAAAGTGAAGATACTTGTTATATCTGTCAAGAGAAAGGTCATTGGGCTCCAGAATGTCCACAACGACAACAAAGAAAAGAACAAATCAGAGATAAAAGTGAAGATACTTGTTATATCTGTCAAGAGAAAGGACATTGGGCTCCAGAATGCCCACAACGTCGAAAACCAAAAAAAAGAAAAAAGAGACAAAACAAAAGATATCTGTTATCATTGTAAAGGACCAGGACATTGGTCTTCGGAGTGCCCTCAGAAAGAAGAAGAAGAAGAAGAAGAAGAAGAAAATCTATCAGAGGAGACGGGGAAGCCGAAGGATCTTCAAACCTAGAAGAAGAAGAAGAACATATCATCAAGAAAAGTAAGAAGAGAGTAAGAAGAATGGAAGACAGTGAGAATGAAGAAGAAAATGAACCAATGGCACCTATGGTTCCTGTGAAGATCTTTGTCCCTATGAAGAAGAAATTCAAGAAGAACAAAAGAGACAGACAGTGAAAAAAAGGAACTTTGTTGTGTTTTTTTTTTTTTGGTGTTATATGTTATTGGTGAATTATTTTGTAAAAAAATGGCAGAATACACCAAACTGGAGAAAAAAAGTAAGTGATTTTGTGTTATTTTGTTTTAGAGTATAGATGCACGCACGCACGCACTCACACTTATATACAACACAATGGGATTTTTTTAAAGTTTTACTTGATTTTTGGCAATTTGATTTCTTTTCTAGAAATCTGGGGGCCCTTAAAAGGACCGTTGGGGTGTTGGTTTTTTTTCTTGTTGTTAAAAACAAACTTATGAAGTTTTTACATAATCAACTTCAATTGTCGTAGTCCTTTACCACGACCCAATCCATATCCTGCTAATGCTGCTGCTACTGATGGTGTTTTGCTTATGGTGGTAGTCACTGGTGGTGGTGGTGGCGTTTGTGGTGGTGGCATCGGTGATGGCATCGCACTAGAACTGGTAGGCTTGGAAGAATGTTTAGCCCGTGATGGTCTTTTTCGTTTAGGTGGTTGAGTTAAAGAATACTTATAGACATTGGTCATCCATTTTAACTCATATAATATCTCTTCTAAAAGACTCACCGTTTTTTCTTCAAGACTGATCCCTTCCTTTACTGTTTCCTTCTTCTCCTCTTCTAACTGCTGTCTGATTTCTTCCTCACTTTTTCTTCTTCTCTCTTCGTCTTCTTTCTGCTGCTGCTGAAGAAGAAGAAACATTTCTTCATCTTCTCGTTGTTTTTTTTAAAAAATTTCCATCTCTTCCTGTTGCTTTTTTTTAAATTCATCCATCATTGGTGTAGCAACAACAGTTGCAGTAGTAGTAGTATTCTCAGACGACTGAAACTCTTGATTTAGAAAATCTAAATCAAAGTCTTCTGGCCGGAAGTTCAACAAAGCAGCAGCATTAATCATTGAAGGCTTAATCCAATACATACTTGTCTTTCCAGTCTCCATGAAGGCTGTCGAAAAAAGTAATAAACCCTACGAACGCTACGATACCTTTATACACGAGATGACGTCACACCCCTGCTCTCTTCCCATTGGAAGAAAAGCCGACCCAATTGTAACGCGCATTTGGATTGGTAGTTGATTTCGATCCATTTCAATCCGATCGTAAGGTATATATACCACCCCTTGTCTCATAAAGCTTTACCGGTTTTTTTTCTCCAAGACTACTCCTAAAGAAAAAAATGTGGACCAGTGTGGAATCCTCCAACATCGTCTCAGGAATGCTGTTTAATCCAGCATTTCCTATGTATGTGAAGGCCTCATGGGCTATCACAAAAATTACAGAGACCGCTACATGGCATCGTCAGATTTATGTGGAGAGACAAGGCTGTCTAAAGAGGGTTTTGATGTACGGACCGGAAGTCAGAAGAAGTTTCAGGAAAAGAAAACCCTCTAGGAGATGCACATGTTAAACAAAAACAAAAAACAAAACAACGGCCCTTTTTAGGGCCACCAAGTACTCAAGAAAAGATTAATTTTTCCAAATGATTGCCATATATATATATATATATATATATATATATATATATATTTATATATATATATATATATATATATATATATATATATATATATTTGTTTATATGTTTGTATGTTATTTTGTTTGTGATAGTCTACCCAACAAAAAACAAAAAAAAACCTTTACCCTTGTATGTTTTGTGTTTTGTGTAAGTTTGTGTTTGATATAAAAAAGGATAGTGTGGTGTGTGTTTTTTTGTTTGTATGTATGGTTTCTTCTTGGTAAAAAAGGGGGATGTTTTCCATCACGTCCGCGCTTCTAGCATATAAAGCAGTGCCTTCCACAGTTGCACCATTCACACTTTCACTCTTCAAGAATGATAGACATCATTGACAATCTACAGGAAGCCTGGGACTGGATGGTGGAGGTTAAATATTATAGACAAAAAATGATGTGGTGGTATCCAGTCAGCCTGCAGTGGGAAATATAACACTTAACCTACATTAACTTGATTATGAATTTAATTCAAGAAGTGAAGAAGGAGGAGGAGGAAGTTAAGAAGAGCAAGAAATCCTCTTCACCTTGTCGAGTAGGACTTCTTAAAGAAGTCTTGGATTGCATAAAAAAATTAGATGATAATTTAAAGTGCATAATCCTCACTCGACAAGAAGCGGCCCTGCTCCGAGTTGAAACAATTGTTAAAAAAATTATGGAACAGGAGGTCGCCAAAATCAAGTTAATGTGGGTTAAGGAAAAAAGAGAAAAACAATTCAATCGTCTGAACTTGAACTGGATGAAAACTCAGGACAAGTTCAGACAATTGAATCATCCCGACTGGATACCCGAGAAGAAGAAGGAGGAGAAGAAGAAGAAGAAGAAAAACAAATTCCACCTCCCAGGCTTCCTAACTCAATGTTGGAGGAAATAAAATATTCCTCCTCCAACGGTCCTTTTTAGGACCACCCCTTTTTCAAGAAAGATTAATTATATTCCCACACCCCGTATGTAGTGACGAAGACAACGTCCAATACTATCAAAAACACCCCCCGCCCCAGTTTTTGATGGTAGTGGACGTTGTCTTCGTCACTACATACGGTGCGACTCCCGCTATGATCAATTCCCGTACGTACCCAGAGAGACCCCGCCACGTTAAACTCCCGTACGTACCTGTAGTGCCCCCCGCATGTTAAACTCCCGTTAAACTCCCGTACGTACCTGTAGTGCCCCAACTATGTTAAACTCCCGTACGTACCTGTAGTGCCCCATTTGTACCTATTTACCCCCACCCTACTACTCATGTTGTTATTTGATTAATAGTACAACTAAACCCAACTTAAATATGACTCACTATTTGACACAACTTTAAAGTAGAGTCATAGGCCAAACGTTTAAGCACATTATAGATTCCATATACATAATTCCGTAACAATATATATATATATATATATATATATATATATATATATATATATATATATATATATATATATATATATATATATATATATATATATGTGGGGGGTGGGGGTGGGGGGGTGTGCGTGTGTGTGTGTGAATTTGTTTGTGGATGTGTCGAAGTATATGAATGCATCTTTTGTATTGATTGGATATTTGTACGTAAGATAAATTTGTTTTACTGTATGGAACAACGTTCCACCATCAATTTCTGTAACAAACTTAAATGTATATAGAGGATGTTTTCTTTTCCTACGTGAATACCGGATATATTACACCGCGAGTTCAAAAATAGGTGATATTTTAAAATATATCGTTTTTGGTACCACAAGATGAAATATATCCGGTATTAACGCAGGAAAAGAAAATGTTCTTATTATACGCCAAACTAGCTCCAGAATCAAAGCTTGGGAGACTAAACCTACACTTCAGCACAACAACCCACCCTCTTTTCGTAAATTAACCTCACTTTCATACGCTGATCATATGCATATCAGTGACTTCAGAGAGCGGTAGGATTGGGATGACCTAATCTGTCGCAGTAAATTACATTTGTAGAATTTTCTAAACTATTTGATCACACCTGGCCACAAAACAAGTCCGACTCAGCAATGCATCACAGCGGGTTTATCATTGTTGTTAAGGATGTAAGGTGAAATAACTTCATAGAGACGCGAACGACGTCGAGTCAGATTTCTTGAGCAAAATTTAATTTGCATGTCTGAAATGTAATCAGTCCTACGACAAAGGTAGTTTTGTCTGCTCAAACTGAGCAACTGAATCAGGCTCTGTTATCATCACCTTGTCAAATAAATTACACAGTACCATTAATCTAAACATTTTTCTCCACCAGTTCTCTAGCAAGATACATCCACACATGAGGATAGAAAGTCTATGTGCAGGCATTCCAGTACAAGAGAGAGAGAGAGAGAGAGAGAGAGAGAGAGAGAGAGAGAGAGAGAGAGAGAGAGAGAGAGACAGAGAGAGAGAGAGAGACAGAGAGAGAGTTTATAATGACGAATGTATTTTGTGATCCTGATAATAGTTATTGCAGAAATGTATTATCAGTGATTAATAGATTTAATAGATTTAATTGCCGAACAATCCTTGGTCAAGAGAGAAAGTGAAAACTCAAAGAGATAAGAAACAAGAGGTCCCCTTTTTGTTGAACCCCTTGTAATATAGGGTGTGGATGAATGGACGGACACGGGACACGCACACGGACACCAAAGTGATCAATAAGTCAAGCTTCTGTCAAAGGCAGGCTTGACAAAAATGAACTGTGAGGGGTACAAAAAAAAAGAAAGAAAAAACAAACATGATCAAGATTATTTTATTTTCTTATCTCGGAGAAATTTAGAGATAGAAACAGAAGATGTTGAATCGGGAAACACAACCAATAATGTCTTATAATTTTAATGTATAATAAACAATTCATTATTAAGAGAACGGGTATAACTTAAGAAAATAAAACAAGCACCTTTACAATTCAGTCCAATTAATCATAATATCAAACTACAGTGCATGAATGGTGATATAACAAAATACAGTTGGTGAATATACACGCAAAAGAATCAGAACACGCAAAAAGCACACATATACAATAGATTAGGATTTTTCTTACCCACTCTCTTACATATACAGAAAAAGTAATGTTTACTAACAGAGTATATTTTTACAAAACCTCATATCACAGTTTCACAGTTAAACATATATAGAGCACTTGAAACAGTACAGACTTCATGCCAATAATTAAATTCAGTCTTTGGTACTTATGTGTTTTAGACTCTTGGTTCATGCTTTCCTAGGGAAGAACTTTTCCTGAAAAAATAAAAGACATTAGTCCGACATTCTACTGTTCAGAAAATGAAATACTCATTTAGGTCAAATAATGCACAGACAATCTTCCAGTATTTTCTGAATCTAGTTTCATAGAGATCAAAGAAAATGACAATATACGATGAGTCTCACTGCAAATACCATTTGTCATTCTCAAGCAGTGGTAAAACAAACTTTTAATTTTCACCAGTAGGTGACCATAATGCTCTAGTGGTATTTAGAACCATCTAAACCTTTAGGTGATCGTTTCCGCGATTTTCATTGGGCCTTCAACCCGAGCACTTTAAAAATTAATATTCGTAAAAAGAAAATGTCGCCTTTTTAAGATAACTGCCATGGAGCCCATATTTGATTTTGCACAGACATGAATTTAATTTGTGACCCTTTAAATATGACTACAAATATTTCATTCAGTGTCCCATGTAAACCTGACATTTTCAAAAGAGTTACAATCACCGGAAGACCGACTAGGGGCATATGGTATATAGTGTGATTATTGAGTTGTGTTTATCAATGTCAGTCACTGTTTTAAATTTTAAATTGTTTTAAATTTTGATTGAAAAACAGATATTAAAGAGAATTCACAGGAAAATGTTATATTAAATTTGAGACTGCCAATCAATAACACTTATGAAAAAAAAAAAAAAAAAAAAAATGAACTGATCTCTATTAGTCTGCCATGATAAGCAGATTGCATGCCAATATACTTACTTTGGTGTTGATGTAAACACTTTCTTCCTTCTCTGTCCTTTCTGAGGGGTTTCAGCAATGTTTCTCTTCCTTTTGGGGACCATTTTTGCATTTTGCAGTTTTTTCAGTCAGATCATCCAAGGAAATCTGAAGCATTGCTTTCACATCGCCAATATAATTCTGGGCCAAGATCGTACTCAATCTCTCCTGAGGCTGTCCTTACAAGACATCCTTCATTCATAAAGTCTGGCAACAAAGCTGATGGCTGACCTGCAGTTTGTAGATATTTTATCTGGCAGTTCATCAGACAGCATAGTTTGCATATGTCGGTTTCTGGTAGCATCCAGCTCTGAGGGTGCATTAATTTTTTATTTGCTTGTCCTCTTTTGGATTGAATAGTCAGATGCCGTATCTCCTGAAAACTAAGCTTTGTTGGATCATAATCCTTTGGACAGTACATTGTTTTCACAAAATCTATGTAAACATTATTGTCCATCTCCACTTTCTCTGAACTAATACTGAAAAGTCTATCTCGAAACCTTGGATGCTGCAGAAATAATGTCAATATCTTCCAGTGCGAAAGGCCATGGAATTTGAGAAAGTAGTAATTACCCCCTAAACATAGAGCTAAAGCTATCTTGATGCCAATGTCCTTGTCGCCCGTTTTCTGTTCCAACAATGTCAAAATGTTTGTGATGTTATAAAAATCTGAAAGCTTCTCTATTTTCTGTAGCATCTAAAACACCTGATATTTAAATCTTCCATCAGATTCTCTTGGCCAACTCTGTGAAACAGAGAACAAATAAATCACTAAAAAATCTATATCTCCGGAGGAGAAAATACTTATAACAGCATAACCATATTGGAGTTCAGAGACACTATCCAACATCCAGTCAATTTGTGCTAATTCAGCTTCACCTTTACGTTTGTGTATGTTTTGAGGACAGAAAACTGCTCAAATCCAGTCGAAGAGAAAACAGCTCTTACAGGTGTTGTGTATTTCCTGCAGAGACAAACAGATTTTTCTTCAGTTACACAAGTACATCCCTGTATATATAATTCGCTGTCAGTGTCCAACACTAGGTTTTGTTTGATGTCAAGACTTTCAACTTTTGCCGCCAAGTAGGTGCTTATGAGGCGCTTTCCCTCGTTGGTTTCAATCACATGTTCGCGGCAGAATCGTTCATCTGTTATAATATCACCAATGACCTTGAGATGACTAATAGACGCTGCATCGTTTTTCTTCCTCTGTTCTCTTGTGGTATCTTTAAAGTCATCAGGAGTGAATTGGTACTTTTCTTCACATACTACAATTCGTTTCGGGGCAGGAATTTGTCCCAAAACGATCTTTCAAAATACTGTTCTGAACAAAGTTTAAATACTGTTTGCAACTCACTCATTTGGCTTTGAACTTTACCCCTGCAAACTCTAAAGTAGCTACTTTGATGTTGTTCGATATGCCGGCTGGTATGGCTTTCTCTTTTAGAAAAACAAGACCAGCCTAGGTAATAGTGATAATTCATCATCCTCTACCTGCAGAAGGTCCATATTTGTGTTACCAATAGCACTTTCGGATGCTTTCAGCTGATTGATAAGGAAGGATGTATTAGCTCTCTGTATTCCAGTTGCTGTCATTACTTTAGGCTTTGAACAATCTGGTTTCAAAATGGCCATACAGGCATTCATCTCTGAACTAAGGCAGTCTATATGTTTCTTCATAGATGTCACCTTTTTGATACGCTTCTCTTCTTTAATTTGTCTTTCTCTTCTTATAACTGCTTTGGCCTTAAAACGAGTTCGATTTATGGTGTTTCCTTTCATTTTCTTCACCCTATCAACTAAGGATTTAGGCCCGTTAACATTTTCTAATGATGGCTTATCATGCTGTGTATTTCTTTGTAGAGACTCTTGGCCGATGTATTTCTCGATTCGATAGATGCCAACATTCTTGTTGTTGCATCCAACACCAATGGCGACAACATCGAGCATTCTTTGGAGTAAATATTGTATGGTATGATGCAAGCTTCCAGCGACAGACCATTTCTTCACAGTATAAGAAACATAGTAGGGAGAATATGTTTCAGATCTGTTGTTTTCATGGTAAAATCTAGAAAATGCTCCTCTCTGTCTTCCGTTGACTCCCCCAACTTTTCATCGTTTGTGAGTGAATCATGAACTTCCTCCAATTCATCGATCAGGGCCATCCTTGGTAAGACAGCATCCAGAGTTGATCCTGATCTGAAGCTTTTCAGTACATCTTTATGTTCCATTTCACGTTGCGAAATTCACAGTGCTGTGTCTGTCTGAAGGGAGTGGAGGAAAGAGTGTATTTCATATTTCTGTGGAATACACCTGCACTGTAATGGTAGTGCAAAAGATTGGTGCAGTATCCAGCATACGAAGTTGCTCCATTGAGAAAGGCAAATGGCAAAGATGACTTCACGGCAGACAAAAGTAAATGGTAACGATCAGGACCCCCCATACGTTCAGCTAGAGCAATGGCAATAACTTCATCACAATGTTTCATCATCTCGACATGGAGAGCAAATGTGGCATTTATTTCACACCCCTGTTGTATGAAACACTGGAATTTATCATCCCAATCTTTCAAAATCTTTCCTAGATCATTTCCAGACGTTTCCATCAGATTCACAATAATCTCAGATTCTTCACAAGGCAGATACTGTAGAAACCTAACAAACAGAGCTAAGTGGATTGACATGGTGATCCTCCAAACCATTCTAGTGGCTGTGTCTATGCTGTCTGCAGACATCAATTTGGACCATTCCATTTTTTCACTGTCATCTACCATGAACTTTAGCAGCAGCAGGAGACCTGCTTCTTTGTAGGCAGCAAAAAGGTTGGTGATTTTTTATTTTCGGAGGTGGAGAAGTGGAAATTCTGGAAGAAAACGTTTATACTTGCAATTTAGTTTCATAAGATCAATCAGGCTTTTTCCAATCTTGTTATCTGGACCAAACAATATTCTTGTCTCCCCCACTGCATATTCTGGTTTTAGATTTCCACTTTTCAATAGTACATCATCAAGTATTTCCCTTATCTTGTGTATATCATCATTTCTACCGGTAGTTGATTTTGGATATCTGCATAAAGTTGGAGGAGGCCGAAATTGCATAAATCCAAAATAACCAACAAATGCATTGACTGTATTCACCTCATCATCAGCACCAGCAACATACTTACAATCAGTTAAATCAGACACAGGCTCTTCTTCAGGACCCATCTGGAATTGGTCACATGTACTTTTCTCAATATGTGGCTACTTATCGTCGAAATAGTTTTGTGATTCTAACGATACATCTTCCAATAACTGGTTCAAATCCGTTTCCTTCTCATCCACAGCATCAGCAAAGTCTGTTCCATCATGATCATGTGTAAAATATGATTCAGTGTCAGCACCCGCCTCTCCATCCTTTAAAAAAAGAAAAATATTACTAGCATTCAAATGCAAAATTAAATATGTGTTTTACAGAAATGTTTCCTCTTCTACTTGTTATATTCAGTCCCAGTAGTGTAAGTCTAATTATTCATCCTTTATGACGACTGTGATAAATGTATGATAGGAATAAGAATTTGTATACAAAGGATTTCTCTTTTGCCTTGATTAAAAGGCACACTTCTCTTATACTTTATATTAAAAACATTCTTCTGTGAGTTAGCAGTGTGATAAAGTAATGTCACTTTTGTCGCTTAGGTGTATCTTCCCACACATCCACACTGCCCTTTATGAAAGATGCAAAGAAGCTTCGTGATTGACAAATTATCTTAAAGTTATTTTGGGAGGAATTTGTGCAACAATTGCTAATACCTGCAAATAATTTTCTTCTTGAAATTCCAACTCTGATACAGTGAAGTTGCTGTCTAGTTCATCGTCAGACTCCAATGCAGTTGAAATGTCAACTGTTTCATCTAGAGACCTTGTCAGGAATGATTCTTCAAGTTCAAGAAGTGGCATGCTATCATCACTCAGTTCTGTTTGATCTGCTTCTGAAGTACCAACAGGTATCATTTCAGAAGTTATGCCCTCTTCCTCCTTGTGATCCCTAGCAGGAAATTGTGTTGATCGGTACAGTCCACATATTTCTGAAAGTATTAAGGAAGAGCAAATAAGGCATATCATTTCTGGCATCTTCCAATCAATTTCTGAGGTAATGATAAATAAATCAACTCATGTCCTTTTTCCCTTTGTCTGAAAACTCGGCTAAATCAAATGAGATAGAGTTTTTACTATTGTTTTTTACGATGGAGATCAATCCTTCCTCTAAATTGCAGGTGAACTTATGCAGTTTTAGTTTTTATTTTCATGTTCACTTTTATAGTTGACACTTTTTATAAATTGAAGATAACATGATTGATACAATAACAATAGTATTAAAACTGAAGCTAATAATGAGTGATATTATTACCTTCTGAAATCTTGGACCACCAAGGTATAAACGACCTTCGCAACTGCTCATGCCTTCTGTCTAACGCCTGACTCATCTGGGAATTCTTTCAGAATGCACATTCGTCCTTCAGCTTTTGTCAGCTCAATTTCTTTCATGCAGCTGCATACGAAGACATTTTTGTGTCCGCATTTCGCGGCATTCCAAGTTCTTACAATGGCAGCATCCCGTGGTATTCCCTTTAAGGTGAGTGGCAATGTGCACAACTGAAGTGATCTGCTTTCACCAGGATTGGGATCACTTTTGTGTTTCAATCTTACAAGGTTGTCTATCATCAAGATCAGGAGACAATCTCTTGTCGTTGTTATCTTCTGTTGCACTCCATTTTTTGTTTCACAGAAAATTGAGTACCGCTTAATATAGGACTTGTAATAGCACAGATCAGGTTCTGCTTTTGCTTTCAACAATCTCTCTGCCTCTCTTCAGCTTCTTGTTGCTCCTGCTTCAGCTGTTATGTCAAACACAGTGTTTATGATGTGATAATGCATTGCAACTTCCAATGTATCCCTGTCTCGAATGATTCCTGTGTGTGTTCTGTTGAAGATATTTAAAAATCCGTCATACGTTTGGTATAGTTGGAAAAGCTTTGTTTTCAGTAATGTCACTAGATCCTTTGCCTTCCAGATGTTTTTGCCGTTAATGTAGCCTTCCAGAATAATTTGTACTAGTAAAGGTATGTCCAAATGCCACTCTTCTAACAAACTATGTGTCTTCCAGTGCAGCGGTTTGTATGAAAGCGTGCTCTGACATGCAGTGCACACACTTTCTTTATCTGGTGCAGCTGAGACATGTCCAGTAATTTTGCTTTCGAAGACAATATGTTCTTGAAGCTTACCCAGCATGATGTCATCTTGAACATTAAATCTACTGAAACTTGTCCCATGCTTATATTTATCAAGACCACCAGTACGAAAGAATACAATATTTGGACAGAATGCATTATGGTCACTGAACAAAACATGCCTGATTAGGTCAGCAACATCTGAAACAGGATCAAAATCCCTGTTAACTTCCACAAAGACATGAATACCGGTTTGGTGCTCACAATAAGGGGAACATTCAACACAAGATACCAGTTTTATAGGGCCAGGATAGTAGAGATCAGCTTTAGTCAACACTGCAGCCTCTATTACCTCTGCATAGTGGTCCTGGCCTGTGAAAATGTGCACTCCATCCAGTCTTTCTGCAGCCGACTTTCTCTGCTTGCGTTTGGAAATTACTCTGCTTGACTCAGTCACAACTGCATTGTTTAGTCCATGAGCTAATTTTATTTCCTCATAGAACCTCCATTTTTGTTTTACTTCATCTTCATATGTAATTGAAATGTCTTCATCTCGCCGACTAAAATGGTACTCAAAGACACAAATTTTATTCCATTCCGTTGCAGAAAACTGAGTTCTGTGTTCACTATAGAGGGTTGGAATATCTTCTTTGACTCTAAATTCTGACAATATATGTTCTTCAAGGTATGTAATCTTCAAATGACCATAAGCCACAGTCTTGTTTAAATTTAGAATTGTTTTATCACAATCTTTACTTTCTGTTTGAAAAACAAAGTTTTGCATAGTTACTACAATGTTCTTGCAAATAACTCTGTCATATTCATGAGCAAAGCAATAATGTAATATTGCTGATAATGTAAGATATATTTTGCCGTCTATTACTTTGTTGGAGTGTTTGTAATCCTGTATTTCTCTCAGAACATTTGCAACACGCAATTCCTTGTCAATGGTCCTAGTATGGTTGTCTTTAAGTAGTTTTAAAAAGTCTTCAGATGGAGCTTAGCACACTCCTTCAAGGATAGAAAACTGCAGGTCTTTCAACGAGGATATTTTTATAGACATAGTTCAGGAGTAATTTCTGAAAAGAATCCAATGATGTAAAAAAAAAAAGAAATTCAGTGACTTCCTATGAAATATTTTGCGAATACTTATTCTTCCTACACTATGGTACATTTCATTGAACATGGAATCATTGAGAGCATTTTGATGTTATTACTAATAAAATTGTATATGACACTGTCATGCAATCACAATTTATGCACACCAACTGGTTTAATTAATATTTAAGCATCTTATGTTGAGAAAAATGTAAAAGTGTAAATATGGTTTAAAATAGATATCTTAATTCTATTCAAGAGTTAATCATATACTTTTGATCTAAAACACTATACATTTAATATCTAGCCTCAATAAATAAAGCACATACGATCTTTGATATTTTCTTCCGGTAAACTTGAAGACTGTTAATGTATTCGCACCACTGTACTGCTATATCCAACGGAGGGACCACATAGCATTGTCCATATCTGTTCCATGCAGCATAAATTTAATTTTTGCTCATTTGCAAAGAACTTCGTGATAACTGCAATTATAATTAGTGTGAGTTTAGCATCAAGGAGAACTAGATTAAGTTTTATTTTAAGACTTTATAAGAAAATGTGACTAAGAACTGGCTTGTTGGTTTAGAAGATAATCTTTGCATCACAAATTTTGATTTGGCACAAAATGTTATTATGATTATAGGCTTACAAGATCTATGTCAAGTTAAATGTTCACCTTTTGTTTCCTTTAAAATTCTGGATTATGGTCCTTAACTGACCCAAGAATTTAACGTTTCATCTTTAATTATTGTTTTAATTTGACCATATTGGCATCGGCATGTTTGTTCTCTGAACACAAGTTTGTTTGGGTTTTTAAAATAAAAAAAAAATTCTAAGTACTACAGACATTCCGTGATCTTTGTATTTGATAATGTCAGTAAATATAATTTATTGTACTTCTGTAAGTTTTCGATCTGCATCTTACATGATATCGGATGAATTTAAATACATTTTCTAAGTTACATGTAGATATAAAAATAAATTGCAATGTGTGATAAAAACATAGTTAATGATAACTACTAATGTCCAGATATTATTATGGTTAAGAAGAGTGTCAGATTCAGTTTGACTTTACTATGCCCACCATGGGGAATGTTGTAAAATAAACTATATGTAAATTATATTCAATAATTTTAAATTACTCTGACATATTAATTTTAAATTTAGGACACTTTTCTATGATATATACGGAATAAGGAGGATAGGAAGTGTCAAGTGCTATGCACTGTTATACACATACAATTAAAGAATGTAAAAAGAAAACAGAAAAGTAATAATAATGTAAAAATATATACTTTTAAGCATTACAATGATATAGAATAAGAAATATTTACCTTGCGTAAACTCATGCTTCTTTGTCTTCCGGCATCAGTGTAGAACAAAATAACGAAAAAATATATATGGTGTATGTATATATACATATGTTTTTACAATTACACTGAAAATATGAATGACCAAAACAATCATGCTATACAGACAATGTATGTACAACCAGCCCTAACATTGGAGGTATCTTATTACAGAACTGGTGGAGAAAAATGTTTGGATTAACAGTACTGTTACGACTCTATGGTCTAAGAAAAATGTAACAGAAAGAAAGTGAAACCAACAAATCAAGTAAAAAATCAACAAGCAATTTATTACTAGATAATTAAAATGAAAAATCAAAAAAGTCACTTACAGTAATGTGTTTTGAAATTCTAATAATCCAATAAGAATGATTGTTCTAATCACAAGTCCTAAATATAGAATGTTCCGAATTCACGGCTGTGTCCTTGAATGTTATTATGTGTCAATGGTCTCCAAAGTCCTGATGTACTAGTAATCTTGATGTGCTGATGTCAAAATGAAGTATTCCAAAATCTCTGAATAAGTTCACTTAAATTCCAAAATCGTCAATTAAAAATCCAAAATCCAAAAGTTTATGAGCACTGTTATAATCCAATGAATATTTAAAATAATTCCTCTCTTAGAATTTGGAATGAATTTTCACAACTGTAATAGCTCTTTACAAGACTGACGGTAATGTCAAAACTGAAAAAATGTTCACCAAACATGGTATATATAAAGATTGGTCACATGACAGAATATTCTAGAATATGAGTCATCTTAATGGAATTCTACCTGTAAACAAAATTCAACCTTGACCTTCAAATTGAGAAAACATATTGATCAAAACAACCTAATTCAAGGACACTAGTTAAACATGTTTTTCCTGATAACATTAAGATTTAAGCAAATATCAAAGTGAAGAGACATTTATAATTTCCTAAAATATTTATAATATTATATAAACATCATACATAACAGTACTGTGTAATGTATTTGACACTATGATGATAACAGAGCCTGATTCAGTTTGCTCAGTTTGAGTTGAGCAAAGTACCTTTGTCATAGGACTGTAATGTAGCTTCTATTTATTTGTTCTAGCTCACAACGTACTCGTTTTTGTTGTACTGCTCCACCACGGTATTGCTTGGACTGTTTCAATGGCTGTGTTTTTAACGCTTACAAATATCATTGCACGTAAGTAATTTTTCGATGAAATATTATCACCCATTCATGAAGAACATACTCTGCTATAATTATTATCTAATGGTCATCCCAATTCTGCTTAAAGGGAGCATAAATATTAAACTGCTCAAACAGGTCCGAGTAAGGAGACGATGAAGAAGAAATTTTATTTTATATTTGCCAATGATAATCACCCGCTTGTCACTCTATAAACGGATAGTATGTAGAATATTTTACCCAATAGAAATTAGTTATTAAATAGCCCCTCCTCCCTTTCAAAATGGAAATGACAGTAATGTTAAAGTCTGCAAATATGCAAAAGTATTGTTTTTAATGTAATTGTGCAAATTTGTTTGTTGGAAAAAAAAACCCCACCCACCCATCCCAACCCCAACTCGAGTATTACTTGCTTATTTGACAGCACCACTTTTCGTTTCCTGGTGACGTTCTTGTCTAATTTTCCCAGGCATACAGGCAAGCATATATCTAGGAACTAACGAAGGCTGCAGCTGATATAGGAAGTAACGAAGACTGCAGCTGATATAGTTACATTGCACATTGTTGTTCCGCGTCAAGGTGAGAGGTATACTAATTTTGGGAGGCTTTTCAGCCATATTTATGCAAATATACTCGAAAGTCATATCAAGAAGCACACCTGAATAACCTAAGTGACAAACGGACACACCAGTGCAATACTAAATTATTGCCTTGTGCTCGTCTTAGCGGGGATTGCATGGTATTTCTTACAACGATTTCATTTGGCGAAGAAGATGTGAATCAAAATTGTTATATATGAATTTTTTGTTCACGCCCCCAATGTATATATACTTCCATACATATTTACAAGTACAAATGATGTCAATCTGCGTTCCACTCGGAAATTTCCAAACGACTTATACAAGATGATTATTTTTGGGATTAAATTCATACAATCTGCATTGATGGAATATTATTAGGCAGGTAAGATTTACTTAAATCGGATATATGTTCAATAGACGTATAAGGGAGGCAACTTCCGATAGTGCTAATCTGTCTAACATGTGCATGCAACTGAGTATGAAACATGTACCATGATCAATAAGGCAGGAAAATGAGGTAATTGTCTCCTCATCTTGAGAGCAGTAAGTAGTTCTAAATCCCATGCCTCCTCAACAATTACAAGAATAATCCTGCATTCAATACGTCATCTGACCTACTTCTCCTGTCCCCTGCTACGAATTTTGTTTCAAATTTCTTTCTTTCCGAACCAAATAATAAATTATAATAAATGAAATACTGAATTACCTTCAGGCATTTTTGAAAACTAATACTTGTATTTACTGGCTCTCGCTGATACACTGATAGTGATCACAGCTACAGGCACTTTGAAGTGTAAGTCGAAGATTCCCATTCCTTCTTCCTTCTTTTTCTTATACCTCCCCCCCTCCCCCCCCCCCCCCGGGATTCATAGAACGTTTCTGGTTACGCGGAAGGTGTACATATCGGGTAGTCACAACAATTATCCCAAATAAGTATGCACATCTAAATGCTGAAACTATTTACATGATATATCCTATTCTTAAAGGATGCCTGGCGTCCATGCAGTACAGCAGCCTAGACTGAATATGAAGGTCTCCGGTGATTTAGCAGATGCGATATGAGCAGGCTGCTGTTTCCAATCACGACATGTGCGTGACAAGAAGAAATACCTGAATACCTCGTTCTCCACTTTTTCCTGGTAGAATCGTTGTGACCCTCTAGTTCTGCTGTAGCTCTGCTGTAAAAAACTGGCCTTGCTGATGTCAATCAGGCTGTGCTGTATCTTATACAGCATGATGAATATGTTGGTGCGACGTCTGAATTTAAGGATTTACCATTGAAGTTAGCTAATCTTTCTAGTTACACACACTGGCGTTATGTGTATATACTTAATGAAGACATACCTGGCTGTTCTTCTTTGTACCTTCTCCAAAACTTTGATGTCCTTCTGGGAGTGTGGGTCCTATATTGTTGAAGCGTATCTGAGAGCTGATCTTGCCATGATGGTGTAAGTGAGTGCCTTTATCTTCATGGTGCAATCCTTCCAGTTTCTTCCAAGGAAACCTAAGGTCCTATTTACTGAAGCTACCACGTTTTGGTGTGCTTCGTCCAGGTTAAGTTGCCTGCAATGGTGACCCCATGGTAGCTGTGCGAGGCGACTACCTCTAATGTATACCCATGCAGGGAGTGTGATGAGTGAATGATCTGTTTCTTCATAGTGGGTGTAATCCTGAAAACTATGCACTTGTTAGGACTGAAGCTCATCTGCAAAGTTATATATCATTCCTCAAGCGACGTGATTTTTTCTTTGAGATGGTTGATATGATGCCGGTTAGTAACTGTTCTGAATAGCAGACAGTCGTGGGCAAAGAGTCCTACAGCTTTTGGGAGATTCTTGATGAAGATCAGAAAGAGCAGTCGGCTAAGAACGGCGCCTTGGTGTACACCTGAAAGAACACGTACTCTTCATGAGAAGGACCCTTTCAGAATGAGTTATTGTTAGATCTTGTTAGATTGACCTAATTCATCTATAAGTGCTGTTCCTCGCTCCACAGAAGACCAGCTTAAATGTCAGACAAGCGTGAGGAGCCTTGTTAAAGGCTTTTTTTCGAAATTTAAAAGGATTACATCCACTTGTTTGCCCTTCGAAAAGTTTATGATTATCTCGTGGATGATGACAATCAGCTGTTATTCACATGAACTCTTCTTCCGAAACCCATGCGGACTACTACAGAGAATTCTAAGCTTGTTTAGGTGCTTCATGAAAGTGTTATGGACTAGTATTAGAAGAATTTGCATGCGTTGGAGGTGAGAGAGTCCGTACGGTAGTTTGCTGGCAAATATTTCTCCCCTTTGTTGCATATAGATACCAAGTTGTATTGATTAATCTTCGTTAGCAATGGGGCGAAATGATCCGCAGCTGCTTTGAGAATGAATGCAGAAATCGAGTTGGAGTCTGTGGCTTACAAGATTTCGGTTCTTTCAGCAGCTTCAAGACACCTTTCTGGTCAACGGTGATGTTTTCTATCCCCTGATAGAGGCTGGAGCCTTCGTCAGGAAGACAGACTGGAACTGTTCATTGAGGATTTACGTTTTACTTGTATTGTTACTCCTCAGAAACGCATCCTTAATTTTGAGTGGTGCAACACCATCAGATTCTTTGACCCTAACTCTTGACGAAAGACCACTTTTGGAAAGGAATACAAATCCTCTTTGAATACTAATTAATTTTAAGTAGAAAGAAAATGGGCCAACTTCTGTAAATGAAAAGCACACAATCATCATTAGTTGAAGACAATGGCTTTTTTCAGTTGATATAGTAGCAGGATTGCTTTGAAAATATCGCCCTATTTTCTGGCTGAGTGCCAAAAACTTTTGTCAACTGATTGGTCCCGGGCAAGGCTATCGAATCTAATATGACTTACAGTATACTTAAATGTAACCATAATATTATATTAATATAAAAATATTTCTGTTCATCGAGACAATGACAGGTGTAGTATTGATCCGTTATGCTATTCTTATGATTAATCAGCCGCCTGATCTGTTCTTAACATCCGCATTGTATACTGTGAAACTTCGATAAGTCGGAAGGCTGCGGGCTCACATTTTGTTTTGTTCAAGCTTTTTGGTAGTTTCGAGTTTTCTCATGTCACCGATGCGAGAATGATTTACACCTGGACTGAGCGATTCATTCGAGTGATGCCAAGTATGTTTGGAAGTAATGGAAGTTTTTCTTCTTCTTCTTCTCTCTCTCTCTCTCTCTCTCTCTCTCTCTCTCTCTCTATATATATATATATATATATATATATATATATATATATATATATATTATACGTGTATGTTTATGTGTGTGTGTGTGTGTGGATGGATGCCTGTATGTATAAGAATGTATGTATTGGAGTTATCGACGGTTTGCTTCCTCTCTCTCTCTCTCTCTCTCTCTCTCTCTCTCTCTCTCTATATATATATATATATATATATATATATATATATATATATATGTGTGTGTGTGTATCTATAAGAATGTATATGTGTGCAATCTCGTATAAAAGGAAAGGTTATCTGGTACATTTATGATGACATGTGTAAAGGAGCAACCAAAATATTTTATTAATTTCAGCAATATGCGCATGTTACATAACAGAGATCTTCGAATTCTACTTTTCCTAATCCTGGCCGTTATGCTGACTGCATTAGTGTACACAGTCCTTGGACCAAAATGTATTCTCTCTCGCTCTCTCTGTCTATCTCTCTCTCTCTCTCTCTCACTCACACACACACACACATGAAGTGTCGTGTCAAATTTATGAATGAAAATATAATGCACAAAGTATGTAAATGACATACGAATTTTCACTGTTAACTCGAGAAGTAAAACTTGACCAATGTATTGCTCTTTATTCTATCCTTCCTTGCCGCTTGTAAGACATATATTTGTATTTTAGTAAGTGTTATTTTGGTCGGATCTAGCCATGAAAATGAATTGATGAAGTTAGCGATGAGAGATATTGGGACGAAACAGTATAAAATGTTCAAATACTCTCCGTAAGAGTACAAACAAGAAGCAAAAAAACATTTTGAACTCTAAGACATGCAACAGACACACAGAGAAACAGTAATCGATTTAAAAACAGGCGTGACAAGATCTATAGTAGGTACAGTAATGGCTGAACAGTAAGTTTTAAAATCCCTTGTCCGTTCGGGCAAGGTGGTGAAATTCACTTGCCACGAAATATTGGTCACTCATCCAAAGAAACTACCAATAGACCGTTCTTTAAGATGCAACTAGTGATACCAAACATTTAACTCATTTGCAAATAGTTTTGATGTTATTTCTAAAAGCACTTGTTTACACTAAAAAAGCTTGACAATTGAATAGATAATCGGATGACTTAATTCTTCAACCCTCTTGCCAGATCGGACAAGTGGGATTCAAAATGCAAGTTCGAGATATTTCGAGCACTCGTACAACCGTTAATGTCCAGCCCTGACAATCCACAAAGGGCATTATAAATTGTCTGTAAAGGATTTTGGAGTGCTTTGTAAGACGCATTAACTGACCATGTTGACAAACAAAAATTTGTATTCTTGTCGACAAAAGTGTAACGTTTCGTTAGAGATGCGTCCCGAGAGGTAGTCAAGTTGACAGAGGGGCTGTTGACCTCAAGTTAGTCTGAACTCATCAGTCCCCATACAAAATATGCACATGTTTATCGTGTATAATTTACTATATACAGATTTATGCAAGAAATATCAGATTATCATTTTTGATACATTGTTTTTTGGTTGCACAGCCAGACGTTCGAATATGGTGATGCTAGAAGGATTGCAAGGACCCATCCGATTGAACTCCCGTGAACAGGCTCATGTGGTCATCTCGGACAAGAACGAAATTTCAGGACCCAACTTTACAGCTGTGGTGATCCAGACCCACTTTCGTAGTGGTTCATCCCTCACAGGGGACATATTACAGCAACACCCTGACGCTTTCTATTTCTACGAACCCTTGCTCACCCCATTCGCATATATTCTGATGGGAAAGGATATGATATATCCAGACGGAAGGATCAAGTACGTTTTATGTATTTGTAGTACAGAAAAGTTCCAGTCAGGAGTATATTTTTATGTCCCCAACATATTTTGCGAGATGACAAACTTCTGTTTTATTGCCATTGGGATGAAAATGTACACTGAAGATTTACATATTTACATGGTGGGAGTTTCTAAATATGTAAAAGAGATTACTTTTAAGCTCAATTCCTTTTATACCATTCTGTTCCGTTCTGTTCTGCCCAGGGCTGTTTAGATTCGCTCTGCCCTACTCTGCATTGTTGAACTCACCCACTTTTGTTTTCGTCCCCCCCCCAAACAATGAACCTATCGCCGAAAATCATTTAAAAAGTGAAATACGTGTCAATAGCCATGTGCCTCTGACCAACACTATCGCTAGAAAAGATATTAGGCATTACATTAGGCACTATGGAATGTTTGGCGGACATTTTGGTATTATGTCCGTCACCTAGGTGACTGACAGTATGTAGCATATTGTAATTCAAATGGGCATAACATAATTTTATTAAATTTTCCGAATATATTTTGCGTTCATACTGATTCATATTGGTGTAATTGTCAAATTAAATTTAATTGATTTTTGTAGCCTGTGGTATGCTAATGAGTAGGTATGATTATCTCTTCTCTCGCGATAGGTTAATTCTGTTTCTGCCTACTCTACTCTACTATATTTTATTGAGTTCTCCTATGCTCCAGTGATGGCGCGAGGGTTCAAGGAGTCCGGGTACAATGTTCTTTAGTGGCCTTTGGTATAGAGAACAGTTTTTATGTCAGTTGCCAACGCTTCTCCTGCCCCCACCCCAATCAGTTTTGTGAAGAATTGGCCCCATTACACTAAGGTGAAGGTGAAATACTATGAACATTTCAGCTGAGCTGCACACACACAAAAAAATCCCGACGGTGTCCCTTTCGCCTGGCGCCCGGAGGCAATGTTCTTCAGTGGCGCCCTACATTGCTACAGAGAGTATGAGGCAATTGCCCCCTCCCAACCCATAACCCTCCCTCGCGCCGCCACTGCTACGCTTTTCTCCTCTCTACTCTGCTCTGCTCTACTCCAGATTATCAGACGCACCTACTTTTCTCCCCATATTAATTGTGTTTGTATTCTCTTCTGTTCTGTTCTGTTCTATTTTATTCTTTCAGGGTATATATACTAAGAGATAATGAGGACACCTTATCTGACTTTCTCTAAGGAAATGAACGACATAATTCAATGTACATATTTTCTATTAATATAAGATGTATATTCTAATTTGCATTATTCTACGTTTGCAATTTCAATTTATGCTTGATTTTATTTTGAACTGTATACTGCAATACTGCAATTTTATATCATCAGATTCCATATGCGTGATTTATGTGTATGTATTTAACATTACACAAGTTAGCATTGCAAATTGCGTCTTTCCAACTCTATATTTGCCCGGCAGCCGCGGTATCTCTGTTGGTAGAGCGTAGGACTTGTAATCTAAGGGTCGCGGATTCGATACCAGCCCAGGACGAAACTCTCTGTGTGTCCTTGGGAAATGCACTTAGCTCGCAGTTTCTCCGGATGATATAGCCTATAATGTGTTGAAACTGCGTTAAAAAAAGTATCAACTGCATTTCCTCTTTGCACTTGACAGAGTTCATTTGATGACATAGTACTAAATAACTCGCTGATAAAGTTTTAACGTCTTGGAAGTTACAATATGGTACAATGAAAAGAGCAAAAACAATGCAAGTTGAAGGAAAATAATACCTCACTGTACCAACAGATGGCGCCGTGACATCTGGCTGAAAACATTAACATGGCGCATTAATCTACGGATTTCATATGACCAACAAGTCCCCAGAGAACGGTGTAAGTGTAACGAGATAGGTCCCCGATGAAAATAATGGTCATCATTAAAACCACTGATTTCGTGGATAACTTATAACTTTACAATACAGTTTCACCTCATAGATTTTTTAAAAAAATGTCGGGAAACATTTATGACACAAGAATGTTTAATCAGTTAGTGATAATCGATGAACGCCTTGCATATATATATATATATATATATATATATATATATATATATATATATATATATATATATATATATATATATATATATATATATATACAAACGGGTTCCCTTCATGGTTACTTTTCACCCCGACGCCCCAAAGTTACAACAGATAATTCGGAAGCATTGGAACCAGACTGAATCTTCCGAATATCTGAAGGGCATATTTCAAGAAGTGCCTATGGTTGCGTACCGTAGACCTAAAAATCTGAAGGACCATCTTCAAACAAGACCACAGATTCAAGCACTAATTGCTGCAAAGACAAGCGTTGCCTAATTTGCTAACATAATCGTTCAGAAGTTCGACGACAGGAGTTAGCTACACTATCAATCAGAAGTTATGATTCCAAACCAAAAATGTAATCTATCTTCTAACATGGAAGATCTGTGGCACTCAATATGTTGGCGAAACCGTTGATTTCAGAAAACGAATGAATAACCATGAGAGCCACATTCGCAACAATAAAATCAATGTGAAGCTCGCCAACCACTACAACTCGACTGGGCATTCAGTCGAGTCCCTCGAGATGCTACCAATTGATTATATCCTGTTGTGGACCAATATAGAACGCACACGTAATGAACGATACTGGATACTTCAATTGAAAACTCATGGGGAGTTCGGTCTAAATGAAAAAGTCTAACCTTCCTGTTGCAATCTTATCTTAACTACAGCCAGGCATCAGTTTATCAGACGTACGCATTTTCGCGATAATATTTACCCAAGTAAATATTCCCTAACTCTTTACACGTATTTCTGGTAATCGTCTTCTTCTTCTTCTTGCTATTATTATCACCAGCATTATTATTATTATTATTATTATTATTATTATTATTATTATTATTATTGTTGTTGTTCTTGTTGTTGTTGTTGTTGTTATTATTATTATTATTATTATTTGTACTCTTGTCCATTATCCTGCTATATCATGCTCTTTACATACTTCCTTAGAACCTCCATGCATAACTTTACCGGGATATAATTTCCTTTGCACATTTTGATGATGGCATTGATTTATCGTTGCGCATGGTGTCAGTCCTTTCTTCAAAGCCTGGAATTAAGTCAAAACACTTTTGGTCCTCTGCGTAATGCGCACGATAAACACTTTGCATTATTTTACCACAACTTTGTTGGGCTGATGGCAGCATAACAGAGATATGTAGTTTACCTGTTTTAGACCCTTTTTTAAAACTTTTGTCTTCTTTCTTTCTACTATTGTTTATCCTTTGTTTGTTCCTTTCCCAGTCATTTAAACATGTAGGAGTCAAGAATTTTTCTTGGCCTTTGTATCTGGTGTTTGTTTTGTGGATGTAAATTGTTTCTTCCCATGACGAAGAGCTTGTTTAGCTTGAAACGTTGGGAAACTGTTTTGTCTTTGCGCCGTTATCAATTTTTGTGTCATTATATATATATATATATATATATATATATATATATATATATATATATATATATATATATATATATATATATATATATATATATATATATATATGAAATATCAGTGTTCCAGCTAGGATTTTTATACATTGGATTTTGAGCGAAAGTAGCAATTCTGTTAAAGTAGGGGAGCACTTTACTTCAAGAAAGATACATATTTTGGCGGTGAAAGAACTTGACGTTGACAATGAAATTTAGTATTCAAGCTTTTGGAAGTAGAAACACACAAACGCACTTTCATATGTTTATCTTACATTAAATAAACATACAAATAAGTAAAGTAAATAAGAAATTGCACAGCTTTAAGTAGGTGTTTGAGTGATCTGGGGAGAGACATATGGGAAGGCACTTGAAGGATTAAGGTTAGAGGCTAGATGGACTCTAAGGGCGGAGCGTTGTCTTCTGTTTACTTCTATTTATAGCCGAAGCAATATATATATATATATATATATATATATATATATATATATATATATATATATATATATATATATATATATATATATATATATATATATATATATATATATATATATCTGCAAGAACTGGGTAAATTGGGTATATAAGGTTTGGATACAATGTATCTGAAAATGTAACTGCAATTGAAATTTGTGTGCATGTGAACTTAGAACCCCTACAGAAACCATTGGGGAGAAAGCTAAAAAAAACGTTACATATGTTTACCATACCGACATTCTATGAAATAAGTTTGGTAAGTGTCAAGCCAGTGATTTAGGACGATATATAATTACAAACAGGACGGACGGGGGACGGACAGAGGGAATGTAGTATTTAATTCCATGACATTAACGAAAGGGTATTTTAAAAGAAGAGGATGTTATACATGTATATGAACGTGTGTATCTATATGGAATAGTCATCCATTTTAGGTGAGGTTCTCAAAGAATAGTCCTCGATCCTCGATTATCCCGTTATGAGTAATAAATAGATAGATTGATAGATTAATAAATAAATCAAACGCAGTTTGTGGATTGAACTGGTGATCCGTGGACATGCCTTTCATACTTTGAACCTGTAATAGCGGTTGTATTAATCATTGTTTTACAATATAACTTAATGTTAACGTTTTGTTACAAAAATATATTTTCTACCCTCCTTTGGCAGAAACACCATATACCGTCCAAGATATCCATACTTGACTGACTAATTCAGACCTAGAAATATAGTACTCCTCACCACTAAGGAGAGATAACTCCACCATATTTGGACTCGGGTGAAGAACTACAATTCTCAGCAATAAATTATCACCTGGATATGCTGCTTTTTACAAAAATCACAATTCAATAAAATTTTAAAAAAATCCATAAATAAATGGATATGATATAAAGGTAACTAAGAGACTCAGCTTTCTTTTAAAAATAACAACCGCTACAACTCTTACAAATTAAACCAATAACAGATTGCCGTACCATTTGTATGTGGTTCTGGTGTTGCCTACGCTTTATGTTTCACCCACTTTCCATCAATAATTAGTACCGTTACATCCCAATCTGGGGTAGTTATTGTTTACTTTGAGAGCTATAACAACAACATGTGTTGGCATAGTGTGTCATTACTGTATTGGCTCATTACCACAACAGATGGCACTTATTACATTAATTCAACTTGCATTATTTTTACATCTCATTTGCAGCTTTCATTGTGTTACGTTGTAACTTCCAGTATGTTGTTTTTACTGTTATAGTAATTATCATGTGTCATCAAATAATTGTTAGAATGCAGAGAGGAAATTTAGAGTTTGGATCATGCAATTTAAAATGTTGACGTGTGTCATATTTGAAAAATGCACTTAGATCACTCACGTGGAATTTGAAGATACGAAAGTGTGGCATTCCACTGCTACAAATATCAAATTTTGAAGTATATATTGGCAGAGATAAAAATGCAACTCAGAATGTACCTCATACATGTACAGAAAATGTCAACATATGATAATGTTGATTAGAATGTATATTAGGTATTAATACAAAATGTAATTATGGCTGTGATTCCCCTACATACTTCTCAACTAAATCCCCGGGGGGAAAAGATGAAATTTTGTAAGTAAAAACGCTGTTCCACGCAAGTTAATTAATCTGGATTGCTGGTGGTAACGGCGTGTATTTTATAACATGTGTCTTCTTTTCCATATCGATTCTACTGTGTTTTTATCATATACAAGACGACACAATGGCTGTTGTCTGCAGATTTCGGACCAGCATGATGGCATGTTGCCTACCTTTTTTTCAAAGTTTGATTAATTATTGAGTTGGTTACACTTATTTGTTTTACTACCTATTTTAAAGGTTGTGTTGTTATTTTTTTTTTTTTTTTAAATCTCTCAAGTATTTTTTTCTCCAGGAAACAACCGATTGACTTTAACACCGAGGCCCAGGCCACGATGAAGGGATTGTTAACCTGTGATTTTCTAAACGTGTACAGTGAAGTTTTCAAAAGTGATTTCTTGAATATGGGAAAAAAGTCCCAACAAATATTCACGTGTTTTAACGACACGAAAAAGTCAAATAACCAGACCAAAAACAAAGAGGAAAATGTCGATTTCCTAACCTGTGTACATTTTTTGAGAAATCTGTGCTTACAGTCGAAGTATCGAGTGTTGAAAATTGTCAGAACTCCAATGGATGCTCTCACAGCTCTTTTCAATGATGTTCCAAGTCTAAAAGTTGTGCATGTCGTAAGGGACCCTCGAGCTGTCACTGTATCAAGAAATAGTGTTGGTTACTGTCCTCCTGACAACGCTATGAATTTCACGTATGGCTGCACAAGCGAAATTTGTGAAAGACTCGAAAGCGATATTTTAACGAAAAGAAAACTAGACCCTTTCTACCCAAATCGAATAAAGACTGTACTTTATGAAGACATGGCGCGACTACCCGTGGAGACTGCGAAGGAGTTGTACCAATTTGTGGGAATGTCAATAAAGCAAAATATCCTTGATTACGTGTACAACATCACGTCAACTGGGATGAAAAGTGACTGTGACATTTGTTCAGTGCGATCCAATTCAACGTACCACATTATGGCATGGAGGAAATCTCTAGATAAAGATTCCTTATATAGGATACAAGATCGATGTAACTATGTTTTGAAGCACTATGAATACACAATATACTGAAAAATAACTTAAAATATCAGCTTGTCTTTAATAAATATTAGTGCACATGGCCATCATTTTAACCTCCCTATTTGATACATGTTCTTAAATTAGAGATCATTTGCGATAAAGCCGTTACAGGCTCACCACATGCACTGATTATTTGGCATTATACTGATTCACGCCACAGTTTCAGCTACAAGGACTGGTTATAAGGAAACCACGGATTTGTTTACATGGTTGACATTACATTTTTAAGCAAACTATTTATTAAACAATCTTGCACCTTTGCCTTTTCTTCGCAAAATATCTCCAGTAATATAAAGGATTTCAAGTTGATTTGAAATTTTAATGCAAGACTGTGGATAAGGTACGAGTAAACCGAATGATTTCACTTACCGCAAAAGGAACGTTAGACCCGTGTGGTAAATGAATGGATATCGACTAGTTTCCTGATTGATTACCTATGAACATGTATTGTTCCATTTAACTGCTGTCTAAAGTATGGATGTTAAAAAAAATACGTGTGGTCATCCTCAGGCTGGAAGAAATTGTACATTTGTTTGATGCATAATATATAATTAACATTATAATTATTTTTCTTATTTTGAGCTCACATTCACTTTCATCAGTCAAAACTTTGAGCAAAATCAATGACATGCAATATAAAATGCGTTCGTCTTTGTAAAAGTATGCAGAGTTTGTGTATTGAAGGGGAAGTAACTCTTATTAGCTTCTTGTTAAGAAAACTCGTGTTCCAAAAACAGAGTGAATGATAATGATTCAAAAAATTAACTGAAGCTGTTTGATGCGAAAATTAGATAACAAATAATTAATATATTTGACAAAGAAGAACAAGCTCCTGGAAACAAAATACTTAAAATGATTTCCGGAAATGCAAATAACGCATCATTTATTTAGGTAATGATCGGTGCCGCGTTTGGTGAGGTAGGGTGGATAGAAAATAATTTCCAGTAATGAACGCCTTTCTCCACCTTTTTGATTTTATTTAAAAATTATTTTCAACAGTATCATACATATACAGGATCCAATATCCAAACTTGTGATCTGTAGATTTGAATAGCTGCCAAAATACTTCTGAGTTTAATTGTATATCTCATTAAGATGAAACATCAAACGGAAATCGTGTGTCCAAATCGATGAAGAGATGGTCTTTAGGTATATCTGATAAAGGTAACATCATAAGGTAATTGTTTCTTTTGTACTCAAAACTATCGCAATTAAAACTCAGAATGATCCATTTATATTCAAGGTTACTGAGACTTTCTTCAAACTGTAACAGTGTTACAGCTTGAGCGAGAACAGGAGACATTTTCTCACCCGAAAATGCCTGTCTTCCCCTTAATTTAACAAATCCTCATTACAGGGGAACAGTAGTACATAAAACGTCCCCTTGACGACTCATTCAAGGTGCAACACTGCTGAACTTAAAAAATGTATTATGTCTTTTCACTGAGAAATGGATACCTTGTCGAAATCAGATTTTTAATCTGTCAATCTTTCGATTGGCCGATCACATTTTCCCTTCTTTTCTTTCTTTTTTTTTTTTTTGTTCCTTTTTTTTTTTTTTGTTCTTTCTTTCACTCACGTCATTATTATGACACCGATTAATGCTTTGCGGTGCTATTGTGTTATAAATAACATTTGCTAGATGTAGATGTGCTCTTAGAGAATTTAGTCCAGCTAGACATATAGTGCTGCAGATATGTAGCTAAAAGGGGTCTAGTTAAGGAGGTACCCATACCAGCAGTATAACAAGTATAGCTAAAAGGCTAAAGTTAAGGATGTACGCATCCTAGTATGTAGCTAAAAAGGGCCCTAATTAAGGAGGCACTCATACCAGTATGTAGCTCAAAGGAGCCTAGTTTAGGAGATAGCCATACCACTATGTAGGTATCAAGGACCCTTGTTAATGAGGAACCCGTATCAGTATGTGGCTAAAAGGGACTAGTTGTGGAGATACCTAGTTAAGAAGGAACCCATACCAGTATATAGCTTAAAGGGGCCTAGTTAAGGAGGTACCCATACCAGCGGTATAACAAGTATATCTAAAAGGGCCCTAGTTAAGACGGTACCCATGGCATTATGTAGCTAGAAAAGCCCTAGTTAAATAGTTACCTGTGCCAGTATGCTGCTAAAAGGGGAATAGTTAAAGAGGTACCCATACCAGTAAATATCTTAAAGGCGCCTAGTTAAGGCGGTACTCATACCATTATGTGGCCGAAAGGGGCTTAGTTAAGGAGGTAGCCATACCAGTATGTAGCTTAGTTTAATTGGCCCCTTCTTTATCAGGTACTTGTGCCAGTAGGCAGCTAAAAGAGCCCTAGACAAGGAGGTACCCATACCAGTATGTGGCTAAAAGGGATCTAGTTAAGTAGATACCCATACCAGTATGTAGCTGAAAGGGGCCTAGCCAAGGAGGTACCCATAAGAGTATGTTGCTAAAAGGGGTCTAGTGAAGGAGGTACCCATGGTATTTAACTAATAGGGGCCTCGTTAAGGGATTGACCATACCAGTATGTAGCTAATAGAGCCGTAGTGATGGAGGTACCCATACCAGTATGTAGCTAAAAGGACCTTAGTTAAGGAGGTGCCCGTAGCAATATGTAGCTAAAAGGGACCTGGTTAAGGAGGTACTCATACCAGTATGTAGCTGAAAATGGCCTAATTAACAAAGCACCATACCAGTATGTAGATTAAATATGATCTAGTTAAGGTGGTACCCGTACCCGTATGTAGCCTAAAGGGGCCTAGATAAGGAGGTACCAATATCAGTCTGTAGCTAAAAGGACAGCGACTCTTTTGCCATGTGCTTATGTAATATGCACTTTATATTTAAATATTCACAATATTTATATCCATATCAACTCCAGTTAGTTTCAATCCTAAGAATGATCATTTAGTATGCTGTTTTCTCAAAAATAATGGCTATTAATAGTTCAACTATTTGCCCTAAACTACGTCCCATCCTCATTTGCAAATGTAAATCTTTAATAATCGAACAAAAATTGTCGAAGCAACGTCTTTCTTCAAATAAAAATAAGTTAACTTCCAAAAGTTGAGCTCAGTTCAATCAATACTTTTTAGAGTTATAAAAACACAATGTTACAATATATTCTCCACATTAAAGTCAACTTTGTGTGACTCTCCCGGTTTTTGCTTCCACGTGTTTACCTGTATTATGTAATACTGTCTAATCAGTTCCTCCAGGCAATAGTTGGGGACCTTGCTATTGGGCATCTGTATAGAGATAAGGAGGTGCTAAGTAGGGTTGATTGACATGGCGAAACTATTAACTGAACAGAAATATTTAATCTCCTTCATTACGGCGTCATCTTTACTTTGACCTGAGACCAACATGTATGTCATACACTGTCTCTAATCTTTCACACTCTGAATTTGAGATTCACACATTCACATGAAACCTAAAAAAATGTATATATTTAAAACGATAATTAGATGGTTTTTACGTTAATAGACTGACATTTTATCATAGAATACAGAAATAAAAGGGTCACTATTTTGTCTGAAGTTCTGTCACTTTTTGCTAAATTATATATACTTTAACAGAGTTTCTTGAAATATTCTTTTGTATCCAATGAATTTGAGATGAAGACATTCCTACTTTGTCGGCATCAATGTGGAAGTCTTCGTACAAGCGAGAAGCATGTTACTCTATTCCAAGCCTCGTCAAGGTTATCACAACATGGTTATATTAAGAGACACAGAGAAATACTGCTGAGTGTATATTTAAATGAGGCAGTTAAAGAAATTGGTCTCGTATACCACCAAACGGAGCAAGTGCGTTTAGGTTCATTATCCGGTGTTTGACCACACTAATCATTTTTCACTGACGCACATAATATACGAATGATATTAGGACAACCTCCTCGCGGGGACACCAGGGTGAAACTGATCAATGATCTGATAATTGACCTATGTGACGAGTTTAACTTGCTAAGCATTACACAATAAGCATCTTTCTTTCTTAAGAATAAAGACTATGTCAACCAGAGACAAAATTCATTTAAGTAGGGAAGGAACCTCTCAATTACTGAGAAATATAAACATGTATTCCCCATTTTCAGACACTATAATAAGGAATGTTGTCACTACTGTGGTTTGACTTGTCATGTGGCAAATGTTTGCCATCGTGGAAGACAAACTGAGTGCTAGAGTTGCCATCAGTTTGAACACGAACAGAAACTCGGCGAATCAGTGTATTATACATACTAGGAAATTGGCACAAAGTAGAATGCCAGTTATTCATTTATAACAAATACTCAATATCCAAATGTACCTATTGAAAATAGTGACTCTACTGCCTCAGTGGATACTACTGAACATGAAAAAGTTCTAGATCATTCAGGTTCTATATGTGACTTTGCAGACTCTAATACATCTGTATTGTTAAATATTGAAACTGAATGTAATGACGATAAATGTAATGCGAAAACTATTTCCATGAGTGCCCCTTTGCATGATGGCATACATTTTATCGACGTAAAACTGAATTAGAAAAAGGTTTTAACATAGGTCACTTAAAGGTACACGATGTAATGGGAAAAATGGACCAGATTAAGTTAATGTTGTCTTCCAAGAAGAATATTATACCTCTTTTACGACTCGCCGAAACCAAATTAAATGATAACTACAACGATAACCTAATTCATAGTCAGGGCTTTAATATACCATTACGCAGGGACAGGGAGACATCAGGGCGATATCTTGTTGTATACACTAGAGAAGATGTAAATGCAGTAGGGTAAACTGACTTGGAGTGACAAAACATAAATGGAGAGTATTTGGGTTGCAATTTGTCAAAACAATACAAAATCATTCCGAGTTGGTTTCACTTACAGACCATCTTCCTCAGAGCAATTTGGAATCATAATTTTGATAAACAGATTGAAAATGTTCTTGGACAGGAAACAGGACACGTATATACTAGGTGATGTAAATAAGGATTTACTC
Organism: Margaritifera margaritifera; assembly: GCA_029931535.1. Classification (NCBI taxonomy): domain Eukaryota; kingdom Metazoa; phylum Mollusca; class Bivalvia; order Unionida; family Margaritiferidae; genus Margaritifera; species Margaritifera margaritifera. The sequence continues at coordinate 377,547 of JAQPZY010001047.1, read as the reverse complement.
AATACTCAGATAAAGAAAACCTGCGTGGAATTTTATTAAATCGTTACGCCTTGTCCAGCTTGTAAATAACCCTAAAGGGTAATAGAATTATCAAGCACTCTAACTGACCACATTTACACCAACCTACCAGACAATGTTGCAAATGTTTAAGTACCGAATATTGGTCGTAGTGACCATTACCCTACTTTTCTCACAAAAAAGGCAAAATGCAAGACAAATAGGAACAATACACACAAAATTATCACTTATAGGTCGTTCAAAACCTTCAACAAAGAACAATTCCATGATGACCTAAATACAATTTCATGGAATATGCTGCAAATTGTGTTGATGTAGATGAAGCTTTGGGGACTGGACTGACTTGTGTATGGACGTAATCTCTAAACATGCACCACTGAAAATTCATCGGGTAAAGTATGAAATCAAACCTATTTGGCTTAAAGAAATCCAACCTAATTGGCTTTACAGAAATCCAACCTAATTGGCTTACAGAAATCAAACCTAATAAGCTTACAACATGAATCTTAGACGTCCTGAAAACACCAGACCAAATCAAATGTACTGAAAACCATACACACTATAAAGAATGGAGAAGAACAATATCAAGTATGTTTAAACAAGCTAAAAAAATTTATTATCAAACAATGCTTGAAAACAAAAAATAACAACTCAAATTCTATTTGGAAAGCTTTCAATTAACTAACTGGGGGAAAGATATAAAACCCAGTCCAATAAAATTCACTCACTTCTGGTAAATGACACCATTGTCACTGATGAGACTGATATTACAAATATTTTCAATGATTTTATAATCAGCATACCACTAGATGAACGGAACGAGTTGCGAAAATCAACTTTGATGAATTAAAAAGGTTCTGCAATAAATTAATCTGTAGTGAGGTACGTTTTTTTTTCTTGTATTCCAGCAGTATCAAAAAACATTGTTCCAAAATAACTCACCGAACTTGATATAGAGAAAGCTACAGAACTAAATCAGATTGGTCCACGTCTCTTGAAAACATCTGTCTCATCTATTTCAGAAAGCATAACATTCATAATTCAATTTAAGTATTGCAACTTCATCTCTCCCCGAAGTCTGGAAAACTGCTAAAGCTATGCCATTTCACAAATCAGGCTCTAAGGAAACTGTAGATAACTACCGACCAATTTCGATACTACCAAGCTTGTCAAAATTTGATTGAAAAACATGCTCACGAGTCGTTCATGTCATATTTAATCAAACACTTGCTGTTACACACTAACCAATCAGGATTAAGACAGAATCATTCATATAAGACTATCTTGATCTCCCTAATTGATAAATTCCTTTAAGCACTTGTACAAAGGTAGAATAATAGTATCAGTACTTGTATATTTAAGGAAAGCTTTCGACATGGTTGATCATGAAATTCTTTTGAGCCAATTTAAAATTTCCCAATGTGATGACAGCACAATTAAATGGTTTACTTCGTACTTAAATGAGAGAATACAGCATATTCACATAAATGAAGTTCTGTCTGAAACAGGAATAGTTAGGTATGGAGTCCCAAAAGGGGCTCAATTCTAGGTCTATTGCTATTTTTATTATTTATTAATGACCTACCCCTTTTATTGGAAAACTCAGTTTCGTCTACACACACACACACACACACACACACACACACACATATATATATATATATATATATATATATATATATATATATATATATATATATATATATATATATATATATATATATATATGAGACACAACATTATCAGACATCCAAAATACAAAACAGGAATTGTAAATTTTGGTCTAAGCACTCTGGACAACTGGCGCATGCGCAATGGGATTGTACTTTATGTTTGTTAAACTAACATATTACTTACTTTAACAAGGAAAAAAGAAAAAAAAAAATCTTGATAAGGATGAACTATGTCTAAAATGGAAGGATATACATTTGCAAATGGTCTGTCATGATAGAGTATTTGGTGTTTTGTAGATAATAATCTACAACGGACACAACACATCAAATATATAAGTAAAAAAGTTAATTCAAGTTTATGGCTTCTCAGTAATATAAGACATTTTCTCCCAAAATTGTACAAGAAACTATTTTATAATATTTACATACAACCCTATTTAGATTACTGTGATACAGTATGTGGTAATTCACATAATAAAAACATAGCAAAGCTAGCAAGTCTACAAAAAAGAACAATTAGGTTAATATCGGACCAATCAGAAAACAGGGAAAATTTCGATTTTAGGTTTTAAAATCTTACCTATTAAAGACCGAATCCATCTGACAAAAGCTAAGTTAATGTACCAGATGTCCAATAACTGTGCTCCTGTCTATTTACAGTCACTATTCCATCACAAAAACTGGTAACACCTGATATCATTGTCTGCCAAACAGTATAAAATTCCCCAAGGAAATAAGGAAGTTTCCAATATTCGGGAACTTTGACCTGGGACAGTATGACAGTAGAGATTAGAAATGCTCACTCTATTTCTTTCTTTCAAAATCAGTATATCCAGTGGCTCCAGAGATGTAGGTATATATATATATATATATATATATATATATATATATATATATATATATATATATATATATATATATATTTGTGTGTGTGTGTGTGTGTGTGTATGTGAGAATATGAGTACATTTATATAATAGGTGTAGATAATTAATAAACTATGTGTATCTGAGTGTGAATGAAAACATATGTATTCAAAATACTAACCATCTATTTGTTACTAATTACATATTGAATGTGATATGCGTGTGTATGTGTATATATATATATATATATATATATATATATATATATATATATATATATATATATATATATATCCGTATGTGTGTGCATGTATGTATATACGTATGTGTTTATGTATATGTATATAATATGTATATATCTACACATATGTGTACGTGTGCATATATATATATATATATATATATATATATATATATATATCATCTGTGTGTATATTTATTTATAAATATGTTCCTTTGTATGATCGCCTCAAGATAGATTAGTTTTCCAGCTAATTGTGTCACCATCTTTAAATAAAGTAATTATTATTTATTATTATTTTTATTATTATTATTATTATTATTATTATTATTATTATTATTATTATTATTATTACATGTAGATGCAATCGTTTCATTTTCATCTCCAAATGAACTGTAACTGATGTTTTCTAATGCTTGGTCTTAATGCTCCCAGTTGTAAATGTACAAATGTGTGGGGGTGGGGGAAAGAAAAAAAAAGTTCTTTCAGTATGGTTGAGCATTCAAAACCACAAATGTTTAAAGACCCACTCTACAATATTCTGTGGTATTTTAGGTCTAGTCATACGTTCGGGCATGGGAATCTTAAGGAAAATCCAATTTTTTAAAAGGGATTTTTGGTAATAACAAATATATGACAAAATTCCCCAATTTGTCCAACATGTTGTACAATATGATGGTTTGTACAAGGGGTCACACATTATTTTGTGAACTGAGTACCACTTAATGAATTTTTCAATCCCTAATTCTCATGTATGTATGTCACATGTACATTGATATAAGTCAATTCTTCAAGTCTCGGGTAGAGATTAATTTAAATTATAGGGGATGAATATAAGCAAAATTTGAAAGTAAATACTTGTCCATAAAATCTTGACTGTTACAGTCTATACCACCACGCACTCATATAATGGGTGTTTAATTTCTGATTTGGTTTTTACGAAGTCCCCGTGATTTTAATCAAAAAGTCCGTACTGGATTTAGTTGCATCATCCCCGTTTGTTGCAAACATTAATTTACAAGTATCTTGGCAACCAATCATTTATTGGGCCACTCTTAATAGTCTTTATAAGATTTCAGCTTTAAACTTACTTTCCTTGAGATCACTGGTGATTCTCCAATAACAAATGTATGCGAGATAGAGGTGCGTTGTATTACGGGAATACCGGTTTACTGCGGTCTTTATTTCCGGTGTTACGTACTATAGTACATTTTCATTGTACAGATACTTCGGTAGTTTCCGTCAGTAAGGAATGTACGGAAATTCCCGAGTAATCTTGTTACGAATATAATGATATTAAAAGCATGTTTTCATTTATTATGACAAAATAATTCCAAAATGTATTATCTAAATAAAATCTGTTGTATTTGTCACAAAATAATTTTGAATATTACAAGTATATTTATGAACCTTGAATCACATGTTTGACACGTGTTGCGTATACCAAAATGGCGGCCAAATGGCATGCTGTGAAAGATATTCGGGCGAAATCCAACATTTTGCAAAAATTTTGGATAAAAAAAAAAAGAAGTAAAATGTCATTTAAAAAGTTATTTATTAGCGTATGTTAATGTGTTAAGTACACGATTCCTTTGTAAGACTGATAATCATCCAAGGATTTTCAGGATAGCAGTTATTTTCTGTTTGAATTTTACCTAATGTCTCAAATCCACTAACTATTTTCTCGTTTTTTGAGTCAGTGTGTTTTATATTTACTGGCCATCTCTGATAAATATCTTGCCCGGGTGTTGGAATCCCACTCAAAAATTCCCTGCCTATTATATCAGTAGCGTAGCTAGTAAATTGTAGGCTTTGATGTCAACAGTTCCTATTTTTTTCAGGAAGCTCTCTGATGTCAGCACGATGTCTTTCACAGGGTGTCAGCTATAGTGTAAGCTTAATCATCCCACTTTAGTTACAGTTTTTAGATGAAAATTTCTGCAACAATTAGCATACACATAGCAATTCATCTACTATAAGGTACTAGCGATTTAATTTTCTGGAGGGGGGGGGGGGAGTGCGGGGGCTGAGATTTTCTATCGAGCCAAGATATTTTCTTTTCTTTTATCTCTTATATATCAAATAATATCGAGCAAGATATTTTTTTCCAGCTATTTGACAGCCGGAAATTTGAAAATTGTTGGTCTCTAATATAATTTCAGTATATCGTGGTACGTATCGCGGTATGTTCTGAAATACCGGGGTATTCCGCGGTACAACATTTTTCGAGGTACCCAACTCTAATGCACTTCGGCCACCATCATGACCATGCTTACTCTGTATACATGGAGGAGCTTTACAGGGCAGATGTCATTCAGTGCAAAATGGCCAACGTTTAGAAACGTTAGAAGAATGGGGGAAAAAAAAACACCTGTCCGTATTCCTAATGGTCTTACTTTAATTCAGCAACTGTGTTTTCATTGTAGTCAACAGGAAATACAGATCGTAAAAGCAGAATCAGCCCAATGAATGGAAGACCATTCTTAATGAGTTGTTGGTTACATACATGAAAATCTGGCAAAGGTCTTCACAAACAGCATTTTTTAAATTAGTCTAAAAGCACTTCACGGAAAATTGTAAGAATTAATAATCAAATATATGTCAGCAGGCCACTATAAGTTGTAATAAACATCACTATCAGCCTTTGTTTTCGTCACAAAATATGCTGAAAACACAGTTTTCTATCCGTACAATCAGAACTGTCATCATCTAGAGTTTCTCTCTCACTCACTCTCTTTATCTCTCTCTCTCTCTCTCTCTCTCTCTCTCGTTACCTCTAGAATGCTGAGATGACATTCAGCTAACGTAATACATGTTGTGTACCTTTGTCTGTAATGTATTTTTGCTCCCTCCCCAAGGGACCTTCCAGTCTCGTCCCTTTGATATGAATTCTTTTTGACTTAAAGTTAATTATTAGGTGTTGCTTTGCTGTAAAACTATACTATTATAGCCTGAAAAGGGTTAACGACATGCCTGGAAAGTATGATGCAAGTCGATTACAATAGATGTGAGAGATAAGGTGTTATTTTCTGTACGAAAATTTAATGTTATTTAGAAACAAAAAACAAAAAAAAAACAAACAAAAAACAAACAAAAAAAACACGGATAATGGTGAAGCCACTATTTTCCTCTGAGGTTGATCTATATGCCCTTTATTGAGTATGCTATCAGGAAGAAGGTGAAAAATGTGTTAACAGCAGGAAACAGTCCCGTCACAGGTAAATTTGTCACCATTACTCTTTTCCCTATGGAATAGAGTAATTACTCCAATTACAAAATAAAGTGCGTTATGACTAATTTCCTGATTTCTGTATGACCTATTTTGATATACCAAGATCAACAGTGTACACTTCAGGCATGATAAACGTGTATGAATTCATTATTTTGCCAAGGCGAAGACATCAAAGGTTGACAAATTTATAAACATGAATAAACGTGATATCGATACTTGAGATTGCACCAGGATGAACTCTGAATGGATTGTATCTAGGGAAGACACTTAACACAAGTACATGAATGAAAGATTATTTATAAATGCAACTTAATAATGAAGGAATCTCTGACGACCTAGTTCACACACAATTACTTACAGGCCTCAAACTAAACTATAACAACTGAAAACCCTATCCCACTTATGCGCACAAAGTTCAACAACGGATATAAAAAAAATGGTACCGTTCCTTCAATGGATACGATCAAAATAAGGATGTTCAACAACTGATCACAAATAAAATCGTTTTTCAACGGATATGTTCAATACACGGATTGTATCAACATATATCATGGATATATGGATTTATCATTGATGTATGGAATTATCAACAAATATTATCAATGTATGGAATTATCTACACATATGATCACTATATGGAAATATCAACAAATATGATCACTGTATGGAAATATAAACAAATATTATCAATGTATGGAATTATCTACAGATATGATCTCCGTGATCACTGTATGGAAATATCAACAAATATGATCAATGTAATTTTTACAAACAAGTATGATGGTGCATTACGTTGTCACACATATAATGACATTGACTTTTAGGTTAAAAACCTGATATATATATATATATATATATATATATATATATATATATATATATATATATATATATAATGATGTTTATCTTGTGCATATATATATATATATATATATATATATATATATATATATATATATATATATATATATATATAATGATGTTTATCTTGTGCCTTCCAGGCGAATATTACGAGAAATATCCGATCCACAGTTTCCGACAAATGGTTAAGGTACGACCTTGTGTGGTCCGCTCCTCCCAGCCTGTCGAATGATCCCTGAAAAATCTCCCTATCCCGCAGAATCTTTCGTCCAGTACCTTTGACCCCTCATACTGTGTTAACCAGTATCGTCTCTCGAACCATCTCACCATTGACCGCAGTATCCGGGTTACACAGTCCCACATAGTTCAATAACTGAGGTGTGTACTACATGAGACACGTTTGAGTGCGATTAGAGTGATATGTATTACGCATGCGTGCGCACGAATTGATTTCGTTACACATTACATTCTTTTCTAAGAACGACTGTAGGAGATTATTATTATAATAACCACGTTCATGCATGAATATGTCTCCAACAAGAATAATCGCACTGAAATATAAATACTTGAACGTTTCTCATTATATAATGTGTACAACATACAATTGAATTTAATTTGTCTATTGAGCTATAAAATACCTAACTTGGAACAGACTATATTCTATCCGATATCATGGCGTTATGTGACATATTCTGACTTAGAAGACATTTAGAATAAATTCCGAAACATTCAATATAGTAAACAATTTCATAAAATGTAGCGAATAAAAAGAAATAATAAAGTATTACATTTCACATATCTCTACAGCTGAATATTGCTTCCGTAGAGTGGACAGTTTCCTGGCAGGACTCATCTGTAATGTGACGATACAGCAAGATTTAGCACCATGAGTAGTATGATCGTGGTCAAATCCACGGTCAGGAACTCGAGATAGATGTTCGGGATTTTTTGCATTGTTCATTTTTGGTATTTACGAGTAGCTATTAAATCGTTGAACGTGTGTTTTTTGTATCCAAAGTTTGCTGTTAAGGGAGATCTGTTGATATTTCCTGATGTTCCCGCAGCACCTGTGCATGATTACACTTTTTAGGGTGGATTACAAAATTGGTGTTGCAACGTATTCTCTGGCGGATACGTATGGTCTAAACTACCTTTAAATGCCAAGAAATATTCCCCTTCTTTTCATGCGATGGAAAGTTTTACAGCGGATTGCTGCAAATGACTCTGATATGCCATACTGAAGTGCGGATTTGGATCCCAGCACACACAAGAAGGTTCCAGAGATTCTTATGATTTCACATGCTGATCTCGTGGATAAAAAAAAGCTCTGAATCAGACACACTGTTGGCTAATTTTTGTTCATGATGTATTGATATTACTAAGTCTAGTAAGTAAATGTTAGTGATAGACTGGATTTATAGATTTGTTGACTGTTTGATAGTTTCTTTTGGCGGTATTGCCTAAGTCTCTCTCTTCCCCCCCCCCCTCTCTCTCTCTCTCTCAATTTGGGTTTTCGAACATGTATGTTTGTTTGCATTTTGACCATGCTAGTTTTTTTTTCTTCAGTTAAACGAAAGGGTGACCACTTACATATCATGCGATAACTAAGGTACTAATAGGGGTAAGAAAGAAAAGTAAACAGGAGTCTTTAAGTTGTGGGGATATATGCATGAAGATTTAGTCGTCTATTTGAATAACGAATACGTATTCAGTCTGTACATCCATTTATTATTTATTTATTTATTTGCGAGCATTTAAAGGTGTCAGAATTTTTACTACCATAGAATTTTCACAAATGTGTGAAAATTCTATAATGGAATATTCACTCTCCTCGTAGAATTTTCAGCCCATGTACAACTATTGTATATTATAAATCTGCGTGATTCCTCTATGAGTATGGATTTAATTAATCTTATTATGTAGGTATGCAGATAGAAAGATATAGGTCTACCTAAATCTAATAAGCCACCGTTTTCAAGCATGGGCGTGTGAATGTTTTTTTTTTTTTTTTTTTTTTTAATCAACAGGGAACTTAGGCTGTAAGAGTATGTAAACAAAAATTCACTCATGTTAAGCATTAAAACTGATAATCCCTGAACTAAGTACTAAATAAGTACAAAATTATATACATGGGAATTATAGTGTGTATTATAACTGCAACATTTGCACAACTCTGTTTAAGGCAAATGTCTGCACGCGCAGTGAAAATCTGGCATTCATAACATGTACAGAAAACCAGTCCATCGTAGTTTTAGGACGATTCCATGTTTTGTCGGCATTAATACTTGCGTTTTGACAGAACCAGTACGTGTTATCACATATATTTAGACCTATAGTTACCATGTATTGAATGAGGCGTTGCATTGGCAATTGACCCTATCATAGAAGACATCTGACTCCTCCTACTTCTTTAGCATATTCATTTTCTTCATTTGCTAAAACTTGTTAACGAAATTTTCAAATGTGATAGCGCTGATGACATTGAGTTTACCGTCTATACTCGCGTATAACTAGGGTCCAAATGCAAACAACATGCAGCGGCAGATCAAGGTCTATGTTGTTTGTTCTACTGATTAGTCCTTACAAACTGCATAGACTAAGATCTGCCGGCGCATTATGCGACGGCAGATCTGGGTGTATGCAGTTTGCAGTTGGTATATGTTTATACGCGAGTATATACGGTAACCTATAAATTTCATACTTTTGTTTTGTTTTTTTGTTATATATATATTGATGTTCAAAATTACTGTATCGTTCAACTGCAACACGGTCAGTTGTCCCAGTGTCTCTGGCTTGTACAGTTAATTAGGTCTTATCAACAATCACTGTTAACAGGTGATTAGTTAGTTAATAACTGTAGTTGACAAGTGGCCGGGTGGCGGTAGGGTCAAGTTGATTATCCTAGTTCCCGGCCACGGCATATTAACAGGTAATATTTACACTTACGCCTAGAAAAATAAAAGTAACATTGCAGGAAATGTGGTAATATCAAACAATTTTTTTTATATTCATAAAATTTCAATTCCAACCCTTCTCTTGAATAGTTTGCTTCTATCACTTCAAAATCTTGAAAATTGGAAGAGAAGCACAGCAGCAACAGTAGTAGTAGTAGTAGTAGTAGTATCATTGCTGTTGTTGTCCTTGTTAAGGTCATCGAAATCATCCCTCTTTTTCTCATCCTCCGCCTCCTCCTCCTCAGCATCATCAGTTTCGTTGTTTATTTGACATAAACATCTATTTTAAAGGACAGTTTTTATATCCCAGTATTCTGAGGTGATCTGTGATTCGGCTGAGATGAAAGCGCGGTCATTATCAATTTGCAATCATCAAGTTTAGGGTCTCGTTTTGAACTATTGACCGTGTTATGTACTTAAGTAATGTTTTTAAGATAATTTTGAAGGGTTTCTTTTAAATGATTCAATACACGTATTTCGATTATTTAAATATAGTGACTCTGATTTTATTTAAAAACTGTAGTAGGCCTTTAGGAAAAGACTAAGGCATTTACCGCAGCGAATGAAGCAGTCCTTGTAAGGGGGCAACAAAAATCGCCGATCAGCTCACAAACAAACTACCCATAGTCGGGGTGAGAATTCTATCAAAGAATATTTAGTCTAGTGGTAATATTTTTATGAAGAAAAAAAAATCACCCGGGAGTGAAAGTTAGATGGGGTGAAATTTCTATATGAAACCGGCATGGTACACTTTTGACAAGAGCTGGAAAGGTTCTGACGATGGGTTCTCTGCTTTCTACTCGCAGCAATCAGTTAGGTTATGACTGGATGGCGCAGTCGGGGACAAGGTGGCCGCTAGTTTCGTTTTGTTGCTTTGTATGGTGTTAGTTTGAATCGTGGTTTATGGTCAATTATTTGTAAAAAGTTTAATTGGAAAAATTGCATTTCTGCCTCTCTGATCCCAGTTAATTATCGCTATAGACCATCGATTGCCGATTTATGTCCTCTATATTTCATAGGAGCAGAGAGCTCTCCTTTCCTCCCAAGATCTGTTAGTATCATAGCATTGTACAGGTGGAATTGAGAGTGTCAGAAGTACTGTAAATCTAGCTTGTTGTGTACCTGTTAAAGTGACCATATCTGCAAGGGTGTGTGTGTGGGGGGGGGGGGGGAGGGGTCAATTATTATAGGAGAAATCATACACAGTTTGTTAAGATTAAACTTTCGCCGAAACCCGAGAAAGTTTAGCTGCAATGGCTCAGTGGTTAGTGTGTCGGAGTCGAAACCAGAAGGGTGCGGGGTTAGAATCCTACCCAGACCAGACCGGGTCGGCCGCGATATTGTATCCCTGGTCAAGACACTTTACTGCAATTACCTCAGCATGATATAACTTTTCATGTGTTGATGTGTAGTTAAACACCAAACAAAACTAATTTCGAAGGTGAAGCATGCCCAAAACTTCAAAGTTAACCGACTGTTCGGAAAATCGTACATTGTCTTTATACGAATATGATCAATTAGAGTAGCACTTGTCTAACCCAGTACTTGAGTATTACTGACTCTGTTCTTTGTGGTCGTAATGTTTAGTCCGTGTTAGTCTCTTTTCCATTAACACAAGATGGGTATTTTTCAAATAATTCAAGACGGATATTTTCCAAAGTTCTGTAAGCATGATACCAGTTTATATCTGTATTTCATTTGTAATTATCAGTCAAACATTAGAAATGATTATTCAAAATTATAAAATTCGCTTTTTGTGGATTAAAGTTGTTATCTTTTATTGAGATTATGTTTGCATGGATCTTATTTCTATATTCAAAATTATGCTTTGAGGCGATGACTTTTCCTAGATTCTATGATCACTTTAAAATGTTTGTCACTGATCTCTTTCAAAAGTTTTTCATTCAGAAATAGAAGTCCATGGATGGTAATTTAACTGATGCCGATAAGAAAACGGAATCGCTGCTAATACATGTATTCACAGCCTGTATTTGAATAGTTTAGTATACGTACGAGCCATTGCTTTTGTGTGGAAATATAATTTGTTCAAATATTAAACTTGAACCATCTCAAATTCTTGCCGTGTCATGGTTCAAGCGAACTGTGAATACGGTTGTACATTATATTTATGTCCATCACGAAGGGATGGCGTTCAGGGCACCAAACATTCGATTCCCCAATGTGCTTTGTAATAAATCATAACCCAGAAAATTGTCTAATAGCTGCTGGCATTTCATTTGGTAGCGGGTGTGTGGTAAGTCATTTATTTGTATACAAATATGATGGACTCGTTTGATTCGCTGGAACAGGAGAATTGGTGCATGATCTTCAGTGTACCATCGAAACAACAACCACATTTCAGTCTGCTGAAACCGTGTACATACCAGAATAACCGCCATGGCAAGATCGAGAAAGGGGATAATTACTATACCGCTGATACTGCTGCTGCTGGTTTTCTTTCCCTGGGCAGCCATGTACATGTGTAGAGTTTTGATAGGTAACTCTATCTCTCTCTCTCTCTCTCTCTCTCTCTCTCCCTCCCCCCCCCCATCTCTCTCTCTTATATTAATACAAAATTAAGTTTCCATAGAGAAGTTCAAAGAGTGTATGTTTTCCTCTTCCTGCTCCTCCTTCTTTTCTCTTTAAGCCAAGACTGAATAATTTGTATTCGTAATTGAGTAGGCTCTGCTTATAAAAAAGCAGACATGTTTACTTGCTACTTACGAGATGCAGGGAACATTTACCGCCATTACCATTTGTAACGCGCACCTTGATGCGAACCGCGTAGATCCAGATCAGAGCGCGGGTAGGTCAGACTCCACTCTGTTCGGTCTACTTATGATTTGAAACGATCAGTGCCTACACTGATCTAATGACACATTTAAGAACTGTACTTCAAATTTTAGAGGATTTACGAAGTCATACAGCTTGAAAATCGAATACACGCACACTGCATGAGCGGTTATAACGAAGTGAAGGCCGTTCATACATAATGTGATCTCGAATATCAAGCTTAATAGCTTCATGAATCCTGTACAATATAAAATTCAATTAAATTATAAATAGTTATATAAAAAATACTAACTAATCTCAAGAAATAAATAACAGAACTATATTTTAGACCTTGTTTACACTATTGCCAAAACACACAAGAAGGGCGCTTGAATACATAAGTAGTTATTTTCTGGTGCTTTGAAGTAAAAGCTTCTAGTTGTCTGTGTCACATGATACGATTTTAAGCAATCTAAATGCTTGTCACAAAAGGCTTGGTAAACATTTTTAATTATTATGCGATGGCAGAAATGTGTCTAAGTTGTTTTCAGTTGAATGTGCATTATGCTGGTCTCCAAGTTACCCCATTTTTCCAGATCAGTAACAAAGTTACAAATCGAAGTTCAGTATATTTAGATCAACCAAAGCATTCATGTTTCACCCAACATTATCCATGTATGTCATGAAAAGTGATACTATTCAATTTATGACAGGTCATGATAGCAGGATGGAAGACAGGAAGGATGAATGGATAGATAGACAGGGGAGCTATTAACTGGGTGGAGGTGGGTAGTTATAAAGGTCTAATATTACATGTCTTCGGTAAACTATGGATCAGTCAAAACAAGGACAAAGATTGGTTTCTAACTTCAACTGAATTTATTATCAAACAGCTCCATCAAACAAGTAATTGGTTTTAATCGGTGAAGCAGAGCTTATTCCCTGTACTTCACCATAAATATCCAAACTTTTCTCGTATCTTTACAGTAAAATGTTAATATATATCTCTTATCTAAAGTAATTTGTTTATTTTTTTTTCTCAGATTATCTCAACAATATTCAATAAAGATAATTGCATAGTTTGTTTTCTTTGTAAATCTGAATTTCTCATTTCTTGTGACTACATCTACTTGTACCATAACTTTTCCTCAGTTATACATAACATTCCTTACACATTTTCGTCTATCAACTTACTATAAAGTCTTTTCTTAAAATTATGCCTTTTCTATCAATGTTCACGACAAACTACAAAATTCGCCTCTTCCCACAAGTACCCAGTGAGATACATCTCGGTCTGACACTGAACTGACGGAAAATCGGGGGACTCGGGTGGCCTAGTGGTCTAAGGCGCTCGTCTTTACAGACCACTCACACATCTCACCTCTGTCCGCGTGAGTTCGAGTCTCGGCTCGGCCAACGTGAGTATGTTAGAACACTGGCCATTAGCTTCCCGTGGGTCGGTGTTTCTTCCCCGGGGTCTACCTCTACCAAACATACTGGCCGCTATGTATAGCCTATCATATGCTGAAAAATGGCGTTAAACCCACAGAAACAAACATAAACTGACGGAAAACCTAACGCGCGCGCTTTTTTCTCCCTACTGTTGTGTTCATACTTTCAGGTGAACTTCACTATGACTTATATACTAAAATACGCATGTCACTACAACATTACAACCATTAAACATTAAATCATTTGAATAAAACATCGTAAAAACTACTTATTATCGTCAATTCTACAGAGAATACAAATTTGATAGTCGAAATTAACAATTTGACTTAAGCGGCTTTTTCGCCCCGATTTCTACTACGCGCAAACCGCAAAGAATGAGGTAACTCAGTACACCGGTACTCTGCACCATCGCCGCAAAATTAGCACATCTGCTAACTGGTGATTCATTATACAATTTTGGATATTATCTTTACGCTAAAACCAGCTGGGCAGCGGACACGTACGTATGTGCAGAGTCTAAGAATAGTTCCAAACACTTGGCCCCTTACAGTGTTTGTTGTGGTGATTTGCTAAGGTCAATCTAATACATGTCTTGTTCGTAATTTGAAATAAGTAAAATTTTTCGTTAAAATGTGTTAACGTGTGTTTTTGCAAAACGAAAATTGCCCACAACCATTGGAGCACTCTCGTTGTTAAATCTTTAAATCTTCAGTTTCGGAAGTACGTAGTTTTTGCACGTTGTCAAGCTCTTCACTTTCGGAGGTAAGTAAATCTTATATGTTGTCTGTAATCCCATAAAGCATAAATGGAAGTTATCGGTTTTGAAAAACACGGGAATTTGTTAAGTTTGACCACACCAGTATTCTATTGAGTGAGATATGACCCTAATTGATTTCAAATGATAATGACCGACCTACGAACATGCCGCTGTCAAAGCAAACAAAAATACATTGTTACTTCAGACAAAAGATGAAGGCATTAATCAGATACAACAGTTATCCATTGTAGAAATTGTAATAATATAACTATTAAAGGAAAGAGCCATATATTGATGTAGTTGACAGTGACATTATATAGGCTTTGAAATGTGCTCCCCAATGCATAAGGACAGATAAGTTACATTTTATCATTGACATAAATTGATACATTACAGTATGTATATATGTATGTATGTATGTATGACTAAAAGGCACATAAGCATATTTCTGGCTAAGGAACAAAATATACTGCTCCCCCCCCCCAATGCTTTAAGTTCATTTGATTGAGACATCTGCATCATCCATTTCTTAATCGACAGAAGCAGACACAATACAACCTTTCCTAACCGGCACCCGATTTAGGCGTATAATTGTTAATGACGGACAGATCTTCATGGTAGCGTTTATATCACATGATGCTGTATTACTTTTTAATTAGCGGAAATCTGTTGATAACAGAGGGGATGGGTCAGTCACTTGATTGTCTGTGAAAAACGAGTTGTACTCTACTAACGGAATTTTCGTTAGGATTACTTTTTGAATCGAAAACGTTATTTTTATTCTATTTATCGAAAAGATGTAAAGTAAATATACAAAATTTAATATATAGTTTTAAATTACTTATTGGAATAAGCTACAAAAAAATAGTGCAGTTTTCAAAAGCTGTCAAAAGAAGTTCCAGACATAGAGCTAAATTTATGTAAAAGAGTGAATCTGGAAATTTCCTACAGATTTAAAATTGCACTGTTAATATTTGAAAATTAAAATTGACAAAGCTCTAAATAACTTTATTGCTTCTTGTCGACTCATATATTTGCTGAACCACATGTTAAGGCACAGATGGGTCATATGAAAAACCACTTCCAATGAGTGTTCAATATAATTTAGAGTCTCATCATTTATATAAATCTATATGTATTTATTGCGTACCTGTTAAAGTGTCAATATCTACAAGATGGTTCAACTCTTATAGGAGGATCACACGCAGTTTGCTAAGATCAAACGTTCGCCGAAACACGAGGAAAAGGTTTAGACGCGGTGGCTCAGTGGTTTGCGTGCCGGACTCGAGAACAGAAGGGTGCGGGTTCGAATCGTACCCAAACCAGACCGGGTTGGCTGTGATATTGTTGCCCTGGTCAAGACAATTTACTGCAATTACCTCGGTACGATATGACCTTTTATGTGTTTATATGTTGTTAAACATCAAACAAAACTTATTTCGAAGGTGACGCATGCCCAAAACTTCAAAGTATAACCGAGTGGTCGGTCAACATTTAAACTTAGCTACTGTGCATCGTCTTTATTCGTATATGATCAAATAGAGTGTCACTTGTTTAAACCAGTCCTTGCGCGCCGGCTCAACGCCCCCCCCCCCCCCTCTCCCAAATTAGCGTGAAACAAACGGAACGTTTCCTAGAGTACGATTTCTTGATAGTCAGATTCTTAAACTTGTGCTATGGAAGCGCTTAAAATGCAGACGGTTCCGGAGGGTTTGGCTCCCACCAGAGGTTTCATCACACGGACCCCTTGCCTACTTGTTTAAGCCCCCCAGCCCCCACCCCACCCAAACGATATTCGTGGGACAGCCCCTGCGTACCCATGCTCTTTGTAATGTTTACTCCGTGTTAGCCTCTTTTCAAATTAATCAAGATGGGTATTTCTTGAAATAATGCAAGAGAATATTTTCCAATTAGTTAATTACGGGTGTTTTCTGTTAATTCAAAACGGATATTTTCAGATAATTCAAGACGGGTATTTTTCAGTTAACTCAAGACGGTTATTTTTCAAATAATTAAAGACGGGTATTTTTCAATTAATTTAAGATGGGTATTTTTGAATTAATTCAATACTGGGTATTCTAGCTCTCTTTCCGTTCCGGCTTCATGTTCGATACCTTGAAATGAAGAATTACAAAGTTTATAATGCTATAGAAATTATATACGAATTACTTATAATAATGAATTTTCACTGACAAAAATCTTCATATTTTCTGTTTTAAGATATTTTAATGCCTTTTCGCAATTTAGAACAAAAATTAAAATGTGTTTGATGTGTTAAAAACTTCTGTTTTGATTCGGAGGGTTAGGTAATTTAAGATGTATTGTGCAAAAGTAATTCTTATCGCAGATACAATTGTGTATTCAATTGGGACGTGAAAACCGACAGCTGAGTAAAGTAGACGTAACGAGTCGCACATAATAAAACAACTGAAAAGACATGATCATTTACATATGTAGGCATATATGGGTCAGTTAAAACAAAGTTATCCGACAGTTAAAAGGTTCACGACACGAACTTTGCAAGACAAATCCGATATTCATTTTATAATAGTTTCTTTTAACTATACACTGACCAAATTATGCACTTACATGTAGTTCCTCAATTTTTGTGTCAATTTAATAATTCATCCAGAGCTTTCCGCAGGAAAAAAATCTAAGACTTCATGGCACTGACGATAGTTTGTATAGACTGTTGCGGCTACATGGAATCCCTTGCATTATTATTTTATTTTTCCAAAGAGTTATTCCAGTAGTAATTAGTTTCATGGATAAACTGGTCCTGCATGTAATTATAGCAATAATAAAAAAGGTCAAGGAACCATCTTAATAACTGCACCGAACGTTGATCCACATTGATCCGGATCATATAATCTTTGAAATAGTTTACAATTTGTATATTAATTTGGCAAGTTTAAATTTTGGTTGATTTCTAACGACACTTTCAGCAACCTGAGCCGTGTTGACCTGGGAGGGTAGTGAACCCACGACCCTTGGATAACGAATATGATGCTCTATCGACTGAGGTACCGTCGCTCCCTGGCAAGTTTAATGGATGGTGGCAAGAAATTAGGACATGGTGGCAAAAAAAAAAAAAGGAATGGTGGCACGAACATGTCTGGCATATAAAGCACGGTGGTGCCACAATACCGTATTGGCCTGACAAGGTCATGATCGTCATAACTTCGGTTCTCTTTTATTGTAAACTCATCTGAACGTACTTTGTAGCTGACAGGTAATTTCTTACATTTCTAACACTGCGTCTCAAATTACCTCATCAATCTGGAAGTAAAAATTATATCCTGCGCCCATTTTCTATCTTCAACTCGTATTTGGTCGTTTTTGTTTCCCTGCCATAAGAGTTTTATGGCATTTCATCTCTCTGAAGAACCCCGGTAGCTCAGTTGGACCAGCGCCACACTCGTAATCCAATGTTCGCGGGTTTAATAACCGTCCATGCCAGCCCGGTTCGACTGACTCTGTGGGTCCTTGGGAAAGGCAGTTAGCTCCGATATCCTCAGCATGATATAGCCAATAATGTGTTACAAGTGCCCCCCCCCCCCCCATCTCTCTCTCTCTCTCTCTCTCTCTCTCTCTCTCTCTCTCTCTCTCTCTCTCTCTCTCTCTCTCTCTCTCTCTCTCTCCAGTCGGAACAATGCAGCTGATGCAACTTACCGATCACTACAAACAATTTTATAATGAAACTTTTCTGTATCAGACCGTATTCTTTGTCTTTTGTGGACAGGTGTGCTTCTCATATAGGTTGTTTATGTAAGTAATATTTAAAAAAGGATTGATTAATGTTTTCCTTCGTGAATATGTGTCCTTTACATGCACGTATCCGATTAGACTGGTTACATTGTACTTTCAGATGACAGAAATTTAAACCGACCCCAGAAGGAACCGAAAACATCTTCCTCAATAAGGGAGCAGAAAAGGGACCTTAGCCTCAACTTTACAGCTGTAATAATCCAGACCCACTTCAGAAGTGGTTCATCCCTCACAGGGGACATTCTTCAGCAACATCCTGACTCTTTCTTCCTCTACGAACCCTTGAGAGCCCCATTCAAGTTCATCCCGACCCGGCCAGAAATGGAGTATCCCGATGGAAGGATAAAGTAAGTGTCATGGAACAATTTGCTAAAGACTTTACAAGTATGCAGGCGAGTACATACATACATACATACATACATACATACATACATACATACATACATACATACATACATACATACATACATACATACATACATACATACATACATACATACATACATACATACATATACACAAACACATACATGCATACTTACTGATTGAGGGGAACGGAGAAGTTGAGCATAATGAGATGTAAGAGTAAATCCAAGGTCGGATGACTATAGCCATAAATGACCATAACTTTTTAAGCATTTGAATAAGGTCTTATTTTTATTTTTACATAAACTCAGAACAAAGTTGGTACGAGTTAAGCTTGTGTTATCTCATTTGAAACGTGCACTGTGGGTAACAAAACGGCGTGTCTTTGCTTCAGTGAAATGTACATACATTTTTTCACATCACCGTTGAAAAAAATCAGCTATTTCCATTTAAATAATCTTGACTGTGCAACAAGGACCCCCTGATATTCCGACATATTCTGCTGCTTTCACAAAGGAAATAGAAAACTGTCTGATCATAGAGCTTTCCTATTTGTTGCAGAAAACAACCCATGGACTTCTACACCGAGGCAAAAGCAACGATCAGATCTTTACTGACATGTGATTTCATCAACGTTTTCAGTGAAGTCTTTTTAGACAACTTTATAAACATCGGGTCAAAGTCTAGGACATTTACCTGGTGTCTCCGAGGAAGAAGACGTAAAGCCGACAGACTAAAAAAGAATTCTCCGAAAGCAGCAAAAGACGATTTCTTAATGTGTGTAAAATATTTAAGGAATATTTGCTTACAATCAAAGTATCGGGTGCTAAAAATTGTCAGAGTCCCAATGGAGATGCTTGTGGACATTTTCGATTACATTCCAAGTCTGAAAGTTTTGCATCTTGTTCGCGACCCCAGGGCTGTAATTGTTTCACGAAAGAACTTAAGGACATGTAATAAAGACAAAACTACAAATTTCAAATATGGCTGCATGGGAAGTATATGCGGAAGGCTCGAAAATGATATTTTAACGAAACGAAAATTAGAACCTATTTACGCAGGTAGGATAAAAACTGTGTTTTATGAAGATATAGCTCGCCGACCCGTGGATATGGCAAAAGAAATGTATGGTTTTGTAGGTATGCCTATACAACAAAATATGCTGAACCATGTGTATAACATCACCATGTCTGGAAAGAAAGACGGCTGCGCCATTTGCAGTGTAAGATCAAATTCTACGAAACACATTATGTCATGGAGGAAATCTATAGATAAATATTCCTTACACATAATACAGGATAAATGTAAGTTTTCTTTGAAACACTATGGATACACCATATTTTCTTAAACACCACAATGAAATGACACATAAAAATTCATTCGAATTAAGTAGGCAGCGTTGCGTGGTAGATGGCGTCCTTGACCTAAAACCAAGATCGAGATTTTGACAATCGCAAAAATTGCTGATACTTAATCTGAACATCCTCGGATGGATGTAATTCGACTATCAGTGGTGGCTCATGTCATCAACGTAGTGATTCTTCACGATGAAAACCTTTGATGAAAAAGCTTACTTTCTTCTAATGTTTTCTTTTGTTCCTCCTTGTTATGATCGTCTCGAAAAAAACTGGAATGATTTATCTATTATTTCTAAAACTTGCTCTTTTTGAACAATAATTCTCTGCAGTTTTATATGTCTGTACCTGTTAAAGGTCAAAAAAACATTCTTTTACTCATTTTCAAAATAAGTTGTATCAGACAAATTTCAAGATTGAATCGATATTGAAAAACTACCTACACATAAATACTTAGACTCCTGATTTGGTTGGCGGTGTGAGCGGGTAAAATGAGAATGCTGTATTCTGATTCTAGTATCTCACTTTATTAAAAACATACAGATGGATGCTAAAGGTTTTACTCATCTAGATACAGTATTGGGGGTGAAGCAATGTAAAGTTAGGATGTGATGTGTCAGGGTAGATGGCGTGATGTGATGCACACTTTGTGCAAGTCTATTATACGTCCACTCTAATGTATATTTTATTCAATACCTATTATTAATTTATTGGGTTTTTTAAGTCTAGTAAGAGACTTGTAAAATATTAATATTTACAACTTAGACTTGTAAAACATTAATATTTTCAACTTCAGAGTTACAACAGTATGCCGTGGTACAACTTGCTGGATAATAACAATATTCAGTGGTATAAATTGATGACTAACAACAATATGCCGTGGTACAACTTGCTGGCCAACAAGAAACAAAAAGCGGCCTTATAAAACGAACCTCTTAATCTTAACATGATAAGAGGGTGTGAATCAGTGGACTATGACATATGTGTCTGAAGATAGATGACTCTAAGTGCTGATAACATTGAGAAGCTACCCTTTGATAGCACTCTTTGAATACATACCACAATGGAATGTGATTTTTAATAGTCAATGGACCTTGATAATGTGTCACTATATCGGTTACATTCTGACTTGAATTACCACGGTGATAAGTCATCGTCTGCATTTATGCTTAAAACACATTTTGATCTCTATGGAATAAAGGGTAGAGGTTTCATAACTCCCACACCCTCGCACTTGGATGGCCTGAATATGTCGGTGAATCTTCCAATAGGGCAGCATCCTGTCATGGAGCGACCTGTTTGTCCCGTGGCATCCATCAATACATAAAAATGGCGACAATCCCCTGCAATCCTCCAAGATGGTGGACACATCCCGCCAATATGTCAGCTGGACGCGCCTAATCCCCTGATATTGCGGTAATGTCCTTGATCTCCATTGATCCCCCAAGGTGGCCGCCCGCTGCGGCATTTATAACTACCCATTATTATTTCAAAAAGATAAAGATTACCCTACACTTCAATTCAGGGTTTTATAAACCCACTTGTCTGACATTTGGAACAAATATAATTTGGTATTGAAGAAATGTATATCTAGCAATTTTGTTATCCTTTCACCATGAAACCACCAGCCCCATTCCACACACCCGTGGGCTCGGAAATGTTTAATAGGCCCGATGCCCCCTCCTACATGTTGTAAGAGGCGACTAATGGAAGTCAGGAGCCGCGGTAGCTCAGTGGTTAGTGTGCCGGAATCGCGACCGAAAGGGTACGGGTTCGAATCCTACGATCGAATTAATCCGGGTCGGCTAGCGTGGTGTGTCCTTGGGCAAGGCACTGTACTCCAATTGCCTCGGCACTAAATAACCTACTTTTGTTGCTGTGCCGGAAAACACCATACCATGAAAACCAGCAAATTATGGTGTGAAGAAATGTGGCATATAACTTTACATTTTGCAGCATCAATATATATTAGAATTTGAATGCAGTTTTAAAACATGTTTCATAATGATTATAATGCATTCTAAACTAAATGTATACAAATATATGGGTGCCATCTCGTAGCATGTAAACAATATATATATATATATATATATATATATATATATATATATATATATATATATATATATATATAATGTGTACTATAAATAGTGGGGTTTAAGAAGACATCACAACTATATCTTACAGGTGGACAAAAATAAATCGAAATGTAATTGTGTTTGAATAAGTAATTTAGAAAGAAAAAAAAAGATTTTTAAAACCCTTGACACATAAGCATGTGACAGAAGTGTTATTTGATCAGTTTGGTACGAATTTGTTAATGTGCAGCCTTTGAATGTGCCTATCGTACAGCCCAAAACAAACAACACAAAAAAAAAATACATATATGTGTTTCCCAACATACTGTCATAGTCCAATAAATTAGCACCCTTAGCCTCCCATCCGCCTCCAAAAAATCTGTGTTGATTCTGATGGACTATTTCTAGGTCTGATATCAATTATTCATAAAATCGAGGAATCGTTTGCAGACAGATCTGTCCGCAACATATCAGTGTACATTTTAGACACAGGACGTTAAGCGATCAAGTCCAGGACTTGATCGACATACATGTATAATCGTATGCAGTAAATTGGGTTCAAATTATGGGGTGTGCCTTTATATGTTAGAACTGTTCTGAAATTTGATCTGGTTATATTGTCTTTTCTAGTATGCCAACTTTTCATGCATTTATCTAAAGTAAACGTATTCCTGCTTTATGTATATATCTTACATGGTTTCATATGTCTATAGGCACCACTCCAGTCTCTCTTTTTCTCTATGTTGGTTTTAAGCTATGTATATTGCTCCATTAATTTAGGGTCGCCTGTAGTTTTGATTTACGTTAAAATACTTAAGACTGTCATAATTTGAAGAAGAAAAAAAAAAAAAAAAAAAAATTAACACAATTTTGTAAAAACAAGCACAAATCTCCTCCTCCTCTTCCTCCTCCTCTCTCTCTCTCTCTCTCTCTCTCTCTCTCTCTCTCTCTCTCTCTCTCTCTCTCTCTCTCTCTATGTGGTATTTTAGCTAAATTTATCGTCCCATTTATTTAAGGTTGTATATGGTTCGATTTATACTTAAAACTGGTTTAGACTGTAAAGAGCCATATATAAATTCTCCATCCCTTTATTTCGTCCTTTCTGTGTCTAATTTCTTTTGGCGATTTTTCTTGGCTCCTTTTCCATTTCAAGTTAATTTCAATAACCGTGTATCACAAATAACTACAAAACGGTATGGCCACTTACAAACATGGCTAATGTTGTATACATGTATTGCTTGTGTGTGTGTATATGTCTATGTATGTGCGTGTATATATTCCATGTTACCCCCCTCTCTCTCTCTCTCTCTCTCTCTCTCTCTCTCTCTCTCTCTCTCTCTCTCTATATATATATATATATATATATATATATATATATATATATATATATATATATATTCTCCACATATATCTCTCGAAACCTCTCTTTCGTTTCTTCCTTTTTTTATCTTTATGTTTCTTTTACTCATCTAATGTATTGGACCGGTCGCATATTATATTAGCAACTACATAAACATCATTCATTCGTGCTGGTTTTCTAATTGCTATATATAACGCTTTGCCTCTTGTGAATGGATACCTCTATCGTAGGAAATATTACCATTCATTTGCAATTTCATTTTTTTATGTAAATACGCTATGAAGGAAGATTTTTACCCAATGTATGTATTTTTCATCTTATAATTTTGTATCTATTGGGTGGGGCGCTTTTTGCACCCAACCTATTCTTTTTCTTCATCCCTCCACCTTCCTCTGTCTGCTTCCTGCTCTGTTTCACTTTTCGCCTTGCCACGTAAGGAATAAGTTGTCGAACAATGTTGAGTCAAAATATAATTAGGACAGGAACCTTAAATGAAATGATTCTTTTTGATTCTAAATTTCAACTAAAGATAAATAGTTCTAGTGACCTGTTGAGTGGAAGAATTATTATAGCACAAGAAAAAAAACAAGATTTAAATATCACTTTTATAAACGTTTATGGGTCAAATATTAATGATCCGGGTTCATGAATAAGTTGGAAGAATATATAGCGGAAAATAATGCCGAAGCACTTATTATTGTTGGAGATTTTAGCACGGTAATCGATCCTACTGTGGGTAAAAGGTGGGCAACATTAACCCAAAACCAAATGCCAGAGGTAACTTAAGTAAATTTACAGAAAGATATAGTCTTATTGACATATTGCATAATTTACAAGCGGGGGAAAAACAATTTACATGGCACTCCAATAATGTCTTTCCTGTATTCTGTAGATAGGCTAAACAAAGTATTTTCGAAAGGAAAATTATACCATCTATCTGTTCGGATTACATGGCAGTTATATTTGACTTGGAGCCTTTTAAAGATAAATGCAGTCCATGATACTTTAAATTGAATAATATTCTTCTATTTGATGAAGAATGCAAACACACAATACAACATGATGTGAAGGTAATTATGGAAATTAATATGGCAGTTGTTCACGATGTAAAATGGGAATTGATTAAAGTTATTATTAGGAACGAAACTATTAAATTTTCTTCTAGAAAAAGGAAACCTTGCATGGGAAAGGAAAAGGAAATGGAGAGAGAACGAGTAATATTAAAGTTATATTATGAAAATATCTCAAGTGACACAGAAATTAAAGAACGTTAGATAAGATAACTGAGTAATTAGAAAAATATAAGACGAGCAAATTAAAGGGGTTATTCTTAGATCTAAAGCAAGTTGGATAGAAGGTGGAGAAAACAAAGAGTAAATACTTCGCTAGCATAGAGAAGCTAAATTTTTAATGTAGCATAAGAAAACTGAAAATTGGAGGAAAAGAAATATATGATGAAAAGACTATTTTGAAAAAAACAAAAGAAGTACTACACAAATCTATACCGCAATAAACCAATCTATCCAACAAACCATGATTTCTTTCCATTAAAGTAAGAAAATAAACTCAATGAGGATGAAAAAGTATCGTGCTAAGGTTTTTTATCAATCGAGGAATGCACTACAATGTTAAAAAGTATGCATAACAATAAACGTCAAGGTATGGATGGCATTACTTCTGGGTTTTACAAAATATTTTGGCACGACTCGAAAAATTATTTTATATGTGCCTTCAACTTCAATCTGCAAAGAGGAAGACTGCACAGTTGACATAATCTTGGTTTAATATCCTTAATCCCAAAACGGGAAAAGGATTTGACCGACTTATCCAATTGGAGACCAATAAGTTTACTGAATATAGATAATGAAATTGCCAGTAAAACCATTGCAAACACAATAAAGAACATTCTCCAAAGGGTTATTCAGACAGGATTTTATTAAAAATAGGTACATAGGTCAAAATATTCTGCTGTTTTTTAATGTTACTGAACATGCAGAAAAGATTCTCCAGCTCTCCTCTTTTTTGCTGATTTTGAAAAAGCATTTGACAGCTTAGATAATTCTTTCATGTACAAAAACCTTTGAATTTATTTCTCAATCTGGGCCCTTATTTCCTCAACTGGATCCGTCTTTTTTTAAAGCAATGCTAAAAGTTGTGTATTAAATACTGGTTTTTTATCGGAATTGTTTCCTTTGGAACGTGGAGTAAGACAAGGTTGCCCACTATCCCCTTATTTTTTTATATTATCAATCGAACTTCTATCTAATGAAATCAGAATTCAGGCAGACATTAAAGGTTATAAGCTTCGTGAAAGAGAGGTCAAACAAACGTTGTTTGTGGACTATGCTACAATAATAATTGATGGTTCAGAATTAGGTTTTATTGTAGTAGTAAATATATTTGATGAGTTCATAAATATTTCGGGACTTGCATTAAACTACAAATTATGTATCATACTAAGAACAGGCTTTTTACGGAGGAATGCACATTTCAAGTATTATTCTGGTAAACCGTTTCAGTGGACTTCGCAGAGTGCCTAAACGTTATTGATAACTTTCCACACAAACTTAAATTTATTATATGAACTTAATCTATATACAAAGCTGAGAGAATTCCATGCATGCCTTGAGAAATGGAAATGGCGAAATTTATCTTTATTTGGTAAACAAACAGTAGTAACAAAAAATTGCCATACCTAAACTGATATTGCCAGTGATGCCAAATCCCACAGCTGGGAAGATGAAGGAAATAACACCAAATAACACCGAAACTACATATCTATTACTCAGCTTACATGGGTAAATTAATACGGTCAATAGTATACAATATTTTTGATGTACAAATCTAGCCGAACTCCGAACAGCATATATTCAGATCTGCCATCATGTAGTGCACTGGCAGATCAGGGTTATGCTGTTCATTCTACCGATCATTTCCAACAAATAGCGTAAATCGTGATACACCAGTACATTATGCAGAAACAGATTTGGGTCTGGGTCTGCATTGTCCACAGTATACGGTATACAGTTTTGTGTAATACACATTTTTATGTCTATTGATTAACAACTATTTTCTGAAATGGGTAATGGAGACAAAATAGACGTTTAAGTAAGAAGTATGCCAACCACATACCATTGCATTTTATCGTTAACTTTGTATGGTCAAAGTCCTCATGCCCCAGCTCTGTTTAACGCAAGAAGGCACCCTCCGGCTGCCATGTGTCTTAAACTATTGGAGCTGGCTCCGCTTTCTTTGATACCATGTTTAATATTTTTGTGTTGAGCTGCACTTGAATTTTAATTTCTTCCATAAACAGTAGCATTTTTTTTCAATCCTTTGCTGCAAAAAGTATACTCTTATTAAACAACTACACAAGGACAGCCTTTCAAGGTAGCATTTAGCATTTGCATATACAGTACACGTGCCAACTTCTTCATCCATACGCCTCGAGGGACAAACAAAGTGTTCTGGGAAGGTGGACTTTGGATAAACTAGCGTAACAAATACAGTATATGGATGCAGTTATGGGACATGTACATGGATTGGTTTGAGTTATATTCTGGATAAAAAAGGTATGGATAAATGAGACTTCATTGTATATAGACGCACTAAAAAAAATGACCTATCTATTGAGGAAACGTAGTTTGGCCAACAACTTTATCAAGAAGGCGCTAATAGAATAGCGCATAGTTTTAGAATAACGTATGATATAGAAAAATGACCTGGTCAAGTACATAAAATATAATCTTATAAACCAGATGAGTTGGCCTAGTGCTTTCGTTCACTGTTCAAACATATACCACATTAAAGAAAAAAAAATACAACAAAAAATAAAAAATAAAAAATAATAAGAATAATAATAATAATAATAATTATTATTATTATTATTATATTTAGGACCACTTGAAAAATTGAACATTATGTAATATAAAACAGAACAACAGAAAGTAAAAAGTTGAAGGAGCCGGAAAACTATCAAAGGGAGCAGCCATTTCAAAAATGAAGCATCACATTATCAAGGCACGTGACTCACATCGTAAACGTTTATTAGGGTAAAAATAACAATCAAATTGTTAGGAAAGTTGCTCGATGTGCTTTGCAGTAGCTAAGTATATTGTCGGGCTACATGCTTATGGAACACTATCCGCTAATAGGCATATGGTAGGGTTGTTTAAAAATTTATTGCTGGGACATGCCCGTCTGCATGCCGTCAATATAGGACCTGACTGATTCTGCCATCACATAACATTCAAGGATTAGATCTTCCTGTTACATTTCATATAAAATGTAGAATGTTATTTCCATTTTTGGAAGTGATAAACTGTAAGTTGTAACGGTATTGTAATGAAAACGACTGTTATCTAAAATATACTTACATATTTAAAGAAATTACCCTATTCTCAACACGATACATTGAAGTCCAGGGAAGCAGGATACGACAGAGCGCGCAGCCATTTGACTAGTCAAATAAATCAGCCCATAACCTCTACAGATACTGAAAGACGGTTTCGGGCTCATCTCGTCAATTCTTTAAATCGTGCAATTTAATGCAGACATATTTGTCCGCACACATTTGTGTATATTTTAGACACTTACCTGTATTTCTCGTGGCTCTTGATTTACGGTAAGCTGAAGGGTTCTTTTGGCGATATGTACAGAATATTTCCGGATCAAATCCTATGTTTGACAACTTGTAAATCCAAGTGGAATGCCACAACCCTACATTCTGTAACCATTTCGAATTTCGTGGCTATATTGGGCGACAACTTTGAATAAGCCTTTTCTTGATAAATTGGGCACATCAACATGGAATTCCAAATTGTTGCGCTCTTTCTCGAGAAATAGCATGGTCAAGTTTTCGGCGTGTTTTAAATTCAAACTTGATCAGAAAGCATATTTAGAGATTTTTCATCGGTGTACAGGAATAATTTATGCCTCGCACGATATAAATTTATAATATTAGACGCATTAAAATACTTATATTTTTCCTATGTTTTGGTGCGAGCCGACAGCGATCGTTTGTCCTTTTCGATTGTCAACATCCTTAGCGTGTTTTAAAGTGTCGCATTATGTCTGCATGCCATTTTTGGGAATTTGGGCCTAAAAAGAATAATTTAAAGATATGGTGTGTGTTTCTTTGTTTCTTTTTATTTATTTCTTAAGCTGCATTAGTTACTTTTAATCTGTTGGGCCTAAAAAGGATATTATGAAAGTGTGAAAGGCGTATAGGGACTGTTATTATCGACCCATGGAGCCATATTTCACAGTTATGACGCCTACTCTGAGTTTTTCCATGATTCATGCATGTCATTTTTAGCAATGTCGGCATTTTAAAAAAAAATAATTTAAAAACATATTGGGTAGGTATTAAAGGTCTAAAGGGACTATTAGTATCTCCCAATGAAGCCATATTTCCAAAGATATCTGTCAAAGAAATCTCACGAGTTATACTATTAACAATTATCACCTAGTCACCTTGAAATCGGCGACATGCATCAGAACAATCTTCGACAAGCCAACTTTTAAAAATCGGTAAGCTCGGCACATTGACTATCAGAGTTCACAATGTACCTGGCTAGACTAGGACTTAAAAGTCTGCAAATCCCGAATACGTACAAATATTACGATTAAAATGTAACTGTTAAGTTAAAAAATAAATATTTATTCCATATTTGTCGAAACTTACTTCACATAGTAAATATTAACATTATCTTCCTGCGCGAGGAAATGTGAGACTGACCTTGACATTGACTACAAAATGGAAATGACAAACTTCGACAGCGAGCCTTTGACGTCAGATGCGGCTCATCAAGCAGCAAGTTTGGAAGGAATGCCACCCGATCGAGTCCAGGAAACCCAGCAACCACCAGCAGATGATAGGAAAAGGAGGATCTAATGGCCAAAAAACAACTGATGTAGCCTGGAAAAACTGGATGATGACTTGGATCAAATACTAGAAACAGCAATACAGGGAAGTGTGGAGAAAAAATTGCAAGCCCCACTCGTATATACTGTTGGGAAAGAGAGGATTGAGCATATATAAAACGCTCAAGTGACTCAGCAGAACCAAATCCAAACAGACGTCAACAGGAGCTCAAGAACATCCCCTTAGAGCTCAGATCATTGAGGAAGCAGTTTAGGAAAGCAAATGAGAAGGAGGGTTTGCAGCAACTGCGCAGCGCACTCAGAGGGTGCCTAAAAAGCATTAGGGCAGCATAACAATTGAGAGAGAAAAGGAAAGAACAGTCTAGAAAGAGAGCGCATTCATCTCCAACTCATATTGGTTTACATCAACCCTATAAGGCGAAGAAAAGTCAGAAAGGCTGGAAGTTGTGCAAACATCTCTCCGTCCAGAGATCGTCATATCGTCTGATACTGCAAAGAGAAATATCTTGGTTGAACTGACCGTCTCATGGGAATAACGAACGGAAGAGGCACACGAAAGGAAGATGGAGAAACACCAGGAACTGGTAGAGAGTTTTAGAGCAAAAGGATGGAAAACTTGGTTCTTACCGGTGGAAGTAGGATGCATGGGATTTCCTGCACAGCCGACCTGGACAATGTTCAGTGCACTAGGAATAAGATGAAGTGCAGACACTGAGCAAGGCAGCAGAAAGAGTGTCCAGTTGGATATGGCTGAGACGTGATGAAAAGAACTGGCAGTCATCACAGACGAGCAGTGTCTCATCAACACTGTCGCCATTGCATCTCAATGGTGTACCGAAATAAGGGGCGAAACACCCGGTGAAGGATGGGAACTCGGCTGATGATGTCTGTGTAACCACAGTCCGGCTGTATAGGAACAAGTGTGAAATAAAGGATCGAAAGTTCAAAGAAACTGCAAGCAGTTATGTAATAGAAGAATGCGGTACATATAAACGTAAAATAAAGATGCTGATATATACTATGTGGCGAGATCGCAGAGTATAAAACTTGCATAACACAAAGCATTACGAACTGAACACGATCTCTGTCTGTCTGTCTCTCAAATTGTTGTACCTGCCGCGGGCAAGTACTTTACAAACTTGAACTTGCCCGAGCGTCGGGCAAGTGGATTTGTAAAGCCCTGGACCGTAGCATGTTAATTTAAAATAAAAATAAGTCTGTTTGTGGATATGTCGTTGTCGTTCAGTTAAGACGTAATAAGGTTCTGGGTTTTGAAGAAAAGATTTGGCAATAGCCTTGGGCTTATGATTGTTATTAATTTATTTTGTTTCATTTGGGGATGCGGGAGGGTATTAGTTTGTGAAAAATGAAATAAGGTTGTTTCTTGGTATGTCATAGTTGCTCAGCAAAGACAGGTCATATACTACTTATGTGTGATGGTATGGTTGTGCCATGATGTGATGGATACGCCATAAGTGTGTGAGTGAGCATTACCTATCCCTACCTTCTCTCTTCTGTCTGGCTTGTAAAGGGTGAGTGTTGCATAGTGAAGGTGGGTGTGCATGGTCAATAAGTGATACTCTTCATGACTGTACCTCCTAATTTAACTCCCCACCACAACTCTTTATACGTCCGTTTGTAGTTTTGTAGTTTGTATATGTAGGTGCTGGTGAGTCAGGATAAGTCTTGATCAGTCAAGATAGGCGTTGACGCATGGAGTTCCACCATGTTAAATCCAAATAAGGTCCATAATGTCATCTTATTTATTTACCTATAGACGTTTGTAACGTTACATCTTCCATAGAACCATATGACATAGGGTCATATTTATACTTAATGTTAAATTCCCATTGATCCCCCATAGGGTCATACTTAATGCTAAATTCCCATTGATCCACATATGATCATACTTAATGCTAATTTCCATTGATCATCATAGTGTGCCCAATATCCCATATCATCCCGCATAACTACTTACGTGTCTGTAACAGTAATACAAATGATATACAAAACATTCGTTGTATTTTTTGTTGTTGTTTAAACGAAAATGAATTTGAAACAAATTTATTTCAAAATGTAACTAATAGAAAGGTTTCTAAAAATGTTTTGATCATTGTCTTACTTAATAAGGTATTGATATGGTTTCGAGATGCAAATATCAACATTCATGTCATTTTCATATAGGGTAGGAATAGAAGACATTATCTTCATAATTCATAAGTGTATCTTACCAATTTATTAGTGTCATTTTTCATTATATTAAATTATTAATTTCATATATTGCATATGCTCTTAACAATAATTATATCAATTTCACGACAATAGTCGTGTATAAAAAATATAAATTTTTCAACTTATAAGTAAATCTTCAAGATTGAATTTCACGACCTATTTTAAAATTCACGTAAAACGAATGAAAGTAGAACAATCAAATGACCTTGTGCTTTTATTTCTGCAGCTGCGCTTGCAAATTGGTATATAAAATTATTAAAACCTCTTCATGTTTTCCATCAAGTATATTAAATACACTGTTCACATAATATTTCCGAGTAACAGATTTAGTTGAAGTTTAATTGTCAAGATATTTGTCACCGCAAAATTTAAAAAAGAACACAAAAAAAACAAAAACAAAAAAAAAACAGCCAAAACAAATCTCCTTGTCAACATTCTCGTTCGTCAACATACTCACCGAACTAACCCAGAGGCATGGTCGTGCAATTTCTCGAGAAACAAATCGGGATTCCAAGAAAAGGCTTATTCCAAGTTGTCGTCCAACATAACCACGAAATTCGAAAAGGCGACAGAATGTAGGGTTGTGTCATTCCATTTGGATTTACAAGTTGTCAAACATAGGATTTTATCCGGAAATATTCTGTACATATCGCCGAAAGAACCCTTCAGCCGACCGTAACTCAAAGAGTTACGAGAAATACCGGTAAGTTTATAAAATGTGCATAGATGCGTGCGGACAGATGTGTCTGCATTAAATTGCACGATTTAAAGAATGGCCGAGATGAGTCTCAAACCGTCCATCAGTATTAGAACAGGTTTGGGGGTGATTTATTGGACTTGCCTAGGTCATCTATTTATGAATAGATCCAGACGCCAGCAATCAGACTATATATTTTCTGATCTCTAACCCGACCACAGCTTACTTGGATATTTTCCAACAAACATTATGAAAAACTTTGTCGATCATACTTCGTGCACGTCCATCAACTTATTCTTTTAAAAATTCAATTAATCCGTGTAGGATTTTTTACAAAATTTTGCAGTGAAAGGTAAACTCTTCCGAAATTTAGATTTTTTTAAATACTAGATCAAATAATAATAATAATAATAATTATAATAATAATAATAAAAAGTTGTAGTAGTAGTAGTATTGTTGTTGTTGTTGTTATTATTATTATTATTATTATTATTATTATTATTATTATTATTATTATTATTACCTCGGTAGCATGTTGGGCCAACATAGGTACATCATAAGCAACCATATGAAGGCGTGTAATAACAAGACAACTTTGGGCCAATTTTAACATACCAACGGCTGTTTTAATATTATCGGGCCATGCCGGTGGTCAAGGTGTGCCCACCAAATAACCATATGCTATCGTTGGTCCAATGTAAGCCTGCTATCTGGTAGGAAGGTTGATGTTGTAGTTAGACTACTGAAACAAGAATCAGCTATTGTTTGTGGTTCATTAACCATTAGATATCACAGAAGCTGTCGTGCAACCTATGCCAGTTCGCATCACATAAAGCGATCCACAGAACACATAACGTCTGACAACAGAACCTTCCACAGTAGCGAAGGAAATGTTCATGTTATGCTTCTTCGTTTACTAGAAAAAGAAATGCTTCATTTGTGGAGAGAATTGTAATCCGAAGCAAAGATCAACTTTATCCATGGCCAAAACAGCCGTTGATATTAACAAGTGTATACACTATTTCTGCGAGCGGTCTAAGAACGACAGTATACTGAAATACTTTGTAGGCTTCGTGGGATGCCTAAAGGAGATCTTGTTGTAGCTAGAGCACGGTACCACAGAAAATGTTGCATTTAAAAAATGTATTGTTCCTCGTAACATTCCAACGGCAGCAAAACAGGGCCAGGTAAAAAATACCTACATGACAGATGCCGTTCATTTCAAAAGAGGAATTTTGAAAACTTGATCATCGGTGAAAGAAACGTTCACTAGCGTAATAAGTTGAAAAAGAACTGACCCTCGAAGTAGGAGTGAAGAACCTAGAATCTCACACCATTTTCAATTTTAAAAGACTTCTTGGTCATATATGCTCAGAAGTGTCGTTTAAACCTCAACCTGGCCTTTCTGACCTTGAATGCTCTAGTGCAATATATGTAAGAGAGTACTTCGTACGGCAGGAAGAACTAGGTCAGTTCATCAGCGTTATAGCAGAAGCTGAAGACTCAAACAATGCCACAACATCGGCTACATTATTGGACAGCAAGAATATCAGAGTGCATAACGCAGTAGGAATACTGCGACTAGGACTGCCAATAACATTCGCAAAAATTCAGCATGTAGCTATTTGCAATGCTAAGCAGCTCAAAATAAAGGAGCTCATGTATAATTTGGCTCACATTGGTCTGTTTTACGGGGATTTAGCCACCGACAACTTTAGGGTACCTCCATGGAGCTTGTTTCGTTCTTGATTGGAAATTGGGGAACCAAAGGATATATCTAATGTCGCATTTAGGCCTATTATTACGGGATTGCCAACTGACTATAACAACATCTCCACCACATTAAAACACACGAAAAAGACCATGAATGTCCTGTGTCAAACACTCGCCCCTGTGTTTTCTGATATGGGCATACTTACAAAGGCCCTGTAGATAACATGGTCAAAACCGACGGATTTACAAAGTATTATCCAGTGCGAGGGTGGTATACATCTTTTGATATCCGTGCTTGCGGCATTGGACATCTCTATTGAGAGACTGGTTTGAGGCAGCTAATATCGCAGCCAGATGTTTTTGCTGAAGGCACTGTGCGACACATACTATATGGAAAGACTTTGATAGGGTGCTGAGGTGATTCAGACATATTGATGAGGCTCTTAGTACAAGATATTTCCTTAATTTTAAACGCTAGTGTGAGGAAAATGAAAGGTACATACCACACCAACTTCAACAGAATCTGAACGAAATGGCAACATTTTCCTTGGATGCGAAATGTCGGTTCTGCAAAAGATGTAACCCAGGATTTTAGTAGTGTTATTTCTGACAACATACTACTGTAACTAGAATAGTTCAGAGCGGAAGGAAGAATTGTCTCACCAACTTTTAGATTTTTCGGAGGACTTTCTTACAAGGGTTTACTTCCATTAAATCTGTTCATTTCTTGTAATAGACTCGGTATTTGAGTTGTTCATGAATCCACAAAAGAAGATTTGATTCCACTCCAGTTTGTGTCAGTCGATCAACATATTCCAATAACATATCAGTCGCGGTGCTTCCAATGAACCGCCTGCAGCCTGATGTGACTGACGGTTTTAATTACGGCCTGTTAGTTGGAAACAGATCAGATTGGAACTTTGTCATACAGAAAGCGTTATACTGAAAGACTGATTGTAGTTCGCTGAATAAATTAAGATGAGAGACGGCAGCAAAGAAAGTTTCACCAAAGGCATTTCTTCCAATGGATAATAGTTTCCAGTTCCATCCCCTTAAATGGGGGGTGGGGAGAGTGTCAGGACAATGTATTTTGCTCAAATGTATTTACCATTATCTCAGTTCAGAACATTGATGATTTGGACCCAGAGGCTGAGTGGGTACTATGTACTAGTTTCCTCTCATACAAATGATCATCGCTTGTGTTACTGCCTCTCCAAATCTTAGGATATCATCCACTGTACCAATATTATGACCGCATATAAGTGTTTTACCAGTTTATATGCAATGTTTTAAATTCTGAGTATTCGAAAAATAATTGCAATAAGTAGAAAATAGTTTCAATCGGTACATTTTGTTATAAATGCAAATAATATTCGAATGGAGGAGGTATGACGTACATAAAGGGCAAATTATAGTAACACAAA
This sequence comes from Margaritifera margaritifera, assembly GCA_029931535.1. Taxonomy (NCBI): domain Eukaryota; kingdom Metazoa; phylum Mollusca; class Bivalvia; order Unionida; family Margaritiferidae; genus Margaritifera; species Margaritifera margaritifera. Next base: position 341,844 of record JAQPZY010001047.1, on the reverse strand, counting down.
GTAGCTGTGGATATGTGGCCTAATTTGATTGGCCCTGTACAAGTTTTCCCTTCTTTCCAGCAATGGTATCATATTGATATGTGATTGACAGATACTAAGCTTTTTTCATGTATGTTGACACTTATTGTACATCCGGTTTACACCCTACAAAATCTCTGATGTCTGTTGCTGCACTAATAGTTGTAGTATATGATATTTAACTTCTATCAACTAGCAATCTTTATGTTTTATATTTCTAGTAGTAAATGAACAAATGTAGCATTTGCCCTTTGACCCAGACAATTACCTTTCAGGTGCTAATTAATGTTGCTATAAAGGATACGAACTAGTGCCACTTAATCTCACTGCTGTCTATTTTGTCGACTTATATTTTAGATTTCTCATAATTTGTTTCATTAAAACAAACAATATTCAAGATATCTCATACTTTCTTTAACTGAAACGAAAAGATTCGTTAGGGCTCCTCACTGAGACGCAGAATCCTTTCCGAACGTACATTTCAATCCGTCGACCTGTCCACCGACTGGTCATGTTTTCTTTCTATTCTTCTTTCTTTCATCCTTTTTTGACATTGGTGACTTGTTTTTCTTGCACGTCATAGTTAAGTAATTGGTTCATATTTTGTCTTAATGCAAAGTTGTATATACAACTTTTAATATATGTAGACGTTTCCTGTCAAAATTTACTCCATCTACTTTCCTTTTTATAGGGTCGTGGTCGCTGACTTGCCGAGTTCAATTGTATGATTTCATGTGAAAATGATATCTTCGCATCCACAGAATATACCACTTATCCATTCAGTACCTATTCCGCCTATAGATTGTCTTCACAAGAGGTCGGAGTCTTTAATAATTACTTCATATAAAATCAACCCTAACTCATGTTTGCTAGTGCTTAGTCTTAGTGCTCCATGAATTACATATTTTGAGTCTATGATACTGAAGCTTTGTTGTTTTTTTTCCCCAACTAGTAATGTATTTACTATTCATGGTATTTCCAATTGTAAACTAGTAATGTGTTTATTATTCATGGTATTTTCAATTGTAAACTAGTAATGTGTTTATTATTTCATGGTATTTCCAATTGTAAACTAACAAATATAGATGATGCTATTTTACCCTAGAAAAGCTCTTTTCGAGTGCCTTTCACTGTGCGTATTTACCATGTTTTGTTTTGTGAAATTGTGTAGAAAACACTCAAAGTGATACCAGTACAATTAAGCGACACTATTAACACCATTCGTTAGTTACATAGGGAAAACATACGCAATCCAGAGCTTAATCGCCGAGCGAGATATCCAAAGCGACAACCGGTACACGAGGCACCAGTTTTATTTTCGCATTTCAGAGATAAACGACATAAAAGTCAACTGCTTCGTCAGATAATGGATGACATAGATGTCGTGTCTGTCGTGTCACGGTTGAACCGATTGTATTCGTTCTTCCCCATCGTCAATTCTTAAGGTCTATTTGCCTAATTTGGTCATGACACCGTGTAATTTTCGCCCTATTACTTCAAATGAGCAGAGCAGAAACTATCCTTTATAATTAATTCTAACTGATGGGAGTACCTGGATTACATTATTGAAATTATAAATAGGTAAAAATATTTATTAAACTGCCATTAGAACAAGGAATTTAATTTTTCCTGCATGTGGTTCTGATATGCCATTTTGAAGTGTGGATTTGGATCCCTATAATTCAGCTTGTAGAAGAAGGTCCGGAGATTCTTATGTTATCCCATGCTGATCTCGAGTTGCGCTGCGTCAGACTCATTGTTGGCCAAATTTTATTCACGATGTGTCCACGATGTATTGATATTAATAAGTCTGGTAAGTCAAGGTAAGGAACTGATATACATGATTTGTAGATTTGTAGACTGTTTCAGAGTTTCTTTCGCCGGTATTGCTATGGCCTCTCTCTCTCTCTCTCTGTCTCTTCATTTGGGGTTTCAAATGTGTATGTTTGTCTGTTTTCACTCCATGTATAAAGAAGAACTCTTGTATATCTGCGTGATTCTTCCTTAAGTAAGGCTTTAGTTATTTATGTAGGTATGTGCGTAGACAGATAGGTATAAATCTACACAGATCTAATTAGTCACCGTTTTCAAGTGTCGGAAGTGTCAATGCTTTTATCAACATTGGACTTAGGCTGAAAATAGTATGTAAACGAGAATTCCCTCCCGTGACAATATAAAACTATAAAACTGAGAATCACTTATTTACTTACTAAATAAGTAGAATACTATGAACAGGGAAATTATTGCGTGTCTTATACTTGCAACATGTACAAGACTCTATTTGAGGTGAATGTTTTCACGTGCATAAGAAGTGCAAACCTGCCATTTGTAACACGTGCAGAAAACCTGTCGACACTTTTTTTTGGCATGATTCAATGCTCTGTTGACATAAATATTTCCGTTCTGACAGAACCTGTACATGTCATCAGATATGTTTGTAGCTATAGTTACCATGTATTACATGACTCATTGCATTTGGCAATTGACCCTTCCCCAGAAGACATCTGACTCTTCCGACATCATTAGCATATTGGTTTTTTATTTGTTAAAATTTGTTTATGAATTTTCAAATATGATAGTGCTGATGACATTTAGTTTAATCTATAAATTGTATAAAATTTGTCTCATAATCTTTTTAAATATTGCTGTTCAAAATTACTATATCATTCAACTAAAACATGGTCAGTTGTCTAAGCATCTGAGGCCTATACAGTTAATTAGGTATTATCAGCAATCACTGTTGACAGGTGATTGGTCAGTTCATAGCTGTGGTTGATAGGTGGATGGAGTGGGCGTAGGATCAATGAGGTCTCGGCATATTAGCGGGCAATATTTACAATTACTACTACAAAAGAATGAGTAGCATTGCAGGAAATGTCACAATATCACGGAAGAAAAATATATATGCATAGAATGTCAATCCAAACCCTTATCTTGAATAGTTTAAATATATAAAATTGAAATAGAAGCAGCAGCAGCAGTAGTAGTAGTAGTGGTATCATTGTTGCTGCTGTTGTTGTCCATGTTAAGGTCATCATCATTATCAGCAGCAGTTACTTTGTTCAATTTGGGGTAAATACTTGTATTCCGTATTAAAATTTTTACATCCAGGTGTTTTGAGGCTAACTGTCATTCGGATGAGGTGAAAAATTGGTCTTTATCCTTCATGAAATTATCAAGTTTACAGTCTTATTTTTAAGTATTGACCGTGTTGTATACTTAAGTAATATTCTTCGAATAGTATTAAAGGGTTTCGTTTAAATGATTCAATACGCGTATGTCGATTATTTAAATGTAGTGACTTGTACTTTATTTCAAAGTTATGGAACACCTAGCGGAAACGACCACGGCGTTCGACGCAGCGAACGAAGCAGTACTTGTAAGAGGGCAAGGAACAATTGCTGATAACATCACAGACAATCCACCCTTAAGTGAGATGAGAATTCTATAAATAATATTCAGTCCGGTGTGAATATTTTTATGAAGAAAATAGAATTCACCCTTGAGTGAAAGTTAGATGCGGTAAAATTTCTATATGAAACCGGAATGGCTCATATTTGGCAACAGATGGAAAGTTCCTGACGATGTTTTCTCTGTTTTATACTCCCAACAATCAATAAAATTATGTCTGGAAGGCGCAATCGGGGACAACGTGACCTCTATTTTGGTTCTGTTGATATGGATCGTGTAAGTTTAGAATCAGGGTCTATTGACAATTGTTTGTAAAACGTTTTATAATAAAATTGCATTTCCGCTTCTCATCACCATAGCCTAGCACGTGCCTATTTATATCCTCCCTATTTCACAGGAACAAAGAGCTCTCCTTTCCTTCCAAGATATGTTAGTATGATAACATCTTCCAGGTGGATTATGTTTGTAATTATCAGTCAAGCATTAGAAATGTATGTTTCAAATTAGAAAATTCGCTTCTTTGTCGATTAAAGTTGTCTTTATAGATATTGAGATTATGTTTCCATCAATCTTATTTGTATATCCAAAATTAACATTTCATAGATTCTTCGCTCGCTTTTAAAAGTGTGTCACTGATGTCTTTCAAAGTTGTTTTTCAAGAAATAGAAGTCCATGGATGGTAATGAAAATGATGACAATAAATCAATTGAATTGCTGCCAATAACAGTTTGCACAGCCTGTCCTTGAGTAGTTTAGCATTGCCTTTTTGTTTGTATAGAATTTGCTTAAACATTAAACTCGAACCATCTCAGATTTTTGTCCTATCCAGATTCGAGCGAAGTGTGAATACAGTTGTAGATTATAGTTATGGAATGGCATTTATGGTACTTATCTTTCCATTCTCCAATAAATTATAACCAAGAACAACGGCTTATAACCGCTGCCTTTTTCATCTGGTAGCGGATGTCGATTAAAGCTACTTACTTGTATAGAAATATGATGGATTCATCTTATTCCTGAGAACAGGAGGTATTGGCGTATTATCCTCATTGTACCATAGAAACAACAGCCACATTTCAATCTGCTGTAACAGTGTACATACTAGAATAACCGCCATGGTAAGAATAAGGAAGAAGATAATTACTATACCATTGATGATGATACTGCTGGTCTTCTTTCTCTGGGCAGCCATGTACATGGGTACAGTTTTTATAGGTAACTCTGTCTGTCTGTCTGTCTCTCTCTCTCTCTCTCTTTCTGTCATTAATAACAATCAAGTTTCCTGAGAGAAGCTCAAAGATTGTAAATTTTTGTTCATCTTCTCCTTCTTCTTCTACTTTCTTTTCTCATCCTTCTTCTTCTTTTTTAACCAAGACTGAAAAATCGTATTCGCCATTCAGCAGGCGACTTCAGTAAAAAAGAAGACGTGTTTACTTCATTCTTACGTGATGCAGGAAACATTTGCCGCAGTTACCCGTTTATAACGAGCACCCAATTGCGAACCGCGTAGAGCCAGATCTGCCGTCGTATAATGCGCGAGCAGCTCAGTGTCCACTCTGTTCGTTCTACATATGATTTCAAGCGATAAGTGCCTACATTGATCTGGTGGCACAAGTAAGAACTGAGCTTCATATTTTACAGAATTCACGAAGTCATGACATTTGAAAATCGAGTACATGACCTGCATGAACGGCTGTAACGAAGCGAAGGTTCTCGTGCATAGTGTACAATAGATTTTCAAGCTAGATGACTTTGTGAGTCCTGTAAAATACTAAATTCAATGCTTATAATTGCAAATAGTTATATAAATAATAACGAATCTCAAGAAAAAAGTACACTATATTTTATACATTGTTGACACTCATGTCATATCACACAAGAAGGACGCTTAAATACGTAAGTAGTTCTTTTCTGGTATTAGGAACTAATAACTTCTATTTTAATGCGTCACATGACGTGATTTTAACCGACCTAAATGCTTGGTACAAAGGCTTCGTCAAATTTTTTAATTATTGTGTGATGTCAGATATGTGTATACGTTGTTGCAGTTGAATGGGCGTTATATTTATTTCCAGTTTATCCCATTTTGCCATATGGTAACTACAGAACATGAAGCAAAGGGGCACAAATCGAATTTCGGTGCATTTGGATCTGCCAAAACATTCATGTTTCACGCAAAAGTATGTATGTATTTATGTATGTATGTGTGTATGCAAGGGGTTTAACGGAACATAAGCACAGTCCTGGCTATATAGTTCTGAAGTAAAGTAAGGATGTAAAAACAAGTCTTTATGGTATTTGATTGCGACATCGGCATCATCCATTTCTCAATTGACAGAAGCAGACACAAGAAAACCTTTCCTAACAGACTCTTGTTTTAGAGGGACAACTGCTCATGACATATATTTTCATAGTAACGTTTATATCATGATTTTATATTAGTTTTTAAGCAGCGGACATCTGTTGATAATGGACATGATGAGTCAGTCACTTGATTGTCCACGAAAAACGAGTTGTATTCTACTTACAAAATGTATGTAAGGATTACTTCTGGAAACGTAAACGTTATTTAGATTATTATTATCGAGAAGATATAAAGTAAATGCAAAATTTTGAATAGGCAGATCTAAATTACTAATTGAAACAAGCTACGAGAAGGATTTGCATCCTTTCAAAGGCTGCTTAAAGAATTTCGAATGATAAAGCTAAACCTACTGTGAAAGAGTGGGTCTGCAGATTATTACATATTTAAACTTGCACTGTTAATATTTGAACATTAGATTTGACAAGAACTCTATTGCTTCTCATCAACTCATATATTTGCTGAACAATATGATACCCTGTGACAAAAGTGGGTCATTTGAAAAACCACTTCCCATGGGAGTTCAATATAATCGAGACTCGAACAATTGCTATAAGTCTAATGTATTTATTATGTGCCTATTAAAGTGTCAATATCTACAAGATGGTTCAATTCTTATTGGAGAATCGTACGCAGTTTGCCAAGGTCAAACGTTCGACAAAAGACAAGGAAAAGGTTTCCCCTTCGGCTCAGTAGTTAGCGTTCTAGACTCGATACCAGAAGAATTTGTGTCCTGGGAGGATATTGTATTTCAATTACCTTGGCATGGTATGACCTTTCATGTATTGATGTGTCGGTAAACATCAAACAAAACTGATTTCAAAGGTGAAGCATGCCCAAGGCTTCAAAGTCTACCCGAGTGTTTGACAAACGTTGAAACTTTGCCAAACTGTGTATCGTCGCTATTCGCATTTGATCAATTATAGTAACACCTGTCTAATCCGGTCCTTGAGTATTTCAGACGCCTGATCTTTGCGACCGAAATGTTTAGTTCCTATTAGCCTCTGTTCAGTTAATTCAAAACGGCTTTTTCAGTTAATTCAGGTTGGTTATTTCTCAGTTAATTCAAGACGGTCATTTTGCAAATAAGTAAAGACCCGTAATTTTCAAATCATTTAAGACAGGTATTTAAAAAAACAAAAAACAAGACTGGGTAATCTAGCTCGCTTTCCATTCTTTCTTCAAGTTTTATACTCTCAAATGCAGCATTATAAAAGTTTCTAATACTAAATAAAAAATATATCGATACAAATTATTTACAGAAATTAGTTTTCATGGTTGAAAATCTTTATAATCTTTTTAAAAATTGAAATATTTTGATGAGTAATCAAAATTTTTAATTTGTTTCAATATGGTTGATACGTTTAAAAATATGTTTTCATTTGAAGGGTTACGTAATTTTTTATTTGTTCTATAAAAGTCATTATTATGGCAGATACAAATGGAAAACTGTATTCAATCGTCACGTGAAAACCTATATTTGAGCAAAGCTGACGTAATGATTCGCACAAAACAAACCAACTGAAAATGAATTGATCATATAAGTATATAGGTATTTATAGGTCAGTAAAGAAAAAGTTTTCCGACAGTTAAAAGGTTCATAACACGAACTTGGTGTACGTTTTATCTCTTTGCAAGACAAATCCCATATTCGTTTTTATGTTGGTTTCTTCTAACTGTGCACTGGCCCAAAAACCTATACAGAGTGTTCAAATTTTACACTTGCATGTAGTTCCGCAATTTTTGTGTCGATTTAATAATTCATCCAGTGCTTTCCGCAGAATATATAGACACACACACACACACAGACACACACACACACACACATACATATATATATATATATATATATATATATATATATATATATATATATTGGGGTGGGTGGTTGGCATGGTGGCGCTGACGATCATTGGTATTGATTGATGTGGTTATAGAGAATCCTTTCCATTAATACTTTTATTCTTCCAAAGAGTTATTCCAATTGTAATCATTTTAATGGATAAATTGATCCTGGAACTCATTCTAGCAATAATACAAAAATCAAGGAACCATACATAACATTGATACATATCATATAATCTTTGACATTAATTTACCAAGTTTAATGGATAGAAGCAACAAATTTAAGACATGGTGGCAAAATAAAGGTATAGTGGCAAGAACTAAAACACGATGAAACCACAGTGCCGTATTAGCCTGGGGAGGTCGTATTAGCCTGGGGAGTGTTCATTGCAACTTTACTCCTCTTTTCTCCTAAGCTTGTCTGAAGGTATTTTGTAACTGACAGGTGATTTGGTACATCTTTTCGTACATTTCTAAACACTGCTTTACCTGGTCAGTTTTGAACTGAAAATTATATTCCGCGCTCATTTTCTATCTTCAGCTCGTATTTGGCCGTTTCTGTTTTATGACATCTTATCTCTCTGAGGAGCCGCCGTATCTCAGTTAGAAGAGCGTCAAACTTGTAATCTATGCCATCCCGGGTAGCCTGCGCAGTGGCGTCTCGAGGGTTTGAGGCGCCCGGGGGTAATGTTCTTTAATGGCGCCCCTACCGAGGCACCCGGGGGCAATGCTCTTTAGTGGTGCTCCTACTTTGAGACAGAGAACAGTTTTTATGTCAGTTGCCAACCTCCACCCCCACCTGAACTCGGAGGCTTAGATGGGAGTGTGGTAGGTCATCGCCTGGCGCCTGGAGGCAACCCCTCCCCCACCCCAACCCCCACCTCGCGCCGCCACTGAGCCAGCCTAGGTGTGTACTTGGGAAAGACACTTAGCTTCCATTACTCCGGCATGATTTAGCTAATAATCAACCGACTCTCTCTCTCTCTCTCTCTCTCTCTCTCTCTCTCTCTCTCTCTCTCTCTCTCTCTCTCTCTCACACACACACACACACATACACACCCCAGTCGGAAGCATACGGCTGATGCAACTTTCCGATCAATAGAAACTATTTTACAATGAAGCCTTTCTACATGCAACCACAGATGTTAGTTTTTTGGGAACATGTGTGCTTCTTGTAGAGATTATGTCTGTAAGTAAAATTAAGAAAGGGTTGATTAATGTTTTTGTTTCAGAACAAGTGTCCTTTATATGCACTTGTCCGCTTAGACTGGTTATATTGTACTTTCAGATGACAGAAATTTCAACCATCTGAGCCTAGAAAACATTTTAAACGCCTACCCCAAAACTTTACGGGAGTTTATCAAATTAATGGAACAGAAAAGGGACTTTAGACTCAACTTTACAGCTGTAATAATCCAGACCCACTACAGAAGTGGCTCATCTCTCACAGGGGACATTCTTCAGCAACACCCTGACGCTTTCTACCTCTACGAACCCTTGAGAGCCCCATTCAAGTTCATCCCAACCCGGCCAGAAATGGAGTATCCCAATGGAAGGATAAAGTAAGTGTCGTGGAAATATTTGCTAAAGATTTTACAAGTATGCAGGCAAGTATATACATACATACGCACGCGCGCGCACACTCAAAACGCATACATACACAGATGCGCACAAACATACATAAATACACACTATGGGGAACTGAGTAGTGGAGCAGAATAAGATGTATGAATAAATATACCGTTTGACGAATATAGCCATAAATATGTACAAATTATGACCATAACGTTGTAACTATTATTATATTTTGTTTACATGAACTTGCAACATCAAAGTTGCTACGCGGTAATCTTGAGTAGTGTTTTTTGAAACGTTCACGGTAGGTAACAAAATGGTGTCTTTCCTTCAGTGAAATGTACATGCTTTGTTCTTATCTACTTTGGAAAATCAAATATTTCCATTGAAATAATCTTCACTGTGCAAAACGGACCCCCCTGCGACATATTCTATTGCTTGCACAAAAGAAATATATATATATATATATATATATATATATATATATATATATATATATATATATATATATATTGTTATGTATGATGTTTATATAATATTGTGGATATTTTGGGAAATTGTAAGTGTTTCTTCGCTTTGGTGTTTGCTTAAATCTTAATGTTTATCATGAAAAACATGTTTAACTAGTGTCCTTGAATTAGGTTGTTTTGATCAATATAATGTTTTCTCAATTTGAAGGTCAAGGTTGAATTTTGTTTACAAGTAAAATTCCATTAAGATGACACATGTTCTAGAACATTCTGTCATGTGACCAATCTTTATATATACCATGTTTGGTGGACATTTATTCAGTTTTGACATTACCATCAGTCTTGTAAAGAGCTATTACAGTTGTGAAAATTCATTACAAATTCTAAGAGAGGAATTATTTTAAAAATTCATTGGATTATAACAGTGCTCATAAACTTTTGGATTTTGGATTTTTAATTAATGATTTTGGAATTTAACTGAACTTATTCAGAGATTTTGGAATACTTCATTTTGACATCAGCACATCAAGATTTCTAGTACATCAGGACTTTGGAGACCATTAGCACATCATAACATTCAAGGACACAGCCGTGAATTCGGAACATTCTATATTTAGGACTTGTGATTAGAACAATCATTCTTATTGGATTATTAGGATTTCAAAACACATTACTGTAAGTGACTTTTTGATTTTTCATTTTAATTATCTAGTAATAAATTGCTTGTTGATCTTTTTACTTGATTTGTTGGTTTCACTTTCTTTCTGTTACATTTTTCTTAGACCATAGAGTCGTAACAGAAATTGGGGGCTCGTCTTCTGGGATTGAATTTCTTTAAAGCATATTAGAGATATTAAATTTATCTTTGAAATTCATATTGATTTTGTCTTGGAATTTTTTTATTTTTTTTTTTGTCTTTGGCAAAGATTTTATATAGAGAAATTTTTTTTTATGTGAAACCAACAAGCATTTACAATGGCATCTAATGTTCAGAATTTCATTTCAAAACCTACCCAGGAGGGGTTAGAGTGCATGAGAAAGGATGAGTTGCTCGAGCTTGCCAGAAAATACAGTCTATCTGAGGCAAAAGTATCATTGACAAAACAGGAGATAAAGATTATTTTAATTCAGTATTTAGTAGGAAAGGGAATTTTTGAAAATAGTGCTTTAAGTTTGAAGAGAAAGCCTGTATCTGGTTCTGACAGGAAATTAAGGGAATTAGAGTTAAAGAACCAGATGGATTTAGAGTTGGCAAAGCTTCAGATTCAGAGAGAGAGAGAGAAAGAAGAGAGGCAGATGCAGATGGAGAGAGAAAAAGAAGATAGGCGGATACAGATGGAGAGAGAGAAAGAAGAGAGGCAGACGGAGAGAGAGAAAGAAGAGAGGCAGTTACAAATGCAGAAGGAAGAGAGGCAAATACAAATGCAGATGCAAAGAGAAGAAAGGGAAATGCAATTTAAATTAAGAGAATTAGAACTGGCAAACAGAGCACACTCCACTCCTTTAAACACAAGTTCAGGTTTTGATGTTACTAGGTATATTAGGTTAGTACCCCCTTTTCAGGAAAAAGAAGTAGATAAATACTTTCTTCATTTCGAGAAAATAGCTGAAAACTTGAAATGGCCCAGAGAGCATTGGACTTTGTTATTACAAAGTGTACTTATTGGCAAAGCTCGTGAAGTCTACACTTCACTGTCAGTACAACAAAGCACTGATTATGATGTGGTTAAGGAGTACATCTTGAAAGCTTATGAGCTGGTACCAGAGGCATATCGATAAAGGTTTAGGAATTGTAGAAAAGAAACTGGACAAACTCATGTCGAATTTGCAAGGGATAAAGAACAACTATTTGATAGGTGGTGCTCAGCCAAGAAAGTTGATCAAGCTTATGACAACCTCAGACAGCTCGAATTAATTGAAGAGTTCAAGAGGTGCATCCATAGTGATGTTAAAACCTACCTTGACGAGCGGAATGTGGAAACTTTGGAAAATGCTGCTCGTATGGCTGATGATTATTCCTTGACTCACAAAATTTCATTTGGCAGTAAGTCGTCCTCTCAGCAGTTTTCTGGTAAAAAACCATTTCAATCTCATTCGAGTACTTCCAAATTTCACAACAGCACAACTGTTAGGAATCAAACATCTGATAAGACTGATCAGAAATCCTTATCTCTTCCTACGTGCACTTATTGTAAAACGAAAGGGCACGTTATTTCTGATTGCTTCAAGTTGAAAAATAAGCAACAGAGTAAAGACAGAGCTTTTCCAAATGCTCTTATTTCTACGAGGTCAAGGTCACGGTCTTGTATTGAAAGCAATACATTTGTTGGGTCAAACAAACCCCAGTCTGATTCTATTTTGGAGGCTTATGAACCATTCATGTCAGAAGGTTCTATATCACTTATTGGTGATTCTGCCAAACCTATCCCAATTAAAATATTAAGGGACACTGGAGCTTCTCAGAGTCTTTTATTATCAGGTACTTTGCCTTTGTCTGAGGAGTCTTCTTCAAGTGAAAGTGTTCTTGTTCAGGGAGTAGAGTGCGGCTTTGTAAATGTTCCTCTCCATTGTGTAAATTTGGCATCAGACTTAGTTTCTGGACCTGTGACTGTTGGGGCAGTGACTTCTTTACCCATAGAGGGTGTTCATTTATTACTAGGCAATGACCTAGCTGGAGATAAGGTTGTGGTTAATCCACTTGTAACTGACAAGCCTTGTTTGGATCAGAAAGTTGATCCTTTCGAAACTGAAATCCCTGATTTGTACCCTGCTTGTGCAGTTACTAGAGCTATGGCAAAAAGAGCTCTTGAGAGTGATGTTGATCAGGATATTATTCCTTTAGCTGACACATGTATTGGTCAGTCTTTTGATGAGGTCACTTTTTCCTCAGGTATTGATCAATCAAATGGTATTGATCACAGTGATCCTCTTTTGGCAACTCATTCTCTTTGTTCTAATAAGCATGACAAACGACAATCCCTTGTCGTTGAACAGGAGCAAGATCCCGAGATATCTTGTTTGTTTCAGAGGGCTATTAGTGAAACTGAAGCCACACAAGTTCCAGTGTGTTACTTTGTGAAAAATGGGGTCCTTATGAGGAAATGGAGACCACCTGATGTACCCGTTGGTGACGAGTGGTCAGTGAGCTATCAAATTGTTGTTCCTAAGTCATATCGACAGGAAATTCTTAATTTAGCCCATGAAACTCCTTTGGCTGGTCATTTAGGAGTCCGTAAGACTTATCACAAGATCTTGAATCATTTTTATTGGCCGAAACTCAAAAGTGATGTTTCTAAATACTGCAGATCTTTTGTCACACTTGTCAAATGGGAGGAAAACCCAATCAGAAGATACCTAAGGCTCATCTGCAACCTATTCCTGCATTTGATGAACCATTTAGTAGAATAATAGTAGACTGTGTTGGTCCTTTACCTAAAACCAAGTCAGGCAACCAATACTTGTTGACCATCATGAGCGCATCTACAAGATTTCCAGAGGCAATTCCTCTGAGAAATATAAAAACTAAAACTATTGTGAAAGCTTTGGTGAAGTTTTTTACACTTGTTGGCCTTCCCAAATCTGTCCAGTCAGATCAAGGGTCAAATTTTATGTCTGGAATTTTCCAACAAGTTATGCATGAATTAGGCATCCAACAGTTTAAATCTTCTGCCTATCACCCTGAAACTCAAGGTGCTTTGGAAAGATTTCATCAAACTTTGAAGAATATGATTCGATCATATTGCTTTGATACAGAAAAGGATTGGGATGAGGGTGTTCATTTGTTGTTGTTTGCTGTTAGGGAATCAGTTCAAGAGTCGTTGGGTTTTAGTCCCTTTGAACTAGTTTTTGGTCATACTGTCCGTGGACCATTGAAATTATTGAAAGAGAAACTTCTTTCAAATGAAGATTCAAAGATTAATCTTCTTGATTATGTTTCTGATTTCAAATACAAGTTGTCAAAGGCCTGTGAAGTAGCAAGAACTAATCTTCACAATACCCAGTCAAAAATGAAATTAAGGTATGACAGAAATTCACAGGAAAGGAGTTTTAAACCTGGTGACAAAGTTCTGGCTCTCTTTCCCATACCTCAGAATCCTCTTCAGGCTAAATTTTATGGTCCTTATACCGTTGAAAAGAAAGTAAATGACTTAAATTATATCATTAACACTCCTGGGAGACGGAAACAGAAACAACTTTGTCATATAAATATGTTAAAGGAATATTTTGACAGAGATAGCTCAGCTAATTATTTAGTTAATTTAGTTGTACCTGTCCCACACAGTGAAGATATCAACGATGGAGTACAATCAGACTATAGTGACTCTGGTATAACCAATCTTCGGAATTCAGAAATATTGAACAACCTAGACCAGAAACTTTCACATCTACAACAACAGGAAAGAAATGAACTAAAACAGCTATTACATGACTATGAGCACTTGTTTCCTGATGTTCCAACATGAACAAGTAAAATTTATCATGACGTTGACCTTGTAGATTCTGCGCCTGTGAAACAGCATCCTTATAGGATGAATCCTCTCAAACAGAACTATCTGAAGAAAGAAATTCAGTATTTACTGGAGAATGATTTCATAGAACCAAGTAAAAGTAACTGGAGTTCACCATGTATTCTTGTTCCCAAGCCAGATAATACATTCCGTATGTGTACTGACTATAGAAAAGTGAACAGTGTCACCAAAACTGATTCATTTCCAATCCCAAGAATGGACGATTGCATTGATAAAATTGGAAATGCGGAATATGTCACCAAGTTTGACCTTTTAAAAGGATTCTGGCAAATTCCACTAACGGAAAGGGCAAAAGAAATTTCAGCATTTGCAACTCCAGATGGACTTTATCAATATAAAGTCATGCCGTTTGGAATGAAAAATTCACCTGCAACGTTTCAACGTCTGATGAACATGATAACATTTGGTCTTGATAATTGTGACGCTTATATCGATGACGTCATTATCTACAACAACACCTGGGAAGATCATTTGGAAACCATTCGAAAATTCTTCGATCGACTCAGTGATGCGAATCTGACAATTAATTTGAGCAAAAGTGAGTTTTGCCATGCTTGTGTCACATTTTTAGGACATATTGTGGGACAAGGTCAAGTTAAACCTATAGAAGCTAAGGTCAAAGCTATCTCTGAATTTCAAGTTCCAATTTGTAAAAAGCAACTGATGCGATTTCTAGGTATGGCTGGATATTATCGGAAATTTTGTTCCAATTTTTTCCAAAATTGCTGAACCTTTGACAAGTTTATTGAGTAAGAAAACCAAATTTTGTTGGTCTGACAAGTGTCAGGAATCTTTTGACAAGTTAAAGGCCATGCTTAAGAATGCACCAGTTCTTTCTGCACCAAATTTTAGCCAATCATTTAAATTATCTGTTGGTGCAAGTGATGTAGGGGTTGGTGGAGTATTGATTCAGGAAGACAAAAGTGGTGTGGATCACCCTGTGTGTTATTTTTCTAAAAAAACTAAACAAGCACCAGAAAAATTATTCCACAATTGAGAAGGAATGTTTGGCTTTGATATTGGCTTTACAGCATTTTGAAGTGTATCTTACCTCAGCTCTTTCTCCAATTATTGTGTACAGTGATCACAATCCCCTTACTTTCATCAACAAAATGAAAGATAAAAATCGGAGATTGTTGAGATGGAGTTTGATATTGCAAGAATATAACATTGACATTAGACACATCAGGGGAAAAGACAATGTGATTGCAGATGCACTCTCACGTGCCTAGAAATGTAATATTGCTTGATGTAATTAAGTCCAGTATCATAAAACATGTTCTTATGTAATTTTGGTTATTGTAGTATTAGATGTATATTCAAAAGAAAGCTTTATTATATAAATCTTTCTTTTCATTTATGAGGGGAGGTGTTATGTATGATGTTTATATAATATTGTGGATATTTTGGGAAATTGTAAGTGTTTCTTCGCTTTGGTGTTTGCTTAAATCTTAATGTTTATCATGAAAAACATGTTTAACTAGTGTCCTTGAATTAGGCTGTTTTGATCAATATAATGTTTTCTCAATTTGAAGGTCAAGGTTGAATTTTGTTTACAAGTAAAATTCCATTAAGATGACACATGTTCTAGAACATTCTGTCATGTGACCAATCTTTATATATACCATGTTTGGTGGACATTTATTCAGTTTTGACATTACCATCAGTCTTGTAAAGAGCTATTACAGTTGTGAAAATTCATTACAAATTCTAAGAGAGGAATTATTTTAAAAATTCATTGGATTATAACAGTGCTCATAAACTTTTGGATTTTGGATTTTTAATTAATGATTTTGGAATTTAACTGAACTTATTCAGAGATTTTGGAATACTTCATTTTGACATCAGCACATCAAGATTTCTAGTACATCAGGACTTTGGAGACCATTAGCACATCATAACATTCAAGGACACAGCCGTGAATTCGGAACATTCTATATTTAGGACTTGTGATTAGAACAATCATTCTTATTGGATTATTAGGATTTCAAAACACATTACTGTAAGTGACTTTTTGATTTTTCATTTTAATTATCTAGTAATAAATTGCTTGTTGATCTTTTTACTTGATTTGTTGGTTTCACTTTCTTTCTGTTACATTTTTCTTAGACCATAGAGTCGTAACAGAAATTGGGGGCTCGTCTTCTGGGATTGAATTTCTTTAAAGCATATTAGAGATATTAAATTTATCTTTGAAATTCATATTGATTTTGTCTTGGAATTTTTTTATTTTTTTTTGTCTTTGGCAAAGATTTTATATAGAGAAATTTTTTTTTATGTGAAACCAACAAGCATTTACAATGGCATCTAATGTTCAGAATTTCATTTCAAAACCTACCCAGGAGGGGTTAGAGTGCATGAGAAAGGATGAGTTGCTCGAGCTTGCCAGAAAATACAGTCTATCTGAGGCAAAAGTATCATTGACAAAACAGGAGATAAAGATTATTTTAATTCAGTATTTAGTAGGAAAGGGAATTTTTGAAAATAGTGCTTTAAGTTTGAAGAGAAAGCCTGTATCTGGTTCTGACAGGAAATTAAGGGAATTAGAGTTAAAGAACCAGATGGATTTAGAGTTGGCAAAGCTTCAGATTCAGAGAGAGAGAGAGAAAGAAGAGAGGCAGATGCAGATGGAGAGAGAAAAAGAAGATAGGCGGATACAGATGGAGAGAGAGAAAGAAGAGAGGCAGACGGAGAGAGAGAGAGAAGAGAGGCAGTTACAAATGCAGAAGGAAGAGAGGCAAATACAAATGCAGATGCAAAGAGAAGAAAGGGAAATGCAATTTAAATTAAGAGAATTAGAACTGGCAAACAGAGCACACTCCACTCCTTTAAACACAAGTTCAGGTTTTGATGTTACTAGGTATATTAGGTTAGTACCCCCTTTTCAGGAAAAAGAAGTAGATAAATACTTTCTTCATTTCGAGAAAATAGCTGAAAACTTGAAATGGCCCAGAGAGCATTGGACTTTGTTATTACAAAGTGTACTTATTGGCAAAGCTCGTGAAGTCTACACTTCACTGTCAGTACAACAAAGCACTGATTATGATGTGGTTAAGGAGTACATCTTGAAAGCTTATGAGCTGGTACCAGAGGCATATCGATAAAGGTTTAGGAATTGTAGAAAAGAAACTGGACAAACTCATGTCGAATTTGCAAGGGATAAAGAACAACTATTTGATAGGTGGTGCTCAGCCAAGAAAGTTGATCAAGCTTATGATAACCTCAGACAGCTCGAATTAATTGAAGAGTTCAAGAGGTGCATCCATAGTGATGTTAAAACCTACCTTGACGAGCGGAATGTGGAAACTTTGGAAAATGCTGCTCGTATGGCTGATGATTATTCCTTGACTCACAAAATTTCATTTGGCAGTAAGTCGTCCTCTCAGCAGTTTTCTGGTAAAAAACCATTTCAATCTCATTCGAGTACTTCCAAATTTCACAACAGCACAACTGTTAGGAATCAAACATCTGATAAGACTGATCAGAAATCCTTATCTCTTCCTACGTGCACTTATTGTAAAACGAAAGGGCACGTTATTTCTGATTGCTTCAAGTTGAAAAATAAGCAACAGAGTAAAGACAGAGCTTTTCCAAATGCTCTTATTTCTACGAGGTCAAGGTCACGGTCTTGTATTGAAAGCAATACATTTGTTGGGTCAAACAAACCCCAGTCTGATTCTATTTTGGAGGCTTATGAACCATTCATGTCAGAAGGTTCTATATCACTTATTGGTGATTCTGCCAAACCTATCCCAATTAAAATATTAAGGGACACTGGAGCTTCTCAGAGTCTTTTATTATCAGGTACTTTGCCTTTGTCTGAGGAGTCTTCTTCAAGTGAAAGTGTTCTTGTTCAGGGAGTAGAGTGCGGCTTTGTAAATGTTCCTCTCCATTGTGTAAATTTGGCATCAGACTTAGTTTCTGGACCTGTGACTGTTGGGGCAGTGACTTCTTTACCCATAGAGGGTGTTCATTTATTACTAGGCAATGACCTAGCTGGAGATAAGGTTGTGGTTAATCCACTTGTAACTGACAAGCCTTGTTTGGATCAGAAAGTTGATCCTTTCGAAACTGAAATCCCTGATTTGTACCCTGCTTGTGCAGTTACTAGAGCTATGGCAAAAAGAGCTCTTGAGAGTGATGTTGATCAGGATATTATTCCTTTAGCTGACACATGTATTGGTCAGTCTTTTGATGAGGTCACTTTTTCCTCAGGTATTGATCAATCAAATGGTATTGATCACAGTGATCCTCTTTTGGCAACTCATTCTCTTTGTTCTAATAAGCATGACAAACGACAATCCCTTGTCGTTGAACAGGAGCAAGATCCCGAGATATCTTGTTTGTTTCAGAGGGCTATTAGTGAAACTGAAGCCACACAAGTTCCAGTGTGTTACTTTGTGAAAAATGGGGTCCTTATGAGGAAATGGAGACCACCTGATGTACCCGTTGGTGACGAGTGGTCAGTGAGCTATCAAATTGTTGTTCCTAAGTCATATCGACAGGAAATTCTTAATTTAGCCCATGAAACTCCTTTGGCTGGTCATTTAGGAGTCCGTAAGACTTATCACAAGATCTTGAATCATTTTTATTGGCCGAAACTCAAAAGTGATGTTTCTAAATACTGCAGATCTTTTGTCACACTTGTCAAATGGGAGGAAAACCCAATCAGAAGATACCTAAGGCTCATCTGCAACCTATTCCTGCATTTGATGAACCATTTAGTAGAATAATAGTAGACTGTGTTGGTCCTTTACCTAAAACCAAGTCAGGCAACCAATACTTGTTGACCATCATGAGCGCATCTACAAGATTTCCAGAGGCAATTCCTCTGAGAAATATAAAAACTAAAACTATTGTGAAAGCTTTGGTGAAGTTTTTTACACTTGTTGGCCTTCCCAAATCTGTCCAGTCAGATCAAGGGTCAAATTTTATGTCTGGAATTTTCCAACAAGTTATGCATGAATTAGGCATCCAACAGTTTAGATCTTCTGCCTATCACCCTGAAACTCAAGGTGCTTTGGAAAGATTTCATCAAACTTTAAAGAATATGATTCGATCATATTGCTTTGATACAGAAAAGGATTGGGATGAGGGTGTTCATTTGTTGTTGTTTGCTGTTAGGGAATCAGTTCAAGAGTCGTTGGGTTTTAGTCCCTTTGAACTAGTTTTTGGTCATACTGTCCGTGGACCATTGAAATTATTGAAAGAGAAACTTCTTTCAAATGAAGATTCAAAGATTAATCTTCTTGATTATGTTTCTGATTTCAAATACAAGTTGTCAAAGGCCTGTGAAGTAGCAAGAACTAATCTTCACAATACCCAGTCAAAAATGAAATTAAGGTATGACAGAAATTCACAGGAAAGGAGTTTTAAACCTGGTGACAAAGTTCTGGCTCTCTTTCCCATACCTCAGAATCCTCTTCAGGCTAAATTTTATGGTCCTTATACCGTTGAAAAGAAAGTAAATGACTTAAATTATATCATTAACACTCCTGGGAGACGGAAACAGAAACAACTTTGTCATATAAATATGTTAAAGGAATATTTTGACAGAGATAGCTCAGCTAATTATTTAGTTAATTTAGTTGTACCTGTCCCACACAGTGAAGATATCAACGATGGAGTACAATCAGACTATAGTGACTCTGGTATAACCAATCTTCGGAATTCAGAAATATTGAACAACCTAGACCAGAAACTTTCACATCTACAACAACAGGAAAGAAATGAACTAAAACAGCTATTACATGACTATGGGCACTTGTTTCCTGATGTTCCAACATGAACAAGTAAAATTTATCATGACGTTGACCTTGTAGATTCTGCGCCTGTGAAACAGCATCCTTATAGGATGAATCCTCTCAAACAGAACTATCTGAAGAAAGAAATTCAGTATTTACTGGAGAATGATTTCATAGAACCAAGTAAAAGTAACTGGAGTTCACCATGTATTCTTGTTCCCAAGCCAGATAATACATTCCGTATGTGTACTGACTATAGAAAAGTGAACAGTGTCACCAAAACTGATTCATTTCCAATCCCAAGAATGGACGATTGCATTGATAAAATTGGAAATGCGGAATATGTCATCAAGTTTGACCTTTTAAAAGGATTCTGGCAAATTCCACTAACGGAAAGGGCAAAAGAAATTTCAGCATTTGCAACTCCAGATGGACTTTATCAATATAAAGTCATGCCGTTTGGAATGAAAAATTCACCTGCAACGTTTCAACGTCTGATGAACATGATAACATTTGGTCTTGATAATTGTGACGCTTATATCGATGACGTCATTATCTACAACAACACCTGGGAAGATCATTTGGAAACCATTCGAAAATTCTTCGATCGACTCAGTGATGCGAATCTGACAATTAATTTGAGCAAAAGTGAGTTTTGCCATGCTTGTGTCACATTTTTAGGACATATTGTGGGACAAGGTCAAGTTAAACCTATAGAAGCTAAGGTCAAAGCTATCTCTGAATTTCAAGTTCCAATTTGTAAAAAGCAACTGATGCGATTTCTAGGTATGGCTGGATATTATCGGAAATTTTGTTCCAATTTTTCCAAAATTGCTGAACCTTTGACAAGTTTATTGAGTAAGAAAACCAAATTTTGTTGGTCTGACAAGTGTCAGGAATCTTTTGACAAGTTAAAGGCCATGCTTAAGAATGCACCAGTTCTTTCTGCACCAAATTTTAGCCAATCATTTAAATTATCTGTTGGTGCAAGTGATGTAGGGGTTGGTGGAGTATTGATTCAGGAAGACAAAAGTGGTGTGGATCACCCTGTGTGTTATTTTTCTAAAAAAACTAAACAAGCACCAGAAAAATTATTCCACAATTGAGAAGGAATGTTTGGCTTTGATATTGGCTTTACAGCATTTTGAAGTGTATCTTACCTCAGCTCTTTCTCCAATTATTGTGTACAGTGATCACAATCCCCTTACTTTCATCAACAAAATGAAAGATAAAAATCGGAGATTGTTGAGATGGAGTTTGATATTGCAAGAATATAACATTGACATTAGACACATCAGGGGAAAAGACAATGTGATTGCAGATGCACTCTCACGTGCCTAGAAATGTAATATTGCTTGATGTAATTAAGTCCAGTATCATAAAACATGTTCTTATGTAATTTTGGTTATTGTAGTATTAGATGTATATTCAAAAGAAAGCTTTATTATATAAATCTTTCTTTTTATTTATGAGGGGAGGTGTTGTGTATGATGTTTATATAATATTGTGGATATTTTGGGAAATTGTAAGTGTTTCTTCGCTTTGGTGTTTGCTTAAATCTTAATGTTTATCATGAAAAACATGTTTAACTAGTGTCCTTGAATTAGGCTGTTTTGATCAATATAATGTTTTCTCAATTTGAAGGTCAAGGTTGAATTTTGTTTACAAGTAAAATTCCATTAAGATGACACATGTTCTAGAACATTCTGTCATGTGACCAATCTTTATATATACCATGTTTGGTGGACATTTATTCAGTTTTGACATTACCATCAGTCTTGTAAAGAGCTATTACAGTTGTGAAAATTCATTACAAATTCTAAGAGAGGAATTATTTTAAAAATTCATTGGATTATAACAGTGCTCATAAACTTTTGGATTTTGGATTTTTAATTAATGATTTTGGAATTTAACTGAACTTATTCAGAGATTTTGGAATACTTCATTTTGACATCAGCACATCAAGATTTCTAGTACATCAGGACTTTGGAGACCATTAGCACATCATAACATTCAAGGACACAGCCGTGAATTCGGAACATTCTATATTTAGGACTTGTGATTAGAACAATCATTCTTATTGGATTATTAGGATTTCAAAACACATTACTGTAAGTGACTTTTTGATTTTTCATTTTAATTATCTAGTAATAAATTGCTTGTTGATCTTTTTACTTGATTTGTTGGTTTCACTTTCTTTCTGTTACATTTTTCTTAGACCATAGAGTCGTAACAGAAATTGGGGGCTCGTCTTCTGGGATTGAATTTCTTTAAAGCATATTAGAGATATTAAATTTATCTTTGAAATTCATATTGATTTTGTCTTGGAATTTTTTTATTTTTTTTTTGTCTTTGGCAAAGATTTTATATAGAGAAATTTTTTTTTATGTGAAACCAACAAGCATTTACAATGGCATCTAATGTTCAGAATTTCATTTCAAAACCTACCCAGGAGGGGTTAGAGTGCATGAGAAAGGATGAGTTGCTCGAGCTTGCCAGAAAATACAGTCTATCTGAGGCAAAAGTATCATTGACAAAACAGGAGATAAAGATTATTTTAATTCAGTATTTAGTAGGAAAGGGAATTTTTGAAAATAGTGCTTTAAGTTTGAAGAGAAAGCCTGTATCTGGTTCTGACAGGAAATTAAGGGAATTAGAGTTAAAGAACCAGATGGATTTAGAGTTGGCAAAGCTTCAGATTCAGAGAGAGAGAGAGAAAGAAGAGAGGCAGATGCAGATGGAGAGAGAAAAAGAAGATAGGCGGATACAGATGGAGAGAGAGAAAGAAGAGAGGCAGACGGAGAGAGAGAGAGAAGAGAGGCAGTTACAAATGCAGAAGGAAGAGAGGCAAATACAAATGCAGATGCAAAGAGAAGAAAGGGAAATGCAATTTAAATTAAGAGAATTAGAACTGGCAAACAGAGCACACTCCACTCCTTTAAACACAAGTTCAGGTTTTGATGTTACTAGGTATATTAGGTTAGTACCCCCTTTTCAGGAAAAAGAAGTAGATAAATACTTTCTTCATTTCGAGAAAATAGCTGAAAACTTGAAATGGCCCAGAGAGCATTGGACTTTGTTATTACAAAGTGTACTTATTGGCAAAGCTCGTGAAGTCTACACTTCACTGTCAGTACAACAAAGCACTGATTATGATGTGGTTAAGGAGTACATCTTGAAAGCTTATGAGCTGGTACCAGAGGCATATCGATAAAGGTTTAGGAATTGTAGAAAAGAAACTGGACAAACTCATGTCGAATTTGCAAGGGATAAAGAACAACTATTTGATAGGTGGTGCTCAGCCAAGAAAGTTGATCAAGCTTATGATAACCTCAGACAGCTCGAATTAATTGAAGAGTTCAAGAGGTGCATCCATAGTGATGTTAAAACCTACCTTGACGAGCGGAATGTGGAAACTTTGGAAAATGCTGCTCGTATGGCTGATGATTATTCCTTGACTCACAAAATTTCATTTGGCAGTAAGTCGTCCTCTCAGCAGTTTTCTGGTAAAAAACCATTTCAATCTCATTCGAGTACTTCCAAATTTCACAACAGCACAACTGTTAGGAATCAAACATCTGATAAGACTGATCAGAAATCCTTATCTCTTCCTACGTGCACTTATTGTAAAACGAAAGGGCACGTTATTTCTGATTGCTTCAAGTTGAAAAATAAGCAACAGAGTAAAGACAGAGCTTTTCCAAATGCTCTTATTTCTACGAGGTCAAGGTCACGGTCTTGTATTGAAAGCAATACATTTGTTGGGTCAAACAAACCCCAGTCTGATTCTATTTTGGAGGCTTATGAACCATTCATGTCAGAAGGTTCTATATCACTTATTGGTGATTCTGCCAAACCTATCCCAATTAAAATATTAAGGGACACTGGAGCTTCTCAGAGTCTTTTATTATCAGGTACTTTGCCTTTGTCTGAGGAGTCTTCTTCAAGTGAAAGTGTTCTTGTTCAGGGAGTAGAGTGCGGCTTTGTAAATGTTCCTCTCCATTGTGTAAATTTGGCATCAGACTTAGTTTCTGGACCTGTGACTGTTGGGGCAGTGACTTCTTTACCCATAGAGGGTGTTCATTTATTACTAGGCAATGACCTAGCTGGAGATAAGGTTGTGGTTAATCCACTTGTAACTGACAAGCCTTGTTTGGATCAGAAAGTTGATCCTTTCGAAACTGAAATCCCTGATTTGTACCCTGCTTGTGCAGTTACTAGAGCTATGGCAAAAAGAGCTCTTGAGAGTGATGTTGATCAGGATATTATTCCTTTAGCTGACACATGTATTGGTCAGTCTTTTGATGAGGTCACTTTTTCCTCAGGTATTGATCAATCAAATGGTATTGATCACAGTGATCCTCTTTTGGCAACTCATTCTCTTTGTTCTAATAAGCATGACAAACGACAATCCCTTGTCGTTGAACAGGAGCAAGATCCCGAGATATCTTGTTTGTTTCAGAGGGCTATTAGTGAAACTGAAGCCACACAAGTTCCAGTGTGTTACTTTGTGAAAAATGGGGTCCTTATGAGGAAATGGAGACCACCTGATGTACCCGTTGGTGACGAGTGGTCAGTGAGCTATCAAATTGTTGTTCCTAAGTCATATCGACAGGAAATTCTTAATTTAGCCCATGAAACTCCTTTGGCTGGTCATTTAGGAGTCCGTAAGACTTATCACAAGATCTTGAATCATTTTTATTGGCCGAAACTCAAAAGTGATGTTTCTAAATACTGCAGATCTTTTGTCACACTTGTCAAATGGGAGGAAAACCCAATCAGAAGATACCTAAGGCTCATCTGCAACCTATTCCTGCATTTGATGAACCATTTAGTAGAATAATAGTAGACTGTGTTGGTCCTTTACCTAAAACCAAGTCAGGCAACCAATACTTGTTGACCATCATGAGCGCATCTACAAGATTTCCAGAGGCAATTCCTCTGAGAAATATAAAAACTAAAACTATTGTGAAAGCTTTGGTGAAGTTTTTTACACTTGTTGGCCTTCCCAAATCTGTCCAGTCAGATCAAGGGTCAAATTTTATGTCTGGAATTTTCCAACAAGTTATGCATGAATTAGGCATCCAACAGTTTAAATCTTCTGCCTATCACCCTGAAACTCAAGGTGCTTTGGAAAGATTTCATCAAACTTTGAAGAATATGATTCGATCATATTGCTTTGATACAGAAAAGGATTGGGATGAGGGTGTTCATTTGTTGTTGTTTGCTGTTAGGGAATCAGTTCAAGAGTCGTTGGGTTTTAGTCCCTTTGAACTAGTTTTTGGTCATACTGTCCGTGGACCATTGAAATTATTGAAAGAGAAACTTCTTTCAAATGAAGATTCAAAGATTAATCTTCTTGATTATGTTTCTGATTTCAAATACAAGTTGTCAAAGGCCTGTGAAGTAGCAAGAACTAATCTTCACAATACCCAGTCAAAAATGAAATTAAGGTATGACAGAAATTCACAGGAAAGGAGTTTTAAACCTGGTGACAAAGTTCTGGCTCTCTTTCCCATACCTCAGAATCCTCTTCAGGCTAAATTTTATGGTCCTTATACCGTTGAAAAGAAAGTAAATGACTTAAATTATATCATTAACACTCCTGGGAGACGGAAACAGAAACAACTTTGTCATATAAATATGTTAAAGGAATATTTTGACAGAGATAGCTCAGCTAATTATTTAGTTAATTTAGTTGTACCTGTCCCACACAGTGAAGATATCAACGATGGAGTACAATCAGACTATAGTGACTCTGGTATAACCAATCTTCGGAATTCAGAAATATTGAACAACCTAGACCAGAAACTTTCACATCTACAACAACAGGAAAGAAATGAACTAAAACAGCTATTACATGACTATGAGCACTTGTTTCCTGATGTTCCAACATGAACAAGTAAAATTTATCATGACGTTGACCTTGTAGATTCTGCGCCTGTGAAACAGCATCCTTATAGGATGAATCCTCTCAAACAGAACTATCTGAAGAAAGAAATTCAGTATTTACTGGAGAATGATTTCATAGAACCAAGTAAAAGTAACTGGAGTTCACCATGTATTCTTGTTCCCAAGCCAGATAATACATTCCGTATGTGTACTGACTATAGAAAAGTGAACAGTGTCACCAAAACTGATTCATTTCCAATCCCAAGAATGGACGATTGCATTGATAAAATTGGAAATGCGGAATATGTCACCAAGTTTGACCTTTTAAAAGGATTCTGGCAAATTCCACTGACGGAAAGGGCAAAAGAAATTTCAGCATTTGCAACTCCAGATGGACTTTATCAATATAAAGTCATGCCGTTTGGAAAGAAAAATTCGCCTGCAACGTTTCAACGTCTGATGAACATGATAACATTTGGTCTTGATAATTGTGACGCTTATATCGATGACGTCATTATCTACAACAACACCTGGGAAGATCATTTGGAAACCATTCGAAAATTCTTCGATCGACTCAGTGATGCGAATCTGACAATTAATTTGAGCAAAAGTGAGTTTTGCCATGCTTGTGTCACATTTTTAGGACATATTGTGGGACAAGGTCAAGTTAAACCTATAGAAGCTAAGGTCAAAGCTATCTCTGAATTTCAAGTTCCAATTTGTAAAAAGCAACTGATGCGATTTCTAGGTATGGCTGGATATTATCGGAAATTTTGTTCCAATTTTTCCAAAATTGCTGAACCTTTGACAAGTTTATTGAGTAAGAAAACCAAATTTTGTTGGTCTGACAAGTGTCAGGAATCTTTTGACAAGTTAAAGGCCATGCTTAAGAATGCACCAGTTCTTTCTGCACCAAATTTTAGCCAATCATTTAAATTATCTGTTGGTGCAAGTGATGTAGGGGTTGGTGGAGTATTGATTCAGGAAGACAAAAGTGGTGTGGATCACCCTGTGTGTTATTTTTCTAAAAAAACTAAACAAGCACCAGAAAAATTATTCCACAATTGAGAAGGAATGTTTGGCTTTGATATTGGCTTTACAGCATTTTGAAGTGTATCTTACCTCAGCTCTTTCTCCAATTATTGTGTACAGTGATCACAATCCCCTTACTTTCATCAACAAAATGAAAGATAAAAATCGGAGATTGTTGAGATGGAGTTTGATATTGCAAGAATATAACATTGACATTAGACACATCAGGGGAAAAGACAATGTGATTGCAGATGCACTCTCACGTGCCTAGAAATGTAATATTGCTTGATGTAATTAAGTCCAGTATCATAAAACATGTTCTTATGTAATTTTGGTTATTGTAGTATTAGATGTATATTCAAAAGAAAGCTT
This sequence comes from Margaritifera margaritifera, assembly GCA_029931535.1. Taxonomy (NCBI): domain Eukaryota; kingdom Metazoa; phylum Mollusca; class Bivalvia; order Unionida; family Margaritiferidae; genus Margaritifera; species Margaritifera margaritifera. The sequence goes on along the minus strand of JAQPZY010001047.1, from coordinate 314,594 downwards.
TATTATATAAATCTTTCTTTTTATTTATGAGGGGAGGTGTTATGTATGATGTTTATATAATATTGTGGATATTTTGGGAAATTGTAAGTGTTTCTTCGCTTTGGTGTTTGCTTAAATCTTAATGTTTATCATGAAAAACATGTTTAACTAGTGTCCTTGAATTAGGCTGTTTTGATCAATATAATGTTTTCTCAATTTGAAGGTCAAGATTGAATTTTGTTTACAAGTAAAATTCCATTAAGATGACACATGTTCTAGAACATTCTGTCATGTGACCAATCTTTATATATACCATGTTTGGTGGACATTTATTCAGTTTTGACATTACCATCAGTCTTGTAAAGAGCTATTACAGTTGTGAAAATTCATTACAAATTCTAAGAGAGGAATTATTTTAAAAATTCATTGGATTATAACAGTGCTCATAAACTTTTGGATTTTGGATTTTTAATTAATGATTTTGGAATTTAACTGAACTTATTCAGAGATTTTGGAATACTTCATTTTGACATCAGCACATCAAGATTTCTAGTACATCAGGACTTTGGAGACCATTAGCACATCATAACATTCAAGGACACAGCCGTGAATTCGGAACATTCTATATTTAGGACTTGTGATTAGAACAATCATTCTTATTGGATTATTAGGATTTCAAAACACATTACTGTAAGTGACTTTTTGATTTTTCATTTTAATTATCTAGTAATAAATTGCTTGTTGATCTTTTTACTTGATTTGTTGGTTTCACTTTCTTTCTGTTACATTTTTCTTAGACCATAGAGTCGTAACAGAAATTGGGGGCTCGTCTTCTGGGATTGAATTTCTTTAAAGCATATTAGAGATATTAAATTTATCTTTGAAATTCATATTGATTTTGTCTTGGAATTTTTTTATTTTTTTTTGTCTTTGGCAAAGATTTTATATAGAGAAATTTTTTTTTATGTGAAACCAACAAGCATTTACAATGGCATCTAATGTTCAGAATTTCATTTCAAAACCTACCCAGGAGGGGTTAGAGTGCATGAGAAAGGATGAGTTGCTCGAGCTTGCCAGAAAATACAGTCTATCTGAGGCAAAAGTATCATTGACAAAACAGGAGATAAAGATTATTTTAATTCAGTATTTAGTAGGAAAGGGAATTTTTGAAAATAGTGCTTTAAGTTTGAAGAGAAAGCCTGTATCTGGTTCTGACAGGAAATTAAGGGAATTAGAGTTAAAGAACCAGATGGATTTAGAGTTGGCAAAGCTTCAGATTCAGAGAGAGAGAGAGAAAGAAGAGAGGCAGATGCAGATGGAGAGAGAAAAAGAAGATAGGCGGATACAGATGGAGAGAGAGAAAGAAGAGAGGCAGACGGAGAGAGAGAGAGAAGAGAGGCAGTTACAAATGCAGAAGGAAGAGAGGCAAATACAAATGCAGATGCAAAGAGAAGAAAGGGAAATGCAATTTAAATTAAGAGAATTAGAACTGGCAAACAGAGCACACTCCACTCCTTTAAACACAAGTTCAGGTTTTGATGTTACTAGGTATATTAGGTTAGTACCCCCTTTTCAGGAAAAAGAAGTAGATAAATACTTTCTTCATTTCGAGAAAATAGCTGAAAACTTGAAATGGCCCAGAGAGCATTGGACTTTGTTATTACAAAGTGTACTTATTGGCAAAGCTCGTGAAGTCTACACTTCACTGTCAGTACAACAAAGCACTGATTATGATGTGGTTAAGGAGTACATCTTGAAAGCTTATGAGCTGGTACCAGAGGCATATCGATAAAGGTTTAGGAATTGTAGAAAAGAAACTGGACAAACTCATGTCGAATTTGCAAGGGATAAAGAACAACTATTTGATAGGTGGTGCTCAGCCAAGAAAGTTGATCAAGCTTATGATAACCTCAGACAGCTCGAATTAATTGAAGAGTTCAAGAGGTGCATCCATAGTGATGTTAAAACCTACCTTGACGAGCGGAATGTGGAAACTTTGGAAAATGCTGCTCGTATGGCTGATGATTATTCCTTGACTCACAAAATTTCATTTGGCAGTAAGTCGTCCTCTCAGCAGTTTTCTGGTAAAAAACCATTTCAATCTCATTCGAGTACTTCCAAATTTCACAACAGCACAACTGTTAGGAATCAAACATCTGATAAGACTGATCAGAAATCCTTATCTCTTCCTACGTGCACTTATTGTAAAACGAAAGGGCACGTTATTTCTGATTGCTTCAAGTTGAAAAATAAGCAACAGAGTAAAGACAGAGCTTTTCCAAATGCTCTTATTTCTACGAGGTCAAGGTCACGGTCTTGTATTGAAAGCAATACATTTGTTGGGTCAAACAAACCCCAGTCTGATTCTATTTTGGAGGCTTATGAACCATTCATGTCAGAAGGTTCTATATCACTTATTGGTGATTCTGCCAAACCTATCCCAATTAAAATATTAAGGGACACTGGAGCTTCTCAGAGTCTTTTATTATCAGGTACTTTGCCTTTGTCTGAGGAGTCTTCTTCAAGTGAAAGTGTTCTTGTTCAGGGAGTAGAGTGCGGCTTTGTAAATGTTCCTCTCCATTGTGTAAATTTGGCATCAGACTTAGTTTCTGGACCTGTGACTGTTGGGGCAGTGACTTCTTTACCCATAGAGGGTGTTCATTTATTACTAGGCAATGACCTAGCTGGAGATAAGGTTGTGGTTAATCCACTTGTAACTGACAAGCCTTGTTTGGATCAGAAAGTTGATCCTTTCGAAACTGAAATCCCTGATTTGTACCCTGCTTGTGCAGTTACTAGAGCTATGGCAAAAAGAGCTCTTGAGAGTGATGTTGATCAGGATATTATTCCTTTAGCTGACACATGTATTGGTCAGTCTTTTGATGAGGTCACTTTTTCCTCAGGTATTGATCAATCAAATGGTATTGATCACAGTGATCCTCTTTTGGCAACTCATTCTCTTTGTTCTAATAAGCATGACAAACGACAATCCCTTGTCGTTGAACAGGAGCAAGATCCCGAGATATCTTGTTTGTTTCAGAGGGCTATTAGTGAAACTGAAGCCACACAAGTTCCAGTGTGTTACTTTGTGAAAAATGGGGTCCTTATGAGGAAATGGAGACCACCTGATGTACCCGTTGGTGACGAGTGGTCAGTGAGCTATCAAATTGTTGTTCCTAAGTCATATCGACAGGAAATTCTTAATTTAGCCCATGAAACTCCTTTGGCTGGTCATTTAGGAGTCCGTAAGACTTATCACAAGATCTTGAATCATTTTTATTGGCCGAAACTCAAAAGTGATGTTTCTAAATACTGCAGATCTTTTGTCACACTTGTCAAATGGGAGGAAAACCCAATCAGAAGATACCTAAGGCTCATCTGCAACCTATTCCTGCATTTGATGAACCATTTAGTAGAATAATAGTAGACTGTGTTGGTCCTTTACCTAAAACCAAGTCAGGCAACCAATACTTGTTGACCATCATGAGCGCATCTACAAGATTTCCAGAGGCAATTCCTCTGAGAAATATAAAAACTAAAACTATTGTGAAAGCTTTGGTGAAGTTTTTTACACTTGTTGGCCTTCCCAAATCTGTCCAGTCAGATCAAGGGTCAAATTTTATGTCTGGAATTTTCCAACAAGTTATGCATGAATTAGGCATCCAACAGTTTAAATCTTCTGCCTATCACCCTGAAACTCAAGGTGCTTTGGAAAGATTTCATCAAACTTTGAAGAATATGATTCGATCATATTGCTTTGATACAGAAAAGGATTGGGATGAGGGTGTTCATTTGTTGTTGTTTGCTGTTAGGGAATCAGTTCAAGAGTCGTTGGGTTTTAGTCCCTTTGAACTAGTTTTTGGTCATACTGTCCGTGGACCATTGAAATTATTGAAAGAGAAACTTCTTTCAAATGAAGATTCAAAGATTAATCTTCTTGATTATGTTTCTGATTTCAAATACAAGTTGTCAAAGGCCTGTGAAGTAGCAAGAACTAATCTTCACAATACCCAGTCAAAAATGAAATTAAGGTATGACAGAAATTCACAGGAAAGGAGTTTTAAACCTGGTGACAAAGTTCTGGCTCTCTTTCCCATACCTCAGAATCCTCTTCAGGCTAAATTTTATGGTCCTTATACCGTTGAAAAGAAAGTAAATGACTTAAATTATATCATTAACACTCCTGGGAGACGGAAACAGAAACAACTTTGTCATATAAATATGTTAAAGGAATATTTTGACAGAGATAGCTCAGCTAATTATTTAGTTAATTTAGTTGTACCTGTCCCACACAGTGAAGATATCAACGATGGAGTACAATCAGACTATAGTGACTCTGGTATAACCAATCTTCGGAATTCAGAAATATTGAACAACCTAGACCAGAAACTTTCACATCTACAACAACAGGAAAGAAATGAACTAAAACAGCTATTACATGACTATGAGCACTTGTTTCCTGATGTTCCAACATGAACAAGTAAAATTTATCATGACGTTGACCTTGTAGATTCTGCGCCTGTGAAACAGCATCCTTATAGGATGAATCCTCTCAAACAGAACTATCTGAAGAAAGAAATTCAGTATTTACTGGAGAATGATTTCATAGAACCAAGTAAAAGTAACTGGAGTTCACCATGTATTCTTGTTCCCAAGCCAGATAATACATTCCGTATATGTACTGACTATAGAAAAGTGAACAGTGTCACCAAAACTGATTCATTTCCAATCCCAAGAATGGACGATTGCATTGATAAAATTGGAAATGCGGAATATGTCACCAAGTTTGACCTTTTAAAAGGATTCTGGCAAATTCCACTGACGGAAAGGGCAAAAGAAATTTCAGCATTTGCAACTCCAGATGGACTTTATCAATATAAAGTCATGCCGTTTGGAAAGAAAAATTCGCCTGCAACGTTTCAACGTCTGATGAACATGATAACATTTGGTCTTGATAATTGTGACGCTTATATCGATGACGTCATTATCTACAACAACACCTGGGAAGATCATTTGGAAACCATTCGAAAATTCTTCGATCGACTCAGTGATGCGAATCTGACAATTAATTTGAGCAAAAGTGAGTTTTGCCATGCTTGTGTCACATTTTTAGGACATATTGTGGGACAAGGTCAAGTTAAACCTATAGAAGCTAAGGTCAAAGCTATCTCTGAATTTCAAGTTCCAATTTGTAAAAAGCAACTGATGCGATTTCTAGGTATGGCTGGATATTATCGGAAATTTTGTTCCAATTTTTCCAAAATTGCTGAACCTTTGACAAGTTTATTGAGTAAGAAAACCAAATTTTGTTGGTCTGACAAGTGTCAGGAATCTTTTGACAAGTTAAAGGCCATGCTTAAGAATGCACCAGTTCTTTCTGCACCAAATTTTAGCCAATCATTTAAATTATCTGTTGGTGCAAGTGATGTAGGGGTTGGTGGAGTATTGATTCAGGAAGACAAAAGTGGTGTGGATCACCCTGTGTGTTATTTTTCTAAAAAAACTAAACAAGCACCAGAAAAATTATTCCACAATTGAGAAGGAATGTTTGGCTTTGATATTGGCTTTACAGCATTTTGAAGTGTATCTTACCTCAGCTCTTTCTCCAATTATTGTGTACAGTGATCACAATCCCCTTACTTTCATCAACAAAATGAAAGATAAAAATCGGAGATTGTTGAGATGGAGTTTGATATTGCAAGAATATAACATTGACATTAGACACATCAGGGGAAAAGACAATGTGATTGCAGATGCACTCTCACGTGCCTAGAAATGTAATATTGCTTGATGTAATTAAGTCCAGTATCATAAAACATGTTCTTATGTAATTTTGGTTATTGTAGTATTAGATGTATATTCAAAAGAAAGCTTTATTATATAAATCTTTCTTTTTATTTATGAGGGGAGGTGTTATGTATGATGTTTATATAATATTGTGGATATTTTGGGAAATTGTAAGTGTTTCTTCGCTTTGGTGTTTGCTTAAATCTTAATGTTTATCATGAAAAACATGTTTAACTAGTGTCCTTGAATTAGGCTGTTTTGATCAATATAATGTTTTCTCAATTTGAAGGTCAAGATTGAATTTTGTTTACAAGTAAAATTCCATTAAGATGACACATGTTCTAGAACATTCTGTCATGTGACCAATCTTTATATATACCATGTTTGGTGGACATTTATTCAGTTTTGACATTACCATCAGTCTTGTAAAGAGCTATTACAGTTGTGAAAATTCATTACAAATTCTAAGAGAGGAATTATTTTAAAAATTCATTGGATTATAACAGTGCTCATAAACTTTTGGATTTTGGATTTTTAATTAATGATTTTGGAATTTAACTGAACTTATTCAGAGATTTTGGAATACTTCATTTTGACATCAGCACATCAAGATTTCTAGTACATCAGGACTTTGGAGACCATTAGCACATCATAACATTCAAGGACACAGCCGTGAATTCGGAACATTCTATATTTAGGACTTGTGATTAGAACAATCATTCTTATTGGATTATTAGGATTTCAAAACACATTACTGTAAGTGACTTTTTGATTTTTCATTTTAATTATCTAGTAATAAATTGCTTGTTGATCTTTTTACTTGATTTGTTGGTTTCACTTTCTTTCTGTTACATTTTTCTTAGACCATAGAGTCGTAACAGAAATTGGGGGCTCGTCTTCTGGGATTGAATTTCTTTAAAGCATATTAGAGATATTAAATTTATCTTTGAAATTCATATTGATTTTGTCTTGGAATTTTTTTATTTTTTTTTGTCTTTGGCAAAGATTTTATATAGAGAAATTTTTTTTTATGTGAAACCAACAAGCATTTACAATGGCATCTAATGTTCAGAATTTCATTTCAAAACCTACCCAGGAGGGGTTAGAGTGCATGAGAAAGGATGAGTTGCTCGAGCTTGCCAGAAAATACAGTCTATCTGAGGCAAAAGTATCATTGACAAAACAGGAGATAAAGATTATTTTAATTCAGTATTTAGTAGGAAAGGGAATTTTTGAAAATAGTGCTTTAAGTTTGAAGAGAAAGCCTGTATCTGGTTCTGACAGGAAATTAAGGGAATTAGAGTTAAAGAACCAGATGGATTTAGAGTTGGCAAAGCTTCAGATTCAGAGAGAGAGAGAGAAAGAAGAGAGGCAGATGCAGATGGAGAGAGAAAAAGAAGATAGGCGGATACAGATGGAGAGAGAGAAAGAAGAGAGGCAGACGGAGAGAGAGAGAGAAGAGAGGCAGTTACAAATGCAGAAGGAAGAGAGGCAAATACAAATGCAGATGCAAAGAGAAGAAAGGGAAATGCAATTTAAATTAAGAGAATTAGAACTGGCAAACAGAGCACACTCCACTCCTTTAAACACAAGTTCAGGTTTTGATGTTACTAGGTATATTAGGTTAGTACCCCCTTTTCAGGAAAAAGAAGTAGATAAATACTTTCTTCATTTCGAGAAAATAGCTGAAAACTTGAAATGGCCCAGAGAGCATTGGACTTTGTTATTACAAAGTGTACTTATTGGCAAAGCTCGTGAAGTCTACACTTCACTGTCAGTACAACAAAGCACTGATTATGATGTGGTTAAGGAGTACATCTTGAAAGCTTATGAGCTGGTACCAGAGGCATATCGATAAAGGTTTAGGAATTGTAGAAAAGAAACTGGACAAACTCATGTCGAATTTGCAAGGGATAAAGAACAACTATTTGATAGGTGGTGCTCAGCCAAGAAAGTTGATCAAGCTTATGATAACCTCAGACAGCTCGAATTAATTGAAGAGTTCAAGAGGTGCATCCATAGTGATGTTAAAACCTACCTTGACGAGCGGAATGTGGAAACTTTGGAAAATGCTGCTCGTATGGCTGATGATTATTCCTTGACTCACAAAATTTCATTTGGCAGTAAGTCGTCCTCTCAGCAGTTTTCTGGTAAAAAACCATTTCAATCTCATTCGAGTACTTCCAAATTTCACAACAGCACAACTGTTAGGAATCAAACATCTGATAAGACTGATCAGAAATCCTTATCTCTTCCTACGTGCACTTATTGTAAAACGAAAGGGCACGTTATTTCTGATTGCTTCAAGTTGAAAAATAAGCAACAGAGTAAAGACAGAGCTTTTCCAAATGCTCTTATTTCTACGAGGTCAAGGTCACGGTCTTGTATTGAAAGCAATACATTTGTTGGGTCAAACAAACCCCAGTCTGATTCTATTTTGGAGGCTTATGAACCATTCATGTCAGAAGGTTCTATATCACTTATTGGTGATTCTGCCAAACCTATCCCAATTAAAATATTAAGGGACACTGGAGCTTCTCAGAGTCTTTTATTATCAGGTACTTTGCCTTTGTCTGAGGAGTCTTCTTCAAGTGAAAGTGTTCTTGTTCAGGGAGTAGAGTGCGGCTTTGTAAATGTTCCTCTCCATTGTGTAAATTTGGCATCAGACTTAGTTTCTGGACCTGTGACTGTTGGGGCAGTGACTTCTTTACCCATAGAGGGTGTTCATTTATTACTAGGCAATGACCTAGCTGGAGATAAGGTTGTGGTTAATTCACTTGTAACTGACAAGCCTTGTTTGGATCAGAAAGTTGATCCTTTCGAAACTGAAATCCCTGATTTGTACCCTGCTTGTGCAGTTACTAGAGCTATGGCAAAAAGAGCTCTTGAGAGTGATGTTGATCAGGATATTATTCCTTTAGCTGACACATGTATTGGTCAGTCTTTTGATGAGGTCACTTTTTCCTCAGGTATTGATCAATCAAATGGTATTGATCACAGTGATCCTCTTTTGGCAACTCATTCTCTTTGTTCTAATAAGCATGACAAACGACAATCCCTTGTCGTTGAACAGGAGCAAGATCCCGAGATATCTTGTTTGTTTCAGAGGGCTATTAGTGAAACTGAAGCCACACAAGTTCCAGTGTGTTACTTTGTGAAAAATGGGGTCCTTATGAGGAAATGGAGACCACCTGATGTACCCGTTGGTGACGAGTGGTCAGTGAGCTATCAAATTGTTGTTCCTAAGTCATATCGACAGGAAATTCTTAATTTAGCCCATGAAACTCCTTTGGCTGGTCATTTAGGAGTCCGTAAGACTTATCACAAGATCTTGAATCATTTTTATTGGCCGAAACTCAAAAGTGATGTTTCTAAATACTGCAGATCTTTTGTCACACTTGTCAAATGGGAGGAAAACCCAATCAGAAGATACCTAAGGCTCATCTGCAACCTATTCCTGCATTTGATGAACCATTTAGTAGAATAATAGTAGACTGTGTTGGTCCTTTACCTAAAACCAAGTCAGGCAACCAATACTTGTTGACCATCATGAGCGCATCTACAAGATTTCCAGAGGCAATTCCTCTGAGAAATATAAAAACTAAAACTATTGTGAAAGCTTTGGTGAAGTTTTTTACACTTGTTGGCCTTCCCAAATCTGTCCAGTCAGATCAAGGGTCAAATTTTATGTCTGGAATTTTCCAACAAGTTATGCATGAATTAGGCATCCAACAGTTTAAATCTTCTGCCTATCACCCTGAAACTCAAGGTGCTTTGGAAAGATTTCATCAAACTTTGAAGAATATGATTCGATCATATTGCTTTGATACAGAAAAGGATTGGGATGAGGGTGTTCATTTGTTGTTGTTTGCTGTTAGGGAATCAGTTCAAGAGTCGTTGGGTTTTAGTCCCTTTGAACTAGTTTTTGGTCATACTGTCCGTGGACCATTGAAATTATTGAAAGAGAAACTTCTTTCAAATGAAGATTCAAAGATTAATCTTCTTGATTATGTTTCTGATTTCAAATACAAGTTGTCAAAGGCCTGTGAAGTAGCAAGAACTAATCTTCACAATACCCAGTCAAAAATGAAATTAAGGTATGACAGAAATTCACAGGAAAGGAGTTTTAAACCTGGTGACAAAGTTCTGGCTCTCTTTCCCATACCTCAGAATCCTCTTCAGGCTAAATTTTATGGTCCTTATACCGTTGAAAAGAAAGTAAATGACTTAAATTATATCATTAACACTCCTGGGAGACGGAAACAGAAACAACTTTGTCATATAAATATGTTAAAGGAATATTTTGACAGAGATAGCTCAGCTAATTATTTAGTTAATTTAGTTGTACCTGTCCCACACAGTGAAGATATCAACGATGGAGTACAATCAGACTATAGTGACTCTGGTATAACCAATCTTCGGAATTCAGAAATATTGAACAACCTAGACCAGAAACTTTCACATCTACAACAACAGGAAAGAAATGAACTAAAACAGCTATTACATGACTATGAGCACTTGTTTCCTGATGTTCCAACATGAACAAGTAAAATTTATCATGACGTTGACCTTGTAGATTCTGCGCCTGTGAAACAGCATCCTTATAGGATGAATCCTCTCAAACAGAACTATCTGAAGAAAGAAATTCAGTATTTACTGGAGAATGATTTCATAGAACCAAGTAAAAGTAACTGGAGTTCACCATGTATTCTTGTTCCCAAGCCAGATAATACATTCCGTATGTGTACTGACTATAGAAAAGTGAACAGTGTCACCAAAACTGATTCATTTCCAATCCCAAGAATGGACGATTGCATTGATAAAATTGGAAATGCGGAATATGTCACCAAGTTTGACCTTTTAAAAGGATTCTGGCAAATTCCACTGACGGAAAGGGCAAAAGAAATTTCAGCATTTGCAACTCCAGATGGACTTTATCAATATAAAGTCATGCCGTTTGGAAAGAAAAATTCGCCTGCAACGTTTCAACGTCTGATGAACATGATAACATTTGGTCTTGATAATTGTGACGCTTATATCGATGACGTCATTATCTACAACAACACCTGGGAAGATCATTTGGAAACCATTCGAAAATTCTTCGATCGACTCAGTGATGCGAATCTGACAATTAATTTGAGCAAAAGTGAGTTTTGCCATGCTTGTGTCACATTTTTAGGACATATTGTGGGACAAGGTCAAGTTAAACCTATAGAAGCTAAGGTCAAAGCTATCTCTGAATTTCAAGTTCCAATTTGTAAAAAGCAACTGATGCGATTTCTAGGTATGGCTGGATATTATCGGAAATTTTGTTCCAATTTTTCCAAAATTGCTGAACCTTTGACAAGTTTATTGAGTAAGAAAACCAAATTTTGTTGGTCTGACAAGTGTCAGGAATCTTTTGACAAGTTAAAGGCCATGCTTAAGAATGCACCAGTTCTTTCTGCACCAAATTTTAGCCAATCATTTAAATTATCTGTTGGTGCAAGTGATGTAGGGGTTGGTGGAGTATTGATTCAGGAAGACAAAAGTGGTGTGGATCACCCTGTGTGTTATTTTTCTAAAAAAACTAAACAAGCACCAGAAAAATTATTCCACAATTGAGAAGGAATGTTTGGCTTTGATATTGGCTTTACAGCATTTTGAAGTGTATCTTACCTCAGCTCTTTCTCCAATTATTGTGTACAGTGATCACAATCCCCTTACTTTCATCAACAAAATGAAAGATAAAAATCGGAGATTGTTGAGATGGAGTTTGATATTGCAAGAATATAACATTGACATTAGACACATCAGGGGAAAAGACAATGTGATTGCAGATGCACTCTCACGTGCCTAGAAATGTAATATTGCTTGATGTAATTAAGTCCAGTATCATAAAACATGTTCTTATGTAATTTTGGTTATTGTAGTATTAGATGTATATTCAAAAGAAAGCTTTATTATATAAATCTTTCTTTTTATTTATGAGGGGAGGTGTTATGTATGATGTTTATATAATATTGTGGATATTTTGGGAAATTGTAAGTGTTTCTTCGCTTTGGTGTTTGCTTAAATCTTAATGTTTATCATGAAAAACATGTTTAACTAGTGTCCTTGAATTAGGCTGTTTTGATCAATATAATGTTTTCTCAATTTGAAGGTCAAGATTGAATTTTGTTTACAAGTAAAATTCCATTAAGATGACACATGTTCTAGAACATTCTGTCATGTGACCAATCTTTATATATACCATGTTTGGTGGACATTTATTCAGTTTTGACATTACCATCAGTCTTGTAAAGAGCTATTACAGTTGTGAAAATTCATTACAAATTCTAAGAGAGGAATTATTTTAAAAATTCATTGGATTATAACAGTGCTCATAAACTTTTGGATTTTGGATTTTTAATTAATGATTTTGGAATTTAACTGAACTTATTCAGAGATTTTGGAATACTTCATTTTGACATCAGCACATCAAGATTTCTAGTACATCAGGACTTTGGAGACCATTAGCACATCATAACATTCAAGGACACAGCCGTGAATTCGGAACATTCTATATTTAGGACTTGTGATTAGAACAATCATTCTTATTGGATTATTAGGATTTCAAAACACATTACTGTAAGTGACTTTTTGATTTTTCATTTTAATTATCTAGTAATAAATTGCTTGTTGATCTTTTTACTTGATTTGTTGGTTTCACTTTCTTTCTGTTACATTTTTCTTAGACCATAGAGTCGTAACGATATATATATAAATTTGATCATGGTGCTTTCTTATTTGTTCCAGAAAACAACCCATGGACTTCTATACCGAGGCAAAAGCAACGGTCAGATCTTTACTGACATGTGATTTCCTCAACGTTTTCAGTGAAGTCTTTCTAGACGACTTTATAAACATCGGGATAAAGTCTGAGAAATTTACTGCATGCCTCCGAGAGAGAAAAGAAAAAGCTGGCAGACTGAAAGAGAGCTCCCCAAAAGCAGCAAAAGACGATTTCTTAATGTGTGTAAAATATTTAAGGAATATTTGTTTACAATCAAAGTATCGGGTGCTAAAAATTGTCCGAGTCCCAATGGAGATACTTGTGGACATTTTCGATTACATTCCAAGTCTGAAAGTTTTGCATCTTGTTCGAGACCCCAGGGCTGTAATTGTTTCACGAAGGGACTTCGGGTCATGTGATAAAGCCAAAACTACCAATTTCAAATATGGCTGTACGAGTGAGATATGCGAAAGACTAGAAAATGATATTTTAACGAAACGAATATTGGAGCCTAAATATGCAGATAGGATAAAAACTATGTTTTATGAAGATATAGCTCGCCGACCCGTGGATATGGCAAAAGAAATGTATGGATTTGTTGGTATGCCTATACAACAAAATATGCTGGACCATGTGTATAACATTACCATGTCGGGAAAGAAAGACGACTGTGCCATTTGCAGTGTAAGATCAAATTCTACGAAACACATTATGGCATGGAGGAAATCTCTTGATAAAGATTCCTTATACAGAATACAGGATAGATGTAATTTTGTTTTGAAACACTATGGGTACACCATATTTTCCTAAACACCACAATGAACACACACACACACACACACACACACACACACACACACACACATTGGACTTATATAGTAGGCATCGTGGCATCCTAGATGGCACTCTTAATCTAGAATCAAGATTGAGACTTGGACGCCCGCAAAAAAGACTGATACTTAATTTGAACATCTTCGGCCTTTTCTAAAAACAAATTAATAACAACCTCGGATGTAATTCGACGACATTGAAAGCTACATTGAGAACTAGTTTCGATCACACGGCACAATACGGAGTGCAGACGGAGACCGAGTGACAATAGGAATATAGTCGGCCTTTTCCTTCGCATCTGTTGTGGAATACTCTGCCGGAGTAGAATGACTAAAACCTACTAAATGTGTGTATGTGTGTGTAATTTATGTGTATACCTTCAATTACATCCGATGTTTTTGACGAGTCTGACGGAAAATTCCGATTTATCTTCTGATTGGTGGATATTCTGTCATAAATTTTTTTAACCCTTTCCTCCTCAGTCGTCCCAGTTTATCTGATGGAGGAAAATCCCGGGAAGAACCACCGACCCACGGGAAGCTACTGGCAAGCTTTCTCACATAACCACATTGACCGAGCCCAAGACTCGAACCCACGCGGACAGAGGTGAGATGGCAGTGATCGGTAAAGGCGAGCGCCTTAGACCACTCGGCCATCCGGGGCCCCTTTGGCAGAGGTACTACAATTGACAATCTAATTGCCATGTTGTATTCAGGATAGGATATTTCACAAAGTTTTGGTTTTAACTAGATAAAACTTACATATTAGACTTATGAAGTAATACGCTTGATATTTTTGGCAATAACGGAGTGCAGACATTTTTACTTGTCCGTTACCACGGCAACAAATATGGTAGAAAAATTTCAAATAATGCAATTTTTGATAGTACATAGCTCAAATGCTTTAATAGGCCTTACAAAAAACAAATGTTTTAAATTAAAACAATGATATCAGCATAAAAGGGCCAACTAATATGAAATTTTAAAGCAACTGTATTTCTTTTTTCTTCTTCTATGTATAAGTGTCACAGAAAAGTAATACAACATAACCACTAGGTACATGTAAAGCACATATTGCGCATCCGCTTCTGTGGGTTGATTTCCTGACAATTAGAAGTGTTTCGAACAATAAGATGACATATATTATAGTATCATTTAAATATGCAAATACTTTGATATAAAACTGCATAAAGAAACAGTTAGAACACTCAATGAAAATTATCAATTTATTTCAGTGTATCAATTACAAATATAATTATTTTAATTAATTAATTATAATTATTTTATTCTGCCAACTTTCACTCAAACACTGAAACCCTATATACTGTACAAAAAGTCTATTCCTATTCAAATTTGTTCAAATAAAATATGGGTCATGTGTTCTGACAACATCAATTTGGAAGACCAAAAGAGTGTACTACTTCTTAGTCTTCTTCAAAATGCCTGTCTCATACAATATAATAAAGGCATTGATGGGGAAATGGACACAAATATTTCCACCATTTCTAGCTGGTGCTTCCAACCAGATAGTTGTACCTAAGCTGCAGTCAACTCCACCCATATGGATCTGGCAACTGTGGACTACAGATACCTGAGAAATCTCGAGTCTCTATCCATATTTTTGTCTATGAAAGGCTGTCTCCTCTCCAGTTTCAACAGTGTTGGTAGATATAAAGTAGACCTATACATAAAAATTGAGACTTTAGAAAAAATTACTTGCATGTATTTTCAGCTGCCAATTATTCCATGTATGAAATGTTGAGAGTAGTATTTACTTCCCAGGAGATAAATATTTTATCTGTACCTAAAACCTATTTCTTGAGAGTTCAATAACTTAACTACAAATCATGTTTGCGTTTTTACTTCTTGATTGACTGTGTGCAATCATGTTTGTAAACGATTCAGTTCTAAAACAAGTTCTTGCCAGTATACCTTTATTTTGCCACCATGTCTTAAATTTGTTGCTACTATCCCTTAAACTTGGTAAATTAATGTCAAAAGATTATATGACATGTATCAATGTTCTGTATGGTTCCTTGATTGTTTGTATTATTGCTAGAATGCGTTCCAGGACCAATTTATAAATTGCATGAAATATATATCTCACTTTAGTTTATTAAAATAATTGATATGATAATCAAATTGTTATCATCAATTACTGCATATTTTTATTTTTATTTTTGTGTCTATGTATGTACACAATAGAAATCTGCAATTAAGCTGGTCTTGAAAGTAAGTCTGCCTTAAAGAAATGCCACCCTATTCCTACGAGATTGTGCTCTGGAAAGTACATCATCCTCAAAAATACAATGCCTAATATATTTCAATATTAAATGTGTCTTGTTAGCATGTGGAAAAACTTGTATCTTCAGAAAAGGAACACAAATATTAACTGCATGTGAATATCTAATTGTCAAACCATGTATCAATTAGGACAGAACATAGTCTTCGTCTATTCTGGATGGAACAGCATGATTTTACAATTTCTTATTAATCTTTATGATGTACAGGTATTTTTTAGATGCACAGAGACCACGGTTCTATTGGCTACCGTTAGTTTTCCTCAAAAAAAAAGCTTACCTCAAAAGAAAGCCGCACTTAAACATGTTGAAAATAAACTGAACAAAAAAATACTAAAATACTAACGATTAATATAAACTGCTGCCTCATTTTGCATGTTCAGAGTGCGCATGTATGTATGTGAGTCTATATATATATTGTAACACGCACAGGGGTTCCTCTACCGAGCGAATCAAACACCTGCGTGAGGTTGGGCTGGAAGTCCATTGTTTTGCCCTATTTCCAAGAACTTCCCGACAACATTCGTTGTCAACTGGAAGTTCTCGTAACGCGCCAAGACTAGAAACAATTTTTCTCTAATCAATAAATGAATGACCACAATGTCACAACTATAACTTCACAATTGCATGGCTTTTCCTTGTTAGCATGCAGTGGCATGAAGCACATAACACAATTCAAACACCCAATGCAGGGAACTATTTTCCGATTCCATCCCTAGGTCAATAAAAACAACAGTCTGAACCACGTTTCGCACGTGCACTTCCACCAACTGCTACAATGAAAGGTATCTGCAAACAAAGGGATGACATCTTGCCAATTATTCCATGGCACAAAACAGTAGTTCTTGTCACTAATATATCCCACCGAAATGCACAATCAATCAACACCTCTGAATTAAGATAGGAACTACTTGGCTCCATGCCAACTTATGTAGTCTGACCCCATCTCAAACTACGAAACCAATCGATTCCTTTGCAAAGTCTCTTAAAAACTGTAAGTATGACGTCTGTTTATAGAAATTGGTTAATTACTCGGGCTGGGAAATATTTTCCGAACACCGACTTCCCATTATCAAACAACTTATCGCTAACGAACCTATAAATGGATACGTAAATACAAATGGAACATACCCACATTTATTACAATATACATCTATATCTATCTATCTATCTATCTATCTATATATATATATATATATATATATATATATATATATATATATATATATATATATATATATATATATATATATATATATATATATATATATATACGTATTTGTAGTAGAAAGGTAGATAGGCACGTGCAAATGCAGATATATAAATACATGATATAAAAAAAATATCAGCTTGGACAAAGAAAGTTGCCTATTTATGGTCCTTCATAACAGTTTCAACCAAGTTACAATGCTATCACAAAAGGATGTGTCCTTTATGTAGCCTGTTGGGCCCCTGCAGCTCCTGAGGGAAACATGTTAAGGTGGATTTCACCGTGCTACAAACATATATTCCATTGGATTCCAAAGTCCAGAACAGCTCAGTGCTGGTTAAAAATATGTCCATGTAAATATGGTGACTTTTCCATTTGAGTCCCTTACAGAGTGTTTTTACTAATGTCCGTACGATGGTTATCTAACAGATGCCTGTCTGTAAATGGAGAGGCATTGAAACTTCAGACATAATTTCTTCCAAATCGGCTGTATCTATAAGATGTCTATCCATATTAGCAAAACCTACGCACCGAAACTGTAAGAAATTTAAACAAGAAATTTATAATCCAAGAATCCGTAGCTGACTCAATAACCAAAACAAACGAGTTTTAACACAGAATGACATATCATAGTCAGTGCCTATCGATGGATGAATGACACATAAAAGTCTGTGCCAATAGACGGATGAATGATATATCAAAGTCTGTGCCTATAGATGGATGAATGACATATCAAAGTCTGTGCCTATAGATGGATGAATGACATATCAAAGTCTGTGCCTATAGATGGATGAATGACACATCAAAGTCTGTGCCTATAGATGGATGAATGCCATATCAAAGTCTGTGCCTATAGATGGATGAATGACATATCAAAGTATGTTCCTATAGATGGATGAATGACATATCAAAGTATGTGCCTATAGATGGATGAATGACATATCAAAGTATGTGCCTATATATGGATGTACTGAAATATGGTTTCCACTGAAACATTTATTATGATATGTAGTGTATATAAAACAATCGTGCTGATCTGACCTCAAAAACGGTTACCACAGTTACCATTCTTTAAAATCTTGTTATCGCTTTCTCTTGAACAGATAGTCGTATCCACATGGGATTTTTACTAAAACGCTTCTTGTAGTATACAGTTGGTCCTAAACGAAAATATTATGACGCTTCCTCCAGAGCGGATTGTTGTAGCGACATGGAATTTTCATTAAAATGTTTCTTGCACTATATAGTTGGTCATATATTAAAATTATGTGGTTCTAACCTCGAAAATGGCTGCCTTGACGGCCACCTTAACAATCTTTCATATGCCGATTTCTTTTGAACAGGTCTTCATAGTGATATTGGGTTTTCGTTAAAACACGACAACAATATGTAGCTGGTCCTGAATAATAATGGTGCTGATCTGATTTCAAACAAGGCAACCATAGTGACCGTCTAAAACAAGTGTTATCACTACCCATCTTGAACGAATTGAGGCATTGCCATGGTTTTCACTGAAACACTTCATGTAATATGTAATTGGTCTTGAATGAAAATGATACAGATCTGACCACCATGTCCGGGTTATGGTGATGAGTCTGCAAACCAGACTTAGTTGATTTTGGGATCGAGTCCGCGGTCACTGCTTGGATTTTTGTACTTCATTGATCTTATGAACACAGTAACTTGTACATACAGAAATGTATTTATTTGTTTTTTCAGTGAACAAATTTATAGTCAGCACTTTGATATTGGTTTCAAAGTCAAAGGTCCTGACTCCGATTTGTATCTGTAATGGCTGAGATGGTTTTAATACTCAACAGTAAAAGGAATAAAAAGAGGGGAGAAACGGACTTCTCGTGGAGTCCTGCAAATTCTTTGCGTCCAGTAGAGCATCAGGCCCTTCGAAGGACTCTTGTTTACATTTATCCATGAGTAAACCAAACGTATGATTTATACATGAAATGTTTAACATATGTTTGACATAATGATGACGTATGTTTAACATGTGTGGGAACTTGTATATTTAAAACATGTTGTCATATATGTTTTTATAGTAGTATGTAAATCCAAACATAGATTTTATATATGTACCAACATAGGCAGTATACATGCGCAAATGATGAATAAGAGCAGTCATGAACGAGGAAAAAAAGGAACGAATCTTGTGCAAGTATAGGTGACGAGTATTCTCCTGGGATTCATAAAGACGTAGACCTTTACTCAAAACTCAGTCAGTAGAAATCTTAGTAACCCCAGAGGGAAACCTTTTGAAAATTTACCAGAACATTTTAAAGGAAATAGTCAGCACTCAGAGCTGAAAATTGAATGCAATTATCATCTAGCGCTTTGGATATAGTTGTAAAGTTTCGGGTAAATTTTCAGTTTTAGTTTTGACAGTTTTAATAATTCTAAGTCAAATATCTGTTTCATCAATAAAGTGGCCCCTTACTGCCCCTCCTACAACACGGATATGGTCATGTAAAAACCTCATTAGAGCTTATTTTGAACTGTTGTTTTACATCATGCCGACTTTAAATAAATCTTATCTTATGGTTCCCATTAAATTAGTCAGATATTGTTTTATCTTTGGTACTTAATATTTATTTAAACATTGAACTTCATATTTTACAGCATTCATGAAGTCGACAAGGTTGAAAATCAATTACACATTGCATGAAGCGTCCTAGAGGAAGAGAAGGCAATTCATGAGTAGCTTGAAAATCAATTACACATTGCATGAAGCGTCCTAGAGGAAGAGAAGGCAATTCATGAGTAGCTTGAAAATCAATTACACACTGCATGAAGCGTCCTAGAGGAAGAGAAGGCAATTCATGTGTAGCTTGAAAATCAATTACACATTGCATGAAGCGTCCTAGAGGAAGAGAAGGCAATTCATTAGTAGCTTGAAAATCAATTACACACTGCATGAACCGTCCTACAGGAAGCGAAGGCAATTCATGTGTAGCTTGAAAATCAAATACACATTGCATGAACCGTCCTA
This sequence comes from Margaritifera margaritifera, assembly GCA_029931535.1. NCBI lineage: Eukaryota > Metazoa > Mollusca > Bivalvia > Unionida > Margaritiferidae > Margaritifera > Margaritifera margaritifera. Next base: position 294,733 of record JAQPZY010001047.1, on the reverse strand, counting down.
GAGGAAGCGAAGGCAATTCATGAGTAGCTTGAAAATCAATTACACATTGCATGAAGCGTCCTAGAGGAAGCGAAGGCAATTCATGAGTAGCTTGAAAATCAATTACACACTGCATGAAGCGTCCTAGAGGAAGCGAAGGCAATTCATGAGTAGCTTGAAAATCAATTACACACTGCATGAAGCGTCCTAGAGGAAGCGAAGGCAATTCATGAGTAGCTTGAAAATCAATTACACATTGCATGAACCGTCCTAGAGGAAGAGAAGGCAATTCATTAGTAGCTTGAAAATCAATTACACATTGCATGAACCGTCCTAGAGGAAGAGAAGGCAATTCATGAGTAGTGTGCAAGCAATTTTCAAATTTCATGGCCTTATGAATCCTGTCAAATATGAAGTCAATTCTTATAATTACATATACTTAAAGAAATAATAACGAATCTCAAGAAAAAAATAACAGAACTGTATTTTACCCATTGTGTAAAAGTATTGTCCAAGCACACAAGAAGTGCACATGAATACATAAGTAGTTCCTTTCTGGTGTTATGAACTAATAAGTTCCTGATTTTCTGCGTCACATGATACGGTTTTAACCAATCTTAATGCTTGTTACAAAGGCTAGGTAAATATTTTTAATGTTTTCACTTTAGTTTAGTTATTGGTTCTTGAGAACCAGCTATAAAGGGATTTCACATTTACAAAATACTATATTTTGTATTGCATGCACCATCAAAACAAAACCTTATTGTAACAACCCTCAGTATTGCATGCACTATCAAAACGAAGCCTTATTGTAACACCCCTCATACATACATATTAAAACTTGGAAGATCGAGATTAATAACTTAGTCCTACGTTTATATGCAAGTTTATCCATATCTCCGGTTTGGCGGAAACTGTCGGGGAAGAAAATTATCATCATCGGTGTCTTTGATAAAAAAAATAGAGTTGACACTATGGCTGTACATGCTGTCATGACATCAAGCAATCCTTTAGGATGCCTATTAACAAATTCTCCACCTATTGGGCCATCACTTGTACTCATGTTGCTACTTTTGGCATTAATTTTCCAGCCTTGGAATCAGGCTGGTATAGCCGTCTCCGAAAACCGCACCCAAAGACTATAAGTAGTATCATTATGGGAATTTTAGCCCTCCCCCGCCAATAATTGCTTATGAGATCGACCAATCGCTGTCGTATGATTCCCATAGCTGCTTGTATGATAGCGATAGCTGCTTGTGTGACAGACCAGATGTTCACCGAAACAGTATTGTTTCACTGAAACATTACTGTAATTGTTGTTTGTCATCGCGCGTGGATGAGTTCAGAGTCCCGCGAATACACGCTTGCGGACAGACAATATTTGCGCAGACGCGGCGGAATAGTTACAATATTCTCACAATAAAAATTCAACTGGCATGCGCGATTATGCGCTCACTTATTTATGGCGAATACATGCTTGTATGACATACGATATTCGGGCAGATGTTGCGAAACAATTACAATAGTGTTTACAAAAATATTTGTGATCATTCGCGCATTAATAAGTTCACAGTCCATGGCGAATACACACTTGTATGATTGTCAATGTAACCAGAAATATGCAATCGCGTACACGAATGTTTATGTAACATTGATAATTATTGTTTCCGAAATGACGCGCACAGGACAATCAACGCACGTTGTTACTGCTGACTACCATCCGGTGAGTGCGACAACTTCCCATGGGCCGCTTAAATAATATTCATGATAAGAATAATGTTAAAGTCCGTTTACACGAATATGACGATGCAATCAACGCACGGTAGACAATGCAAACAAACGCACAGTCGATTATGCCAATCACTGGTACGATTGATTTATGCCAATCACAACAATCACTGACACGATTGATTCATTGTTGATTATTCCAACCTGTACGATTGATTATTGGAACCCGGTACGACTGCAAATCACAACAACTTCGATACTGTTGATTCATTGTTTCATTAACGCTGATGCGTCAGTAAAGTTTAATGTTTATGAATCAATCTTTTGATTGTAGGCCCAGTTGTTGTGACCAGCAACTATTGATTAGGCAAATCATAACAACTCCGGTACAATTACACCAACGGCTTTATGCTCATTGACAGATTGGCTAGTATTTGCTTGTGGATAGCCGTTGATGTTGTGCAGATTGACTCGCTGATGCATCGCGGACGTCACGCATTCCTCATCATCGTAACAATCACAATACCGGCCCACCGGTGTCTGTATCACCAATCACAGATGCAATTACCCACAAGAACTTGATGCACATTTGTGGTCAGACCACAGAATAATTTTTTTTTTCACGATCATTGTTTTTGTGATCGACCCATGTCTGATGTATGTTTATCACCGATGTCATTGACATTTACCTAAGTATTATTGTCGTTTATTATCGGCCACTGCTCGTTTGCATGATTATTGTTATTGCCGACCACTGCTCGTTTGGATAAAATACTTCCCAACTCGACAACACATTTTAACTACTTTTTCAACTACCTCGGCTTCGAAGGCCACGCGGAGACGGGCATCTACATAATAATATTTGAATTACCGCGTACACGTTGTATATGAAAAACAAGTGCAATGATGTGTGTCTTGGCAAACATGAGCTATGTGGCCGATCGTGTTATAATGAATATTGCTCCAAACATTTTGGCTCGAGCTGTAAACCGTGCTGGAAACGTGGAAGCCATCTATTGGCCTAGTTTGTCGATTACACTGGATGTTGAATGCAAGGGTATGGGTACTCAAGGTTGCATGCGATGTGGAATCGGCATCATGTCTCCGGCGGAGTATTGCAACAACTGTGCCGCAAAAACATCATTGACGTCATTCGACGACGATACGCGCGCAAACGCAGTAGAGCTGCGTGATTTTATTGTGCCCGTGAGCGCGGCGCCACGCAAGCCATTCCAAACATGTACCTGCAACGCATGGCGCGACAACATTGAACGACGCAAACTCATACAACTACGATTGATGATCAAAGAATCAGTATCGCGTTTGTGATCTTCCCAAGGTTGTCGTGGTCCAAACAAGTTTGAATACGTCCACGTACTTACATATGGGGGTAAAATATAACACATGTAAGGCCACACTGTTGGGCAAGTACGGACTATGTATCCGAAGCTGTATTGGCGAATACTGTTCCGCACATTCGGAGTCATCTGTTCGACCTTGTATACAATGCAGCATAGGTGTCCGGGCTCGTAAGCAACTCTGTCAACACTGTAATCTTGTGACACGGCCGCATGTTGTGCCGGTACATCTTGTAACACAACAACGACTTGTAACACAACAACAACAACAACTTGAACAATTGAAGAAACAAGAGAAGCCCGTGACACCGTCCACGGATTATTGGTATTCAAAGACCTCTCATGGAGGTATATTATACAGATCAATGTGTCGCCAACGTCGATAATATCTGAATCAATAACACTATAACTATTCAATGATGAAATCAACTCAGTCAAAAACGCGTGTAGCGCAGTCAAAGACCCGCGTAACGTAGTCAAAGACTGCTCCGCCAAAGGCGCATGTAGTTCCGCCCAAAACTCCAAGGAGCAAATGCGTCAGCGATGTCATAGCCGATTATGCGGAACGACGCAGCAAAGGTGGTCAGGATCAGATAAAACTTGTCAAGAAATTAATCATCGCTCGCGAAAATGTAAGAAATAAAATTTGCCGCGATACATACCGTCAGACGAGGAATATTAATGTAATTTCCTGGTCATTGTATTATTGCACGATTATGACCAGCGCGCGATGGTTTATTAATTTGTTGTGTTTTTTTTGTCGCGAGAACACATGCCGAACATAACAACGTTTGTGTTTGCGTTTGCACAAACAATTAGCGGGTGACAAATGTCAGGGGTTGGGGTGTCAAGTCCCACAAAAATCAAAAGCGTAACGTGAATCAACGTTGATGATACCTCAAACATCGAGTATGCCCGTGTTGCGGAATTGCAATAACACATTTTGACGTGCATGACCACGCATTGGTATGCCACCCGCGGACACGGTACGTTCACACAAACAAATAAACAAACAATTTACAAAAAAATGTTGCATATAATGCCCGTAAGACCGAACAAATATTAGGGCAGGCGCGCGACAGCTTTATTACTGGCAAAATCAACTTCATTACTGACAACATTACTAGCAGCATTAACAGTCGTCCCGGCGTCAGTTACTCCTTTGACTGATGTTGTAACCGACACAGAATGGGTTTGGCTGATCTGCTATGACACGACTTGCATCGATTGTGGATTTGCAGTGAAATATACGCCATTGCTCATAGACGAGCACGGCGTATACAGTACTCGACAGGTTACGGTAACACGAATCTTTGACGGACATAAATACATGGGAAACATAGTAATCGTTGACGGAAATATAATCAAGACACCACGGCGACCTTGTACTACGGGCACGGGCAATGATGTCACAAGTGCGGGTCAAGAGCAGTCTTCATTTGAGGCGACGCGCACGTTTGCATTTGTACAAACAAACAATTAACAGATTATACTGAATTAAATGAAAAACTGCGAGACCAACGACACAACTGAGGTTGTACTTGTATGTGTATATGCATGCGTATATGCATGTGCATGCTTATGTGTATCTGAATGAATGACAGCAAAATTTGAATTATCATATCGCGATGATACATTGCGTTATGTCGGTGCTAGCGTACATGTTTATGTGTATGTTTGTGTTTGCTGATGCAACAATTGATATTTGGGGCTACAATCGGAACAAATGTAGATGCGAATGACAGCCATGCCCGCTATGTCCAGAAAAAGCATGCCCGGAACAACCGACGGAACGACCATGTCCGCAGTGTCAAGCAGAATCATGGCCGTTCTGCCCGAAACAAGTATGTCCGCAACAATCATGTCCGGAATGTTCATGTCCGATATGTTTATATCCCGCGCAATCATGTCCAGAACAATTATGTCCAGGACAAATACTCAACCACACATGATCGGTATGTCCAGAATAATCGCAAAAGACACCAGGGTCCGTATTCATGAAACTCCTCAAGTTGAGTGAGAAACTCAATTCAAACTACTTGAGTTTGTCCCTCATGTGAGTGTCCAGTCAATTTACGATTCACGAACATCAATCTCCTCAAATTTGAGTGAACTCAGCTGATGACGACGTAATACTCAAATTATTAAGTACATCAGCGGTCGGCTACCGAGATCTCCAGTGATAAAAGTGCAAAAAATGCTTGTTGCTAAGGAGACGCTCGTGCACGTCCGTAAACAATTGTATCGTCTGTAAAGCTTCTTCTGCATAGTGTGGATTGTGTGTGTTTTAAAACATGGATGATAGTCAAGGAAAGAAAATAAGACCCGCAAACTGGACTAAAAAAGAGAAAGTTGTGTTGGTGCAGAGTGTATTGAAACGAGAGGATGTATTGTTTGAAAATGTAAGGGTTGTGGTGGCGAGGGGGGAGTGAGATTAAAAACAAAGAGAAGGCACGGGAAGAGGTGACGGAAGTCATTAATGCGTCAATATCTTTGACATTTTGAAATTCTTTTTCAAATAATATAACTTTCAAAGAAAAAGGTTTTCATTACTCAAGTCTATCAGTCTAGGACTGTTCTACATACAGTATTTTAAAGTAGAGTCAATTTACTTTTGCTGACGAAGTCTAGATTACTACTGTAAACATTCAATCAACAGATAAAGTCAATACACATTTAACCAGACGCACAGTGGTCCTTGTTTATTATGAGAAATAGTAGTAAATAGAAAGCAAAAAATCGGTTTTACAACACAGACAACAGGTTCGCATTTTTGTCTTCATATTATAATAATCATAAAGAAAAGCAGCACAGCATTTGAACATATTTGCCATTTTTAATCTATATCACATGGTTAAGGTTTTATTTTATTGCTGTGTGAAAATTAATATTTTCTGAATTATTACAGTATTATGATTTGCTCTACATACTACTGTTCAAATTCCAAGTTTTCATTTTCAAATTTCCCAGTACTATGCACATTTTAAAATGTGATTCTTATGATGGACTCTATAAAATCGACTAACATCTTAATAATATTATTGTTTCCAGTGTCTCATATGAAGCAAGGACCATTCATAAGTGCAAAAACACAACATAAAAATGCAAAAGAAAGGGTTAATTTTGTATTAGAAAATCCTTCCTTTTCAATGCGACTTTATTTACTGAATAAGAATATGAAGGCTAATTTCAGAAACATGTAGAATTCAGATATAACAAAATATTGTTACTTGAAATTGTGGAAAATTGTAAATATTGTTACAGTTTCATTGTGTAAAAAAAACAATACTTATAATTACTCAAAACATTATATTGCATGTGTACGTAATTTAAATATTAATATTTAATGATTATAGCAAATTACGACAATACTCCATACAGAATATCAGATGAAATAAATTTATCAATGCAACAGATACAACAATCATCACTACTTGTATATAAGTTATTAAACATATTGGCCTTACATGTATTTTTAATATTTTATTTTCTACGTTATGTTTCGATCAACATAAATATACACATGCATCATTGTACATTAGATATGATTTCATAATAAATAGTTCTTTAAATAAAATTTTACAGCCAAGGAAATAATTGATGATATGCGCAAACCAAAAACAAGTGGTGGGCCAAACCAACTCCACCGCCTTCACCGGAGCTTATTATCAACCAAATCGGTGACCGCCCACAAATGAGGGGGATGCCATTAGAGCTAGATACTGAGGGTCAAACGGCCCTTTTGACAAAATTTTTATTGATTTTCTTTCAGATGTAATAAACCCTTAACTAATACCTTTCCTTCATTTAATACCATATCCAGGATACGTAGATCTACTAGATGAGTGGAAACACCATACATTATTGTATATTCTTCATGTGGGATACATATTTTATTACAGTATCAAGAGACTATAACATATAGTTATTTTACATCACTCGTGTCAATGTACTTTTAAAAAAAATTGAACTTTCTTTACAAAAATTAATTTCATCATATAACATTTTTTTTAATAAATTTGACATTTATGCAAATCTAGTACTTACATTAGAATATGGTTGCATTAAATTCATCCTGAGGTTTACATTTCAATTTTTCAGATGAAAATATTGAATCATTGGTAAAAAAAAAAAAAACAATTTACAAGAACTCAAGTATAAGAGCAACAAATACCATTAAAGTAATTATATTATTATCTTTTTAATGTGTCTATAAAAGGTAATGTAACATAAATTTTCATATTTCTTTTATTTTTTCAAAGCTTTAAATGAAAACGTTACGCTAACAATTAAACCTTTATCATAAATGTGTTATATATATATATATATATATATATATATATATATATATATATATATATATATATATATATATATATATATGCTTTCCATAAAATAGAGACTTTGTTCATATCAATATAGAACTAAATTAAATAATTATAACTTGTATACAGATCTATTACTATATAAGTTTTATACAGTAATACATTGTTCATTCATATCGATATAGAACTAAATATTTGCCAATCGCACATCTTTAATTTCACTTTTAAAACATAAATTATAAACAATATTAAAACTATTCTGCTTCATATCAATATTGCATGATATTTCATTAACAAAATTCTACAATTTCTTTATTTGATTAATTTCAAACTTTATTTTCTAACATTTACATTTATTCACAGTTTACAGTCCATAATCATTCAAAATTAAATTACTTTCTTAAAGATTTGCATTTATTTTCATTATTTCAAGCAAAAAAAATCTAATGTATCCTGCCATGAAATGGAAATGGAAAATTTGCAATCAGACAATGAAAGAATTGAAAAAGAACTTTTAAAATTTGAGAAAGAAATGTTGAAAATTTATAAAGAAACAGAAAAATTGTGTTTGGATATTAAAATTCTTAACTTGAAAAATTATTGCTCATAGAGCAAGTTAAATCAGTGTTTGATATCGTCCTTTCTGAGCAGTAGTTTTGTCCATTTTTATTTTCAAAATTGCTCCTAACATCATAAATTTGAGGTAGTGTATGTTAATTCATGTTTTTATATTGATTTTACTGATGGTTTGAGAGTTGCCATATATAGGTCAGTATTAATAGGTTTGGTTTGGTCTTGTGGGTTTAACGCCATTTTTCAGCATTTGATAGGCTATACATGGCAGCCAGTAAATTTTGTTGAGGAAGAACCAACAACAAACGGAAACCTGCTGGCAAGCTTTATCACATACCCACATAGGCCGAGTCGAGACTCGAAATTACGTGGACAGATGTGCGATGTCAGTGATATGTAAAGGCGAGCGCCTTGGATCACTCAGCCACCCGGTGCCCCATGTATTAATAGACCCTAGCATATATGTGTGAATTAATAAAAGTGAGTGTTGCAGATAAACTGTCTCACTGCTTCACCATCACCATTTTTTACATATGAAAATTCTCCAGTTTCATTAAATTCATCAGCTGTTTCAGCAGGAATAATATCCCCCGTTTCAATACCAATATTGTGTAGAAACAGCACATGCGACAGTTATATCTGCAGCATTATTAGGGGCAACTCTTAAACCATTTCATTATTCCAAAGGTCTGTTCTATTTTTACTCTTGTTCTGCAAAGGGCATTGTAAGATTTTCTTTGTGCATCATTGTTCAGTGGCGTAGCGATGCAAAGTGCCACCCATGGCCAACTACCAAAATTACGCCCCCACTCCATTCGTATAATTTATGATATATACGGTACTCTTACCAAATTGCCGCCCACTAGAAAGTGCCGCCCGGGGCCACCGCCCCTTCGCCCTCCCCCCTCACTACGCCACTGTCATTGTTTGTGGCTAAATAAGGTGTCATGAGGAAAGATCTACATGGGTAACCAGAATCCCCTAAAAGCAGCCCATCATACTTCCCTGAAAATTAAAACAATATACATCCAAATGAAGGTGAAGTTGTTCGGTTGTTATTTAAGTTAATAATTTATATTTAAAATATTTCTGTCAGATAATTGTACAACTTATGACCTTGCACATAATACAGATTGAGATTGGAAACATTTCTTTTTAACTGACATCACGATATCATCACCCATCCAATGACTTTTAATGTTTATAGAATAAACTTATCGCCCAATATAAATAAATAACCCCTATCCATTTTCACATTTTAAAAAATAATTCTACTTCTGAGGAAGTGGCATATTGCTTTACTTAATCCGGTACATCTGTTCATCCATCTGTCTGTCTGTTGGGTAATGTAATTATAAACAACCTTATAATAACTAGACAAATAAACTGAATTTATTTCATCACCTGTTTTTATTTGGTAACAAAGTTATGTTTATTCTGGATTTATATACGAATTATCAACTCTGTTATTCTCGTTGAAACTTATTTCATGTATATATTATATTGTTATACTTTAATATATAGTCAATTTACAAATTCGTTTTTATTTTTAAAAAATCTGATATTTGTAATTATACAAATCTTACCATTCTCAAAATTATGACATAAAAGTCTATCTCGGAATACTCTTGAATCATAGGTGGATCCCGGGCGCTTAGCAACACAGTTGGTAATTTTAAATTGTGCATCGCACACCATCTGAGTTAAATGTATTTAATTAGTAACGACGTTACAGGAACAGGTTGTTATACTGCAAATTGACTAATAGACCTTAAAACATATTTGAAAATATGTCTTTAATAACACTTAATGATTGAGTAGTATAAAGTTATTCATATAATTTTGACAGATTTCATGGAAACATTACTCCTGATTGACAGATTTCATGGAAACATTACTCCTGATTGACAGATTTCATGGAAACATTACTCCTGATTGACAGATTTCATGGAAACATTACTCCTGATTGACAGATTTCATGGAAACATTACTCCTGATCATTGATATTTTTTAACATCTGTAATAACTATAATATTGCATCAGAATCATTTGTAATTAAATTTGATGCATTAAGTTTAAAACATATATTTCTATTTAGAAAGTATTATTATCATCACTACATGATATAACAATTTATTTGTAACTCACTGGATGAAGAACACTGTGGCATTATTAACTTTGATAGCTTTACTGTATCTTTCATATGATAATAGCAATCATACATGCTATGTTGGTAGTCAGTGTTCATTTCTTTTCTATATTGATTCGAATCCCTACTCATGACAGGTTTTAATAATATATTTGTTATAGGATTCCACTGAAGGACTAAGATCTCTATTTATTTATACATTTTGACATTGATTTATCTATCGTTGAATCATCATTGTGTCATGATTTACATGTTACAACTCATGAATCATCATTGTATCATGATTTACATGTTACAACTCTTGAATTATCATTGCGTCATAATTTACATGTTACAACTCTTGAATCATCATTGCGTCATGATTTACATGTTCCAACTCTTGAATCATCATTGCGTCATGATTTATATCTTAAAACTCTTGAATCAACATTGCGGCATCATTTATATGTTAAACTCTTGAATCATTATTGCGTCATGGTTTAAATGTTAAAAGTCTTGAATCATCATTGCGTCATGATTTACATGTTACAACTCTTGAATTATTATTGCGTCATGATTTATGTTAAAACTCTTGAATTATCATTGCGTCATGATTTGTTAAAACTCTTGAATTATCATTGCGTCATGATTTTTATGTTAAAACTCTTGAATTATCAGTGTCATGATTTATATCTTAAAACTCTTGAATCAACATTGCGTCATGATTTATGTTAAAACTCTTGAATCATCGTTGCCCATGATTTATATGTTCACACTCTTGAATCATCATTGCGTCATGATTTATATGTCAAAACTTTTGAATCATCATTGCGTCATGATTTATTTGTTAACACTCTTGAATCATCATTGAATCATGGTTTATATGTTAACACTCTTGAATCATCATTGCGTCATGATTTATATGTTAAAACTCTTGAATTATCATTGCGTCATGATTTATATGTTAACACTCTTGAATCATCATTGAATCATGATTTATATCTTAAAACTCTTGAATCAACATTGCGTCATGATTTATGTTAAAACTCTTGAATCATCGTTGCCCATGATTTATATGTTCACACTCTTGAATCATCATTGCGTCATGATTTATATGTTAAAACTCTTGAATCATCATTGCGTCATGATTTATATGTTCACACTCTTGAATCAACATTGCGTCATGATTTATGTTAAAACTCTTGAATTATCATTGCGTCATGATTTACATGTTAAAACTCTTGAATCATCATTGCGTCATGATTTATGTTAAAACTCTTGAATTATCATTGCGTCATGGTTTATATGCTAAAACTCTTGAATCATCATTGAATCATGATTTATATGTTCTCATTAATAGCAAATTGGGAAACTAATACACAACAAATTACATATTCAGAATATATTTATTTATATACCTGCAGATTCAAGGAGTGAAAACCTTTCCTGTTTACATAATCCTGTTCATTTGCTGTGGGTGCAATGATTCTTATAAATGTTCCATCAATACATCCAATCACAGTAGGAAATCCTAGGTAATGAAAGAAATGAAAATTGGCTAAATAATCATAAGTCAATGTCCTCAAATATGACACATAACTGATGCTGTATGAAAGCTGTACAGGTCATATGTATGAGCTTAAAATAAAAAAATAAGTGTTCCTGCTTCATAACACTGTTCAGTGAGTCATGCAAGAGACCAGTTAAAACGTGTTCCTGCTTCGTAACACTGTTCAGTGAATCATGCAAGAGACCAGTTTCATAACTGAGGGAGCCTTATAATGACTGATTTTCAAACTTAAAAAAGTACAAACGGTGAAAGTCAGATATGAAAGAAATTTATGTAACGATCCTTAATTATATTTTACAATATTTTAATTATATAGAAGCGAAATATAACTATATAACTAAGTTTAGTGGATGTGACCAGCTAACAATGGGGATAGTGGTATAATGAGGAGTGTAGCATTGCGGCACCACTGTATATTAACATCTCTACTGCTTATACTTTTTTTTAAATCAGTTAGGACTATATATATATATATATATATATATATATATATATATATATATATATATATATATATATATATAGATATAATTATCGTAAAATTAAAATTAGAAACATTTGTTTAGAATAAACTCTTTGCCCTTTTTCTATTGCATTGCATTCTCAAAAGATAATAAACTAAAACATGTGTGCATCTATCCATGTGCCAAGAAAATATTAAATTTGAATAACAATATATATATATATATATATATATATATATATATATATATATATATATATATATATATATATATAATTTGATTTTTTTATAAGCCATCGACTACTCTTTATCTATATCCCTACAGGCCTAAAGAAGTCAAAATCATTTATAAACCAGTATAAAAGAATGTTAAAGCTATATCTTCATTGGTATATGCTAACATGTACAACAATTCATACTTATGCAGATCCATGTCGACAGACACGACAAGTATCATATTTCTCTTAAAAATATTCTGATTGAAATAAGCATAAAATTTGATGTATGTGCAAACTATATCATTTTCAGATGGTTAATTGTTTAATTTATATGAAATGCAATCAGTTTTTCAACTGACAAATTAATATTTTTAGACACCTAACACAGATGGACTACATAGACTAATTTATATTACATCGATTGTATTTACCTTCGTACAGTTTCATCGGTAATAATTATATTGGGCGAACGTGTGGGCGATAGGGTGGGAATGTGTTTGATCCGCAATTGTGACAGCGATTCTTCGAACATGTAACACAAGATCGCCGCCGTGTCTTGATTGCACGGCCATCAACGATTGCTGCATCTCCATTGGATTCGGGTCAATCATAAATTTCCGGAGCACGTGTCTCCGTAACCGGTTTTATAACAACTACGTCATTCTCGCCCAATAGTATTGTGTTTCATATCCGCACATTCACAATGCCTTTTAAGACACATCATCCACGTTCATTCTCCGTCGTTGTTTACAATTGTGTTGGTCGACTTCTAGTGCTACTGGTAACGTTACTGATAATGCAGGTAACACTACTGGTGCGCGACGCGTGCGCTCATACTCGCGGAGGGATCCGCATCCAACGCACAATTGATTGCGGGACTTTACACCAATGCCGCAACGCAGACATGGTCGAGCACTAGTGCTTGTACGCAACACATCCCGATGGGACTTGCAATATTGACCATGACAAGTTTGGCCACGCAGTTCAACTTCTTCCATACATACACCCTTACATTTGTTACGTCCTACGGGAATTATATGCAACTTTTACCCGCTCATTGTTTGTTTGTTTTCTTTGTTTGTGCAAACATTGTGTCCTATGGGCGGGCAACAGCGACAATACAAAAATAGAATCACTTGTCCGTGACAAATCATTAACAATCTTCTCCATCATCGTCACTCGTCGGTGTTACACCATTGGAGATATGAAAATATGATGCCCGTATCATTGCATGTTTTCACGCCGTCGTCTCATCTCCGCATTTCTTCGGATCTACGATAAGTCGATTCACCTTATCCTCTTCAGATTCTCGAACAACGTCGACGCGGATTCTTTTGGGAAGATTCTCCATTGTCTTGCTGATTACGGCGTTGTTCATTAACTTGGTAAAAGTCCTTTTCGAACTCGGTCGTGGCATTTATCAAAACGCCGTCATCGGTGATACTGGCAATCGCTTCTGGCGCCCGGTGATGATGGTCTTCACTTGGTTTGTGTTTTTCACCGGGGTTACACAATCACAATGGCTTGTTGATTGTTGTCAACTGATACATTAGGATCATGGTGATGCTATCCAGTGCCGATTGTACCGTCCCCGCGAGCAATTGGTGAGTGGTTTCGTTTATTCATACAAACACTATTCATATCTCCAGAGTTTCATTTTTTACCGAGCACGCGTACGATTACTTGTTTACAATCATGACACTCTCGGGATTGGCGACAACAAAAAAAGATTGTTGTCTGCGGATTTCAACCATACGTGACTGACAACCAGCACACCCACGAATGACAATATCGTTGCGGAATTTATTGCAGTGACTAAAATCTCTCTGGTGTCTTTGGCCATTTTTCCGGACATGATTGTTATGGATATGAACATTTCGAACATGAACATTCCGGACATGATTGTTGCGGACATACTTGTTTCGGGCAGAACGGCCATGATTCTGCTTGACACTGCGGACATGGTCGTTCTGTCGGTTGTTCCTGGCATGCTTGTTCTGGACATAGCGGGCATGGCTGGCATTCGCATCTACATTTGTTCCGATTGTGGTCCCAAATATCAATTGTTGCATCAGCAAACACAAACATACTCACACACATGTACGCGAGCACAGACATGACGCAACGTATCATCGCGATATGATAATTCATATTTTGTTGTAATTGCATTCACATACACATAAGCATGCACATGCACATAAGCATGCATATACAAGTACAACCTCAGTTGTGTCGTTGGTCTCGCAGTTTTTCATTTAATACAATTGTTTGTGCAAACGCAAACGCGCGTGTCGCCTCAAATGAAGATTGCTCTTGACCCGCACTTGTGACATCATTGCCCGTGCACGTAGTACACGGTCGCCGTTTTGTCTTGATTATATTTCTGTTAACGATTACTAGGTCTTTCATGTATTTGTGTCCGTCGAAGATTCGTATTACCGTAACCTGTCAAGTACTGTTTACGATGTGCTCGTCTATGAGCATTGGCGTATATTTCATTTCAAATCCGTACACGATGCAAGTCGTGTCATAGCATATCAGCCAAACCCATTCTGTGTCGGAGTAACTGGCGCGGGCTTGACTGGTAATGCTGTCAGTAACGTTGTCAGTAATGAAGTTGATTTTGCCAGTAATGAAGTTGTCGCGCGTCTGCCCTGACATTTGTTTGGTCTCACTGCCATTATATGCAACACTCACTTGTTAATTGTTTGTTTGTTTGTGTGAACGTACTGTGTCCGCGGGTGGCATACCAATGCGTGGCCATGCACGTCAAAATGTGTCAATGCAATTCCGCAACACGGGCATTTTCGATGTTTACAGTATCATCGACGTTGATGCAATTTACTCTTAGTGACTTTTTTTGGATTTGACACCCCACCCCCCTGACATTTGTCACCCGCTAATTGTTTGTGCAAACGCAAACGTTGTTATACTCGGCATGTGTTCTGGCGAGAAAAAAAAATCATCGCGCGTGTTGCGCAAAAATGGGCGTTTCAATTTTGCTAGAGTCATCTACGCAGGGTTTTTTCTTCATCAAGGTCAATTTTCCTAACCTTGTAGAGATTTCAACAAGTAAATGTTGGCATAGTATACAATTTTCTTTAAGAATTTCAGTCAACCCTTCTTTTCCGTTGAGGTTTTGGTTTGCTTTGGTGCTTTACGGCACAGCAACACAAGTAGGTTATTTAGTGCCGAGGCAATTGGGGTAAAGTGCCTTGCCCAAGGAGACACCACGGTAGCTGATCCAGAGTGATTTTTCTATCATCCACTTCGCTGACAAATTTCTTAACTTTAACAGACTTATTTGTACCTTTTGATTTCTTTCATTTTGTGATGGCTTTGGCTTTTCCTTTTGATTTTTTTTTTCGTACTTTGAGGCTTGTAAAATTGTTCAACCTTTCTTGTTATTCCTTGTTCACTTGTAGTCTCTTTCTGAGTATTTCCTTTTCCAGTTCCAGTTTCATCTTCATATTTTTCTGCTCCATCTTTTCCACCTCGGCCTTTAAAAGTTCCAACTCTGTAAGATCCTTTGACCACATTGCACTATTTACGTCCCTATTCGTCATCACTAACGACCGATTCACAAAATGGTTCAACTGTTTTTTTGGATCCGAATTCGGAAACCATATTATAATCACACGCTTGGTTATGAAATATATTGGCCTGACCGGTGTTAGAATCGCTGAGAAGGAGCTGTCAGCTAACATCCACGAGTAGGCCGAACATCACTAGCCCCGGACGTCCACAGGAAGACCGGAAACATTTAGGCCCAATTTAAATATACTGTTGCTATGCCGCTCTTCAACAAACGGACTTTAAGCAGGAAAAAAGTTCTGATTATGGACGGGTCTGCTCGTGGATTTGGGGTTTGTCGGTGGATGTAAGCTGCTTGGCACTTTTGGTATCTATAGTCAATCCCAATAGGAGCGTCCTCGACTATTTCTGCGAGACTAAAATATACTTCGTATGTATGTCGGCGCAGTAATTTACAGAAAAATCGTACATTTTGTTGCCTGGAAATACCTGAGCAAGAAAGGAAACCGGAATTTATTCGGACTACATCGGCTATTTCTATGATTGGATTAATTGAAGGATTGACCGAGAAGTTACGAATGAAAAAATAGTTCGATGTGTTTACAACTTCTCTATCATACCTTGTTTCGTAAATAGCCGTGGTGGTCCGAATACAGCTATCGGCATACATTTGATGTAAGCTCCGTAGGCTTGACCTCTAAGTTGCGAATGTAGTCAATGCATGGTTAACTGGAGAAAACATACAGAGCTTCAGTTACATCGTCGCTAGCAAAACTGACAGAATGCAAGCTAGAATAGTCCACTTTCTTGTTATTTCTCTGGCTCTTAGAACGAGCCCCACTAGACCCGGTCGCCATCAAGGAGAGAATTCCCACAACACATAAATTCGCAGGTAAGTTCATCCACGTCATGAAAATGCAATTATGTCATTGATACGAACAGAAATCACTTCAGATTCATTGATGTAGAAAATTTAACGATGGAACCGAACTTTCCTCATGCAAATTGTTACAACAAAATTTCCGGACAAAAGTGTCAATCTTTCAGTCAGCTGGTTGATACCTAACTGAGTATGAAAGCGTGAGGAATGCATGCACGTTTCACATATGCTTGAGTAACTCAGAAGTATAATAGGGTAGGAAGTGTGACAACTAAATGATTAATTCCGTTGTTAATGAAATGTCTGTCATGTATTCTTGATAATTAAATATTTTGAATACATTCAAAATAAATCATTTTTAGTTTCAGAAACTTCATAAAAAAAATGACAAAGTCCAAAACATTTCAAAGCTATTTCGGAACAACTCCAGTAAATGTACATGAGAGCACATGCACGGATATCTTCACACCAAAGTAGTCATCTATTCAAAAACCAGTGGTCACTGATGTTACAGGTGAGTAAACCCAACTTTACAACTACATGTTGAAGGGGTTAATTCAAAACTGAATATGAATCTTTCGCACTTTGTCAGTTTTGGGTGAAGTTCTGACTAATATCAAGGCCGACTCGGATAAAGTTTACGGATGTAATTCTCAGTCGTATCCTATAATTTTGAGGTGGTTTCATCGTTGTAAAGATGGTCGCGAATCCATGGAAGATGACCCACGTTCCAGAAGACAGTTATCTGTAATTGGTCAGAGGAAAGTGGCTGCTGTGAAGAGAGCAATTGATGAAGATGCTCGATATACAGTGGAAGAAATTTATATTATCACGGGAATAATTTCGACAGCTGTTTGTAAAATATTGAAGAATCATTTAAAGCTCAGAAAAGTTTGTGCAAGAAATGTCCCGCATTTGTTGACGGCTGATCAAAAACACACTCGGGTTGAAATCGCCCAACAGCTACTCGCCAAATCTGAAAAGAGTGACCAGTGATGTTATAATGAGATTGTCACAGGCTTTTGAAACATGGATTTACTTTCTTGAATCCGACTCAAACGTGGCCAATAAAGTTTGCATCGGAGAAAACGAGCAGGGAGCACAAATCGCTTCACGCAGGTGAGCTAAGAAAATTGGGTGAACATATCTTATAATCTTACATAATTTCAATTATTCATATTTAAATATATTCCATCTTTCAGGGTTTGAAATTCATTTTTATTGCAGACAGCAAGTGCATGGTACTGGGATTGAAATATGTAGCAAAAGTACTAATCCCCAGGTGCACTCTATGGGAAGTGCCTTGACTGAGATTCGCAAAGAAAATTTGTTGATAAATGCTTCAAAATGATTTTACATTATACACTACAAACCAAAATTGCTCTGAATGCCAAATTCATTAAGTTTCGTATTTTGGGCAATGCAATAATATGCAAATCATGTCTGTAAGCAGTGGCGGCGTGAGGGGGGGGGGGTCAATTGTCCCTCGAGCGAGGGGGGTGGGGGCGCCGTCGAGTTTTTTTTTTTTTTTGCAGCTGTACCCAGGGCGTAGATGGGGGTGGGATGGGGTAGAGGTTCGCAACTGACATAAAAACTGTTCTCTGTGGAAAAGTAGAGGCGCCGCTAAAGAACATTGTTCCCGGGCGCCTCGAACCATCGCGCCGCCACTGCCTGTATGATGTGGCAAGCCCTGGTTGTGTTTTACATTGTAACTACATTTCTCCTCCCTCAAACTTGGAAATGAAAGGAAGAAAGGAAAGAAAAAAATTTGCAACGCTGTCCAAATTTTACAAATTCCGATGTTTGCCCTGACGTTTTTCCTTATATATAGTAATACTTTCGAACATGAAAATAATATAGTGCAAAGTGGACACATTGAGCACCATGTACGTTGTCGAGGCATTTTGATGCTGGGGATCAAATTTTTGACAGTTTAGCGTTTCATGTCTTTGCAATTTTTATGAAAAAAAATAAATGCATAGCTGCCTAATTTCGTTTGTGTGGAAACGGCTATCAATAAATATACACTTGCTCTCTATGTAATCAGGAAATACATACTGAAGGGTACATTGTTAGCATAGCTGTTCAGTTTTAACGTCTATTTGTGATTGTCAATGAAAGATAACTCAATCAAATATACCATGGAGAAAAAAAAGTTCGCTGACAACTGTGTCACACATTCGGTGCTGGTTAGACCGCAGAGAATTAACATCTTCCATCTTAGTGAAAGTACTGAATCCCTGTACCTTATTCCCATGATGCACCACGCCCATTAGTCTGGTTCCATGCTTTGTATACTTTCTTCTAGGCACTCCACTACACGACTAAGTAATCAGGAGACACAGATTCTGCTAGTTACCGGAATATGATATTGGCTTCAATTTAGGCCGGGACACCAGGGAAGGAAAAAAGAACTCCAACGTTTAACATATATAACATTTTTCACCTTGTTAGTAATATAGGACGCTTAATTTAGAAGTACAAATCCTCCCTCCAAAGCGAAATAATTATTCAATTTTCAAATGTGCTATCTAAGCCCCGAGGTATGGTCAACTTTAACCTCAATTCACATATTATGTTTTATATCTTGCCCCCGAGATATGGTAAACTTTAATTTCGTATCACAAATTATGTCATGAACGAAGTTAACGCTCATCAGAAACTTTTTTAGTCCGTTATTTTTAATTTGTCTAGGCTTTTTTTTTTTTCTTTTTTTTTTAGATAAATTCACTTTCAAAATCATTCGCTATTAACGATTTAATTTCTATATAACAGAGAAAAATAAGAATTTACCGCAATATTTTATACTTAGCTTGAAAAATTCTAGGTCCAGTGCATTTATAGAGCTTTCGTCTGAAATAAATATTAAAAAAACCACCACTAACAACGTACAGCTGAGTCGCTATCAATAGTTTTAATCTTACACATAACGATTAACGATTTTTCAGCGGCTTGTTTCTTAGTATCACAACGTCTACCAAATATCATTTGTATCAGGATAATTGATTAAATTGAACCAAGTTCTGATAAATTCTCTTTAAACAAAAGTGTATTATACCCTTCGTACTTTTTCCAGTGGAACCACATGATAAATTACGGATCATTTAAGGTATTTTTGAATTGCCAGAGAAAGCAATTGACATGTTTTAAGTATTAACAAGCGTTCCCAATTTAAATTACTTTTAAATTAAGTTTCGTTGGATAGACCTTCCATAAAAAAAAGGTTGAAAATAAAATCTGCTAAAGAATTCCTTACTATAGCAATAATCCAGGACGTTCATGTAATGGTGTTAATTGGATTTGAAGTTTTGATAACGTCTCTCAAGCGTTACGGTTATTCTGCAGTCGGCATCACCCTTCTTCTATGAGATTTCGTCATGCAATGGGCTATCAGAGTTAGAAGCGTATTTTACGAAATGGCTTTCGGTGGAAAGGTTCAAGCTAGCATTGGCGAGTAAGTGTCCAAGTCAGGACTGGAAAGTTTCAAGCTAGCATTAGCGAGTAAGTGTCTAAGTCAGGATTGGAAAGATTCAAGCTAGCATTGGCGAGTAAGTTTCTAAGTCAGGATTGGAAAGATTCAAACTAGCATTGGCGAGCATGTGTCGAAGTCAGGATTGGAACATAACAAGTAATGTTAATCTGCTAAAGGAGGAAAAAAAAAAAAAAAAAACAAGAAAAAAATTGGGACCCCCCGCCCACCATAATAAAGATTCCTGCAAATAATGCGTATTTCACCAAAACTTCTTGATCCAACAAACTACTATGATGACATGGGAAACCTCTCTCTCTCTCGTTTCCAATAACGATAACTTTGTCCATCCTTTTGAATGCATATCCATTTCTCCATCACTCGTGTGTGCAAATGGCATTGTAATTTAAAGTTGTTGCAAACATCGATAGGAACTCAAGTTATCAACTAGATCATTAAGAAGCCGGCGTTCGTAGTTTACCGGTTTTTAGATGTCCCTCTTTCTTTCATGTCAACGTACTTTAAGACATTTTCAATAGGTTAGAAGCGTCATATCTGTTATACTGTCTGCTATTTCTTTTTTCTCCGTCTTTTCTCAGCAGCAGTTTCCCTGGGCGCTATTTATACAACTCAAAAACGACATCGCTACTTTTCAAATCTAAAAGTTTGACTTCGATTATCCAACTAAGCCCCCCAAATGTTTTATATGTACTGTATGGGTGAGAAAGTTATGTTTTTACAAGGACGACAATTTCCTGACTTTTGTGTCTTTTTTTATTTATTTATTTTTCATAATACAGAGTAGTGGCCATGTTAATTAAGAATGTTGATTGTCGTGTCGTTTGGCAGGATTTTTTCGGACGAAGGGAGGTAACTGATCAATTAGTGCGCTCAATCGGAACATGGCTGTTCAGTCGAGAAATAACATCGGATATAGTTGTAGGAATACACATAAACTGATGGGTTTGATGCTATGCCTCTGGCGGAGTACACCACATATGTTGCGACAGAAAAGGCCGGTAATGTTCCGATTGTGACTTTAGCTCCTTCTGCCGCCAAACATTTGCAACTTCTTGGTCAATCTTACGGATTGTACCTCGAATTTATGCCGACCACCTCTGTAATTTACGAAACAAAGATTGACTGAGAAGTTGCAAATGAATATAAATATTTTTTTATTAGCAACTTCTAGGTCAATCGTACAGTTAATCCAATCGTAGAAATATCAGATGTGGCTTGAATATATTGCAGGGTATTTTATTTGTTGTTGTTGTTGTTTTTTTAAAGAAATTACCGGTGAACAAAATGTATGATTTTTCTGCAAATTACTACGCCGACATGCATCCGATGCATATTTCTGTCTTGCAGAAAGAGCCGAGGTGGTCTGAACGGCCGCCATATTGTGCCATCATTCGGAATATCTTCATCCCTTTCAATTGCGAGTCGAATCACTTCAATTCTCGGAAAGAAACAAGAAGATAGTTGTAGTGATACTTCCCACATTGGTAAATGTTTAGCGGACAAGCATCCGGCTAGATGTGAGAACAGATTCTTATAAAATGATTGGTGTTGAAAATAACACCCGACAATGTTTCAAAAATGAATGAAATACCTGCACTTTTAATTTTTAATGTTTTTCCTACAACTTTGTAATGAATAAAAAAAAATTAAGAAATCATTCGGTTTCAATAACCTGAAACTATTACTTACGTTGCTGTTAGTGATACCACGTCATCTAGTCATTGTGACGTCATGAAGTTATTACGAGGTAATAAGAACATCTATTTCCAATGCAAGTCGAATAACTTCGATTCTCTGAAAGAGACTCTGAGGTAATCGTAGTGATACTTCCCAAACTGGTAATATTTTGGCGGACGAACATCTGGCTAGATGTGCAAGAACAGACTTTTACAAGAACTGATAGGTGTTGAATATAACTCTCGACCAGGTGTCAACAATCAATGAAATACCTGCATTTTTAATTTTTAATGTTATAAATGCAGATTTGTAATTTAAAAATGGAAGAAATCATTCGGTTGCAATATCCTGAAACTGTTGCTTACTTTGCTGTTAGCGATGATATGTTATGTAATCATTGTGATGTCGGTTAAGTTGTTATGAGGTAATAACAACCATAGGCTTGATGGCAGTTCAAAATGGCCATTAATTACATCGGATGTTTTTTCTAGCATGCGATGGAAAAGGACGAGAACGTTCCGATTGGTAATAACAAAAACCACGGGGTTGAGGGCAGTTTAAAATGACCATTATTTACATCCGAGGGGTTTTCTTTAGCATGCGATGGAAAAGGCCGAAGACATTCCGACTGATTGTGCCAGAGTGTCGAAGTTATTAAATCTTATCTATAATGAATGCCAAGCGATTGCTGGCTCAATACAGGGAAGTAACTCTTCTACATATAATTTAGTAGACTATTAACTTCTTTCCCTTACATCAGGCTGGCGTAGGAATGCCTTGAGAGACAGAACGGAACCATTCTGAAACATTGTCAAGATTGGTTCATTTGGCGTTTGAATTTTCGTAACTAATGGTTTATGTCAGCTAATGACGCAACTCTTATAAAAAGAACTGGAAAAATGGAAAATTGAAAAGAAGGTTTCACTTAAACACAACAAGAAAAAGAAATAGTGGTATTTGTGAAGAAATGGTCAGAATTTAACTTTGATCTGTTAAAGGGGCTGAACACTGACTTTTTACAATGGGGGCGCTCTACAGATAATACATGCTTCTGAGAGAGCGACAGGTGTAAGATGAAGTATTTTGCATTTGCAACATGCACAATGGAGAGAATGCTGGCATACTTCTATGTTATTTTCATTTCATGTACTGTGGCTGAAATTCTTTACATATTGTACTTGTGGAAACTGGACATGATCTAAGCACACAGCAGACAAAATGGCCGCTCCAAAGTACTCGAAAAATCTGTCTGAATTAGTCAAAAGTGCACTATTTTCAGCAGTTATTATAATAGGGAAACGAATTTTGCAAAAGCAGACAATACCAGCCTCTGAAAGTACTATGAATGAATTACAAAATATCTAAAAAGTAAAAAAAGTTATCGGCTCTTTTTTTTTTTATTTACTTTTGAAGTCCAGGAAGTGAAAATGACCAAGCCGAGCAAGCAGTTTTTTGAGAGGTGCACATCTTAAGTAAGACCAAGCTGTATACTCTATAACCCAAATTTCACCCATCAATTATACACCAATATAAAGGGAATTCAAAATTCTTTTAACAATACCCAAGATATGCAAGATCCTTTTTAAATAGCTAGGACAGCCAGTGAGGAAAACCTGGGTAATTCTTTTTCTTTAAAAATGTAACCCTGTGCAAAGTACGAAACTGGAGAGTGCCACCAATACTATTAAGATGATAATGCAAGGTCATGAATGAAAGCTGAAAAGTTAGTCAAATCAATTGAATTTAAAATTGAATTATAGCTTAAATACACTGGACCCTACAAAGAATGACAATAAAGATAAGTTATACGATTACTAGAATTCCGAATTTTAGTGACTTTTTTTTCTTCTTCTTGAAATGAAATAAATGTATTTTTCTGTACTGATGCAGTGACGGGAAGCACCCCCACACCCACCCACCCCCCAAAAAAAGAAATGCACATAATTTCACACATAAATTATTCAAACAATTCATGACATTGTTACAGGAAAAATATTACCAAACATTTACACAGTGATATTCCTCTCAATCAGACAAATAATGTTCAAGCCAGTCGACAGGCAGGAGGTGTATTTAAACACGTTACTTATTTCTTCCATTTTTTTTTCCATGGGGGGGGGGGTCAAGCTCATTTTATGAAACCACATTGTCTTATAATACCATAAAATCCTATATTTCAGACATTTCACATAACCTTGACCGATGTAATAGGCAATGAGGGTGCAAAGGATCGTGGCATCAACAAGATCTCTCTCTTGCACACACACACACACACGCATGCGCACACATGGTTCACACACATAAATTAGTTCCTTTTAAAATGTTAGCTAGGCAGGTGCTACTATGTCTATTTCAAGTTATGATACTTCCATGAAAAGTATCGATTTTTGCCATAATAATGACCAACTTAGCCCCAATACTTTACCGTGTTTATGAAAAATGTGAAACTGGCCAAAATGTGTGCGTTGATTTTCACACATATATTAAACTTGAACAGAATTTCTGGTTCTGCATATGACTGAAGTTTCAAAGACAGTTAAGTCTAGAGGGGAAAATCATTTGGTAACTAACGTAGCTGAATCCCGATATATGCAATACAGAAAAGACGTAATCTTAGGTTGGACTGGTTTCCTAAAAACATTGACTTGAAATCCATTTACTTATGTAGTCAATGGAAACCATGGTTTTTAAAATTTCCATCATTAGAACTGGTTGAACTGTTTTTTCCTGGGACATAAAGGTAACTTTTGCAAAGTTTCCGGCAGATTCATTGGATTCCATTAGAAGATATATGTACTGTCATGCAGTATATTCTGATTGGATGCTGCTTATCTAAAACCCTCCAACAAGAAATCCATCATAATGGTTAATTTTTCCTCATCATAATCGTGGGAGAATATTTATGTAGAATAATCAACGATAAATGAATACATTTGATTTTCTGATTAAAAGGGGGGAAAAATCCAGTGCAATATTAGTCGAATGCTCCCACTTCCCACATCCTCAAACCCACTGCCCAGGAATAAATTTACATCAGTTTTGTCATTTTTATCAGGGATAATCAATGATATAGATGATACATGTACTAACATCATAAATTAAAACATTCTCATTTCGATTTTGTTTCTTTACAAATCAGTGTCAAGAATGGTACAAAATCTATCCTATGTATTACAATGCTTGTTGTTGTTTTTTTTAAATTGCACTTTCAGCACTTTATCTGACAATATTATGCCGAGGTAATTGGAGCCAAATTTCTTTTTCAAGGACAAACCGAGGCAGCTTATCCCTGCTGGCCTAAGCAGGTATCAAACACGCGACCCTTGGATTACAAGTACGATGCACTACCAACCGAGTTACCATGGCTCCCCTTTGTAATAAATGTAAATGAACTGTATAATACAGAATATTTAAATTTGTGTTTATTTATTTCTATAAATTGCACAAATAAGACACCATTTCATGGATATTAACAAGGAAAGATAATTTATGCAACTTGGTTAAGAAAGAAAGAGAAATACAGCCAAACTTGAAATATAAGAATTAGATATTAGAAGAAAAAGACACAGAAAGTCAGATGGAAGAAAGAAAAGAAGACAGGAAGGACAATATTTAGTAATTCACATTATCTATGAAATATGACATGTCCAAAATCATATTTATGAGATTATAATGCTAATCTAAAAATATTACTTAGATAATTGTTAAAAATAAAAAATAAATCAAATCTTGGGTCTGAGCTAAAATTCTGTATTGTTGATACCAGGCCTGAAACACTGATTAATAATTTGAGATATGTCTAAATATGAATTTTGTAAGATTTCTTCTCTTTAATTATCTTTTACACTTTGTACCATACTGATCTACATGGCTACAATAGAAAGAAAATGATTTCTTTACAAAAAATAAAGATGTATAAATGCTGAGTTGGAACCTTTTAGTTAAGACGGAACTTTACAAATTAAGTCGGATAATGAAAGGTTTTACCGTGCCGAGGTAATTGTAGTAAAATGCATTGGCCAGAGATATGCAACGGCGGCCGACCCGGGCTGGTTTGGGCAGAATTCCAATCCGCAACCTTCTTATCACGAGTCCGGCATGCGCACCACCATAGTGGTTCTCTTAGATGGGGGGGGGGGGGGGGGGGGGCCGCATCGCAATGTCATCAGTTGATGCAGACGTACGCACAATAAATAAATAAAATAAAAAGTTTGCAATTTTAAAAAAAACTACCCTTTTTAAAATAGAGTCCTCGTACAAAATATTCTGGATGCATCCTGCATGCGCATACACCAGTGTCAGCAAACGTAATAAGACTAGCTACATCGATTTGTCTTCATCAAAAACACGTGCATTAATTTTAAGTTGCTGATATGCCTATGGTGGCATATTTCTCTTTCCCACTTTATGGCTCTGATATATTTTACAAGCCGATTCATACCTAGTTCGCAAGATGCACCGATGCATCTATGGATACATGCATACATGCGTCGTACACTGATGGAAAAATGCACATTTTTATGCTGCTTTTCACTATTTTGCTCGTAACTTGTTCGAAGTGGCATCAGTTCGTAGCGTCATGTATCTATTAGCGGCCATTTTATTTTGTTTGTATCACGTGATAACATGCAGCTGATGACGCAATTTTCAGAGTTTTTTTTGACAGTGTTTTCATACTTTCCTGCAAATAAACAAAATGATTCTAATTCGTCTGAATGCCATAAGTATACACATACACATTATGCCTAACAATTAACAAACAATTAATAAAATAGCAAATCTTTTCAACGAGATTTAGTTATGGGAATAACTGGTGAAAGAATAAATTCACAATAGAACTGATAGCAAGCACAGTCAAGGCTAACTGAAAAGCCGTGTGCTGAAAATATTAAGAAAGTACAATGCAGTCCTAAATAGTGGATTTTGAAAGAAATCGTTTTTTATAGAATGTCTAACGTCTTAACGAGGATCTTGAAACAAGATATTCATTTACAACCGTCATCTACGCGGAAAAATAAAAGTACCAGATACAATTAAAACAAAACATAATATGACAAAACAAAAATAAAAATGAATATTGGGTTTTAGTGGGCTGAGGTACACTTTGCATGGAGTGGATAATTACGAAATATCCAAAGTACATTTTATTCTATTATCAGTTCTTGTTCTTGTTCTTGTTTATTTGTTAAAGTTTTGGATAAGACGTCTTTTTTTTTTTACTACCGCATTTAAGACTTGAAGGATTTAACTTTAACATATGCAAGATTTTAACAAAAAAGCCACTTGTACCGCTTGCATCAGTGTGAATATATGCACGGTTCAAAGCTATATTTCAAGTGAAATAACTTGGTCAGCATAAATCAGCCAGACATGTCGAGATTTACTCTAATTGTTTCCACATAATATTGGTGATGTTTAAATAGTGTTTTTACGATTCCGGGACCACTCGGCCCATAGCAGAAATCGGACTACCGAGATCGGCCCATTACGTAGTAATGTGGATGTAATGTCCTTTTTCAACGGTCATTTTATATTTTTAAAAAAAATCTTTGCATGTTTCTTTATGTTCAATGCATCTGTGTATGATTTTTAGTTTCCAGTTAAAATACAAGTCATGTAGGCGTTCAATACCGACTATTTCAGTAATATGTGTAATTTTCTAGAATTTTATTATACATACCTTAAAATGGCGATCATTTACTTTATTTTGAGCCGTGTACATCCATATTCCTTGGAGGATCAGTATATACACGTCGCGGGAAATATATACGGCAAAATCAATGTTAAAGAACGTGGACATTTTCGGACGAGGTCAACCTTAAGGTGTGATTCAGTACAAACAGGATTGAATGTCGCGTGCTGTGATGTCACAATTAAAGCTGCACGTATTTTGAAAAAAAAAATAAAATAAAAATCCAACAATTCTGATATTCGTTATGATAGACCCCACGTCCTCTTTTTCTCCCAGTTTAGTATCTGGTAACCATTGTAAAAGTCTATAGCGATAAATAATTTTCGTCTGGAAGTTTTTTGACAGGGATACCACACAGGGTTGGTCAACCAGTTGTTGTATTCGTATCGTACTAGCTGCTGTAGTCAAGTAGAATTTGCCCTCTCGCTTTCATCTTGAGTTTCTCTGCACTTGGTGCACACAAAGGAAATGGCAGTGCCATCTTTCATCATTTGACGGTAGTCTGTCTGAGAAATCCCTAAAATCTAATAAAAATGAATTGCATAGAGGATTTAAAAGGGTGCGTCTAAACACCACTAAGGACTCCTTAGTGCAGTAAGATAGAATAAACAATAAAGGACACGGAGCATTATGCTGAAATCACGAGAAGACGTTAATTAGATTCTCCTTCTAAACTTGATACAAATTACTGAATAACCGGGAGAATATTTAGCAAATACGTTATATCATTTTTGTAACAAACAATAACGCGTGCAACGTTTCCAAAATCCTGGATCCACGCCTGCAAAAGTTGAAAAGAAAAAAGGTATTTTTTGCACTATTTATTAGTTGACTAATTGATACCGGTGAAACTAGTTATCATTTCAATTTTTAAAATAAAGACAAAAGGTTTGACTTCTGTTTAATCAAAGGCTGAATTTTAAGTAAGTTCAAAATACTTTTGTCTACGTATTCAGTTTCCCCCAAAAATCATTATAGAGCAAAATATACTGTAACTGTCATTGTGAACGAAAGTTGTGTGCCAAAAACTTATTATAACATACATGTATTACAAACTCTGTTTTGGCATCAGTTACAGGAATTACAAGCAAATGCATGCTGCTTTGCATTTGCAACTCTGTAACACTGGACAGAGTGGTCAGTACCCATTGATGCGTTAATATGATCATTTAAATTTTTTTCGGGAGGGGGGAGGCAGTATATATAAAAATTACAAATCACACGGCAAATAACAATCTTTTCAAAAGCACTGGATCAAAAAAGATCGTGTTGATCAGGGAAATAATAGATATGCAAGAAAAATTGACAAACTCAAAACGCCCATTTACAAAATAGGGTAACTGTTTTTCTCACTTTTTGATTTTAAAACAATCTTTTGTCGAATCCTTCAACAAACAAGAAGTGCATTGTACAATATTTACAGTATTGTTTGTTTTCTTATTACGGTTAATCAAACCCATAAAATTTGCATAACCATTATTGACTAACTAATCAGTTAGTAAAGAACATGTTTAAATATTTATTGTTCAATAACAAGAGCAACGAAGCCATACAAGATCAAAGGTAAGGATCACAACAAAAACAATAACAACCCCCCCCCCCTACAAACATTCTTTGATAGTATAATAAATATTTACTGTTCAATAACAACAAATATTATGAAGCCATACAAGATCACAGATCACAGAAAGAAAAAAAAAATACAAACTTTGGGCTGAAACCGACATTTATTTGATGGTATAGGCCGACCGTGACAGTCATGATTTCTTAATTAAATTTGTATGGACCGAGTCTGTCAAGGGCCGACTTTGTTATGGACCGACTCTGCAATGGGCCGAGTACGTTCTGGGCCGAGATATCTAGTCACCGTCTTCACAACTGCTTTCCCCAAAGGATACCTCAAAGTTATGACGTCACTATAGCAACAGCTTCGCATACGCATTAGTCTCGTCCGAGAAAATAAAATCCTCCTTGTTTTAATTCAAATTTAAATGACCAAAGATATGCATGCATTCAGCACTATTTAATCCTAAAAAATATATATAGCGGCGCTTCATAATTTTTTAGGAGACTTTTGATTCTTCGTGAAGAAATAATGGAAATATGACCAATTGGCTTCTTGTGTTTTCTACCTAAGGTGGGCCCAATTTCAAATCGACATTTTGCGCGCCATCCAGGGTTGCTTGGGTTTACTATTGGGGGTGACAGTGTAAAATTTAAACTTCCGCGATCTCCCCTTTTATCTTGAACTAATTTTGACACACAGGACGGATGTATATAGAAAAGGTAAGTCTTACATACTTTTTTTGTATCGAAAATCCCACAACAATGGCTCTAATGTTTTTCTTCTGCTCCTCGAAAATGAATGACAAGTGACGTATGAATACATGCGCAAATGCCAAATTTTGGAATAGGGAGTTACAATTTTGGGGCAATTTTTGTAATGAAATTCGGCCCCAGCATGACTGGGAAAAAATTTAATAAAAACTTATATTGATTGATATGTTCTAAAGTAGTGAAACAGCTTCTCTTTCGTCAGAGGGAACCCGTATCACTGTAAACATTAGGCATGTGATCATTGCACATGGCGGACGAATGTCATTCAGTCAGTTTAATCATTCAGAATTTCAGTTCTTTAGAAAGAAATCCGTTTGAAAATCAGTGATCAAAGATGGGAGAATTAGCTGTAAAATGCAGGAATAGTATTAAATGTATGGCATGCCATTGTAATGTTGTTTTGTTACTTCTTCTTGGGCAGTGTTTGTATGTGAGATTGTTTAACACGTGTGCATGACTGAACACGATTACATGTGGGTTTGATCACCCGCCAAGTCCGATTTCTGCGAATCCTACTTACAACAGAGATGAGACCTTTTGAATTTGTTATGCTTAAGTAACTCATATACCAACATGATCTTACAGAAAATAATTTTGTATGCTTTGGATTTTTTGTGTGTGACACTAAGTGAAAAAATTGAACCTTGTATTAGAAGGTCGTTGGGGTTATGTCCCCTACATAACTCGTACTGGATTTTCAATATCTCTGGTATTGCGTTTCACTCATAATGACTTGTATATTTGTTTTTTTTTTTAGGGGTTGGGGTTAATGCCATTATTTATCTGTATCCACCATGTGACTATGATTTTATTATTAACTTTCTCTTATTCATTGATGTGGTAATGTTTTTTCTAGGAGCAAAATATTTGTAAACTAAAATATGACCCTTAATTGTTATAAGTCAGTGTAGTGCTTTAGAATTTGGTTTTATTCCATTCAAGTTCTTGGTATATTTTACTGGTATTATTGAGGGGGTATATCTCGTTTGGAAATATGAATATTCTACTTGTAATACTGCAAATGAATATGCTACTTGTAATACTGCAAATAATGGCCTTGGTCTTGAGTTCATGGAAACAATCTTTGGTTTGTCCAAGAGTGCCTTGAAATGCCGATCTGAGTTGTGACTTTCTCTGGGCTCAAGGTAGCAAGTGAAAAAGTGACTTGCATTTTTTTCCTGTGAAGTCAGCCTTTTATGCTTATGAGCGATTTCCACAGTGCCTACTTCAGGAGCTTGGTATCACCAGTCATGCTGTATCACCATGTATATCATGATGATTTTCTTTGATGCTGTATCACGATAGTGTTACTTACATCAATAACATGAAAAATATACAAGTGAACCCATATTTGCAAAACAAAGCAACACTTATATCATTGCATAAATCTATTGTAGGACATGAAAAATTCATAGTATGAAGGAAAAGGAAGTCTTCACTGATTTCTCCAGGCTTTTCACACAGGGTCATTCCCCCCTCTGACATGTTCATAAGGGGGAATTTTAAATTGTAAAGGTGAAGCTTTAAAATAAGAACATTATCACAGAATGCACCCGTTGTAATATGTTTCAGCAAACGTGTGTGTGATAAATAGCTTGTTAATGAATAAATATAAATCTTACAGATTTTTATTTCATTCTCATGTGTTATGACAATGTCATTATGTTGTATGTATTAGAACTGCATGTAACAGCAGAGTCATTACCATAAAATACCAAAAACTGCATGTCTGTCATTGTTCAATCTTGCCAAGTGCATTTGGCAAAATGCTTTCTTGCCAAGTGCATTTGGCAAAATGCTTTGAATTAAATGATTAATGAAAGTCTGTTCAGTTGCAAAAATTCACTTTGTAAGCACTCGATTTTGGTGGTTGATCCAGAAATCAGATTGAGCGTTGTTAATATTAATAAATATTACAGGTTTATAATTGAAGTTATTTTCACATGCTCGCTCATTTTTAAGTATGGAGTCTTGCAATCATGCATCCTGGATAAAACACTGAGTGTTTTCTTTTCTTCTGTCATTCATTAAAATGTTCACTAACATTGACCAATGACACTAAAATGATTTCAAAACATTTAATATCGTATTCTGACCAATTACCCCTTTTCATACTGAAGCCCAATCAGACAGGCAGTTGTGTATAATGGAAATTTGTTCAGTCTGGTGTATCAGCATGAGAGAATGCAGTAGCATTGATAAATCTGGTTTTACAGAACACGTTTTTCAAATATAATTTTTCAAAGTTATGAAGTTATATACCATTTTAAAATGCATAACATTTTCTTTCTCGTCGTATATATTTTTTTGTTTAAAATTTTCAGATGTAAAAAATTCAGTTGAAAGTAAAGTAAACTGAAAACCATGCTTTAAATTTTTTTAAAACTTTCAATGCCATTTTTTCTTTCTGCAATATTAATTTTACCTCCTATATATAAATGTATGAAATGTGGGGAATTATATGCCGTTTACGACGGTGAAAAAGTAATAAAAATCCAGAGGTTATTTCAATTTGATTAAATTTACTTGCTTGAGAATTGGAGAGCAAGCAGAACAGATTCATACTGGATAGTTGACAAAGCTGTTCATTTTGTTTCAGTATTTTTATTCCACAATAAATTCTAATGTAGAAATATCAGAGTTTTGATGGGTTTATTTTGGTCCATTTCCAGGAATGCAGTAACATTTCATAATATTATGCACACATCTGACATCGGTAGATGAGGAAACTTTATGAGTAGTGAAGTTGACAAAATGTCCAACTAGCTTGAAAACCATCAAAGCCTTCATCATCGGCAAAATCCGAGTAAAAAATACCAATGATCTCATTATCAACCACTTATTTCATTTCAGTGTGGCCAAGATCACGATCCCCACTGCCTAAAATATCAATTTAACCCACAAAATTCTATATACATATATATATATATATATATATATATATATATATTCATCAGAATCTGCATCAACAACAGTCATCACTTGCCGCTTCAGTACTGTCCACTATTTTGATCTTTAAATGTTCAAATTCAGTTTTGAAATAAAATTCTCTAGTAACCAGTTATCATCATCTCTCTTAATTTGTCTAAATCACTATCTGCAATTTGTAAAAGGTCAATTTTCCCCACAAAATTGTCTATATTTTCGTCAAAATCGACACCCACATCACTTCCATAATTCACCACTTCAGTGATATCTGCCATGTTAATCTCTGCATGTTAAAACCCGTGTTTAAAATCAAATTTTCAAATGACCAGTTATCATCTCCTTTTATTTAGAAGTAAAAGATAACGATACTCACTGCCTAGAATGTAAATTTTCAACACAAAATTGTCCATTTTTTCAACTAATTCGGCAAGCACATAATTGGCATCACTTGCCGCTTGAAAAGTGACTGAAATTTTTGATCTCGACATAAAACTCAATTTTTTAATTTAATTTTTACTAATTTTGGGGTCATTTAAAGCTGTATTTTTGTACTTTATACCTTCATTTCCTTCTTTTCAAAAGAGTACACATAAAATGATGACATATTACATGGTTTAAATGCACACTTCTGCAAAGTGGAAGACTGGATGTTATGAACATATGACCGCTGTCATATCATATTCCGATGGCAAAGGCAAAGTACAACTGGAGTCATATTCCGATGGAAAAGGTTTAATTAGAAAAAAAATATGTACTAGCAGTTTGGATAGTGGACAGTACATATTGGTAATGATCGATACACACATTTTATGCTTTGAATTTCTTAAATTCAACTCATTGTCTGATTCATGTGCCAAGGCGTGCTTGGAGTCATGTGATCTCGTGTGAAATGCTAAATAACTTTTTTTCGACTACTTTACTTCTAATGAACCTAATCATGTTCTTTTAATGACATTCTATTTCATACTTTTTTACTGAAAAGGGAATATAGTGTTTAATAGTGTTCAGTATTCTACTTTGTTGACTTGTGTCTGCTTGGTAAATATGCTGCAAAGATTGCTATTAATTATTATAATGCAGCCTAAATTTATATTATGTTAGATGAATAACAAGATAAATTTGTTTCATCTTATGGACTTCTTTATTATACCAAGAATATGGTAACCTATGCAACTGCAGCTCTTTATAAAAATGCAACTTTACAAAACAAGAACAGAACTATGTGACTAAGTTTGGTTTACCTTAATACAAACCAATATAATATAAATTTTGTAGTCTGCTATAAAGGGACATCTGAAAATAAATTGAAACAAAAATTAAGAGTGACGAGGGATAGAAGGTTAGAAGCCATAAGCATGTGTATTAAAAATTCCCCAAAATATTTCTCGATTTAAAAAAATCCCAATTCTATGGATGGGGGCCCCAAAATTGTATTGTTGGAATCATCCTGCAACTGGCTTCTGTTGAAACCAATGGTATATAGGATATTATTTTAAAACTACTTTAAATGATTTGATAATTACTATCTTGTGATAAACTAAAATTCTTTGAATTTAAAACGAGCCTCTATAGCAGTTAATTATGTATCTATAGTAGGTACAAAGAGACAGTTTGTGTACAACAATTTTGTATGTGTCCTTGTTTTTTTTGTTGTTTTTTTTTCATTTAAAGGGTTATAAAAATGACAAGACAATGTTTTTGGACAGTTTATATCATTTAGTTTATGTTTCATTCTGCTATCATCCTGTATTGATATTTTGAGTCTGTGTCGTGATACACCATCACTAGAGTAAAGATTAAAATTCATAGATGCGTCAAAGAAAAATCAAACCACCTCTACTGGCTTAGAGACAACACACATACCCGATGAAACATGGATTTTAGTAATATCCTAGTGTTTCGTACAAACCATTTAAGTTTGGTGTTGCGCCGTGACACTATTGACACCATGACCGTTTTTTTGCCCTTGAAAGATAATTTCCTGGATTTTTGTAATGTGTGATTTTCAGGTTCCAAATCTTATGGTCTTCCTAATAGGTATACGGTGTGAGTTGTTTCCTTTGAGAGGAACAGTCATGGTTATCTTCGTGACTCAGGACTGGGGGGGGGGGGGGGGAGGACACTTGTCTTCTCATCCTGACCGGGTAAAAATTGGCAGGGCGGAGTAAAACTTGACTACATACTCATCCCTGGGCAGAGTAGATGCAGATTCATACCTTGAGAATAAATCTGATTCAATTTTCTACCCATAACTCATTAACCCCTGAGCCAAACAGCTAGGTATTCCCCTACAGCATACTTGCAGAGGGATCACCTAGAGCAGTGTTAGCCTTACCAGTAGCTGTATCCCTGAGACTCACTGACAGTACTTGACTTGCTGATTTTTACAGAGGGGGCTACTTGAAATAAATTAGTTATTTTTTGCTTTGTATTCCTTCAATTAAGCTAAAGTTTGGCACAGCTGTTCTCAATAAAATTATGTAGATAATGGTATAAATTTCATGCAGCATGCAGAAATAAAACTCATCCATAAAGGCAAAAAAAAAAAATTATTTACTTACCAATTTGCTTCTTTTGTCATTAAAAATCCATTAAATCCATTATGAATTCACACTGAATAATTAAAACCTTCAACACATGAAATAATTCATAGAAATTCCATTTGTCATCTCTCTTACAAACTTTAACCTCATGTGAAAACTGCATATTTTCCTCACACTTTTCTTACCTTTCTTCCTTAGAATTCTCCACTAAACGTTTAAAAACTACTGAAACACTTTGAACAAACTCTGAATTATGTACACTCGTGCTAACTAAATTCATTATCCCAAACACAAGCAAGTCTTTATTTACCGATTCTTCAAAATATCTACAAGATATGGTTTAATCCACACATAAATGAATATATCTCCATCAGAGTCTGTCAGGTATGTGTCTACTTCCGGTGGCTGATTCTTGTCATTTGGCATCATTTTCAAATCTAAATAACTCCACTATTTTTAGCGCTATTGAAGTCAAATTTTTTTCCCTTTGTGCTGCAATGTTTCCTCTATCTATGTAAGCTTAAATTTGATTGATTAAACTGCCTGCATAATTAGAAAATAGTCTGGAATCAACCAATGGTTTGCGCCGCTTTAACTCGTCGTGCGGGATACAGGCCTAGACTAATACTGCCACTCAAACGAGGCGCCTGGGATTCAAGCAAGGTAAACTGCGCCACGTTATAGTGGCACTCGGGAGATGAGGGAAGCAAAGTGCGACGACTTATTGTGGCGGCAGGGGTTAATGAGTTAACAAGCACTGAAGATCAACATTGCTTAACATTTGGTGTGCGTCGGTTATAAACAACCTAAGTCTAATTTTCCTACTTGCTGTCAGTCTAGAACATGTTGCAAAGGAAACAACTTTTTTTTTTTTTTTTTTTTGGTGTTGTTTGTTACACATTTACTGGATGTAAGCTTCATACTAAAATGATATTACGAACATATTAAGTTGCAGTTTCACACTCAGTCCTTGATTTCTTAATGGTGTTTGCATTTAGGCATCATTTTGATGTGGAGAAAGTTTCCCTTTCCACGAGCTTATAACATCCTTATGAGTCAGAATGCTGAGACATTAAGAGACAAAGAATATCAAAATGTTTTAATCTGGTCAGGCAATGTTACAATTGCTCCAGATCACCGGTATTTTCAAGACTGAAGCTTTATTGATAAATTCTCATGACAAGGGGAAGATGCCAGCATATATTTTCTGTAAGCATGTACTTTTCACAAGAAAAATGTTGCAAACTTACATTCAAAATTTGTATTTTAAGGGTCTCAGACAATTTCCACCAACTTTCACACAATGCATGATGTTGTAATCTACTTTTAAAGCAGAGAATGTTGAAACAACAGCTGATTGGTCGAAATCTAGATGGGATAATGACCTAGAAATGTTCCAATTCTTTTGGCTAATCAGCAATCTTCTTTTTTATGGCACCTGTGTGTAGCTCTCTAGATTGGAGGCTTGACGAAAATGGATCATTTAGTACGAAAGTTTGTGGAAATTGAGACTGTTAGAATCTTTCAAATGCAAATTACAGTCATTTTTCTTGTGAAAAGTAATTACATACTTATATAAATAGCTGCTGGCATCTTTACTTTGGTGTTACATTGTATTAATGAAGCTAAACAGTCTTGAAAATACTGGTTATCTAGGGCAAGCGTAAAAATGTCTGACCAGACAAAGATAAAAAATGTTGACATTCTCAGTCCCTTAACTTCTCCCATATCTAACTCTTAACGATGTGTGTTAGCTCGTTGAACCTAGATTACAGAAACTGCAATTTTTTGAGTTACAAGCCTTGTCTCTTATTTTATGTCTATCTAATGAGCTGTGTATTAGAACAAACTATTTTCATTGTTATTACCCATTTTAGAATCAAGATTGCATCAGGTACCTATGGTTGTTTAGTAAAAGCACAAGCAGTGTAGTGGAGAAGTGTAGTGTGTTCAGTATAATGAGGACAGGGATGAGTAACTCTTCCAACTCACTTGTCCCTGGGACGAGTGCTTGGCAATTTTTTTCCTGAGACCTGTGACTGGATGTCATTATCCATACCTGCCATAATGCGCCATGTCACGCAAAAACACAATTGTTTACCTCTTTCTGTCCCCCCCCCCCCCCATCGAAAAATATAATTTTCAGTAATCTCTTCCCAAAATAAAAGGAGGAAAAAAAAGAGTTTTCTTGACCAAAATATGTGCCTGTAACCTTAGACATTAAACAGCCTGTGTTTAATGCTTATGGAAGCTCACCTTGGGGCAGTTTTATACAGTTGATTGTTATAGAGGTGATTAAAAGGTAAGTGGGTCAGAGATAAACATCTACCCTTTCACAGATTACTTATTTGACTGACAATAGCTAGAGTGGTGTTATGAAAGAATCCTTTATGGGATAACCCATTAGGCTCATTTGCATAGGTAAAGTTATGAATTTTTGAGAGGAAAAAAAGGCCACATATATAAACTATAAATCATTTTGAAGGTATTGATGTAATTTTCAAAAATGCTTTCCTTTTTAATATACATGTACTTTCATTTTTACAGGAAAAATGGAGGTTTCATTTTTGAGTCTTTTTCAGAATCAATGATTACTCTTTCAAGCTAGTTTCAAGGTGGTTATTGTGTTAAATGACTAAAAGGCTATAGTGATGAACAATAGGCATTCAATTTATTATTTACACAAGTTAAAATATGGAAGTCTACATGATGTTACAATTGTTATGGACTACAAAATTTTAATTTATCAGTTGCTGAAACAAGCTTTACATGGTGCTGCTATTTCAATGATTACACTGAGTTCCGATAAGGGGAAGCTGCTGTATGTATTATACCTTGGGTTTTTTAAAACCACATTTTCTCATGAATACATTTATTTTCTAAATTAATAATGTCATAGCAATTTAATGCAATTTCTAGACAAGTAAAAGAAGTTTATAAATTGGTTGTACATGCTAATTATCAGTGATAAATCCATATTTCCAAAATTAGTTCAGGTGTGTTTAATTTGAATTTAGGGACAGTTTTCATGTAAGAAGTATATGCAAAAGCACTAATGTCTCATGAATTATTTTCAGAACTTAATCATGTCATTGCTCACAAGGACATAACACTAGACTACCCAAACAAAGGTTAAAACTTACTTCCAGGGAGCACAATTCAGTTGCGATTTAGAGTTATGTCCCTTTGTTTTACCATTCCTAGTAAGTACCATATATACTTGCGTATAGGCCGGGTCCAAACGCAAACAACATAAACTCTGATCTGCGGCGCATTATGCGACAGCAGATCAGGGTCTATGCAGTTTGAAGTTGGTACCCACTTATATGCGAGTATATATGGTACACAAAGTGGAACTACTCAATTTGTTTTAAGTTAGGTAAATCAAAGAGACGTGTGTTGAAGAAAGAGAAGTTATTACTCTTCGTTGCCTTGAATGATAATATTTCGGCCATCTTTATTAAAGATTATTGACTAGTTCATGATCAGCAGCAATGTGTCTTACAAGTTGGATTTTATTCCATTTATTATTTTGGTAGTCAGAATAGTGTGAAAGTGGGATTCATTTTTTAAGACAAATGTCAAAATGCAACTGATTCGGGGAAGGATGAGCCATCGGCAAGCAAGCAAAGCCAAGCAAAACTAAATTGTAGAACTCCTGGTTGATGGAGTCTGACTTTGTGAAGCACAGCAGCAAGGGGGAGCATTTTATTTTTTGAACATACTGCAAACACCATATCGACATTAGGTATTCTGGAGTGTATGACAGTGCATAAATGCAGAGGTCAAACCCAGAAGGTGTGTCCATTGCATGTTTGAGATTCCCTCACAGCAATGCAGATGCAGAGAGATCATTTTCTATACTGAGAATTCAACGAGAGATTCAGGGAAGTTTGAAAAACAATAACAAAACATCCAGTGTATGATGAGTGCAAAGATAAACTCTCAGGGACCAACCATTAAGGGGGGGTGGGGGTGGGGGTTTGTGACTACGAACCAGAATAATTTTGCTTCTTTTATCTGAAGATAAAAAATATTTCTTTCAAGTAATATAATGGATATTTATTGTTTTTCTTCTACCAATCAGAACAAGAATATTTATTTCAAACTATTTGGGAAGATAGAAGTTTCTCTTCCCCCCTCCCCCCCCCCCCAAATGGTCTGACCCCCAATATTCTCGGTCTGATCTGCAGGGGGAAGGGGGGGGGAATAAAGGAAAAATTATACCCATTATGTTAGTTGAAAAAAAAATGTATTCAGGTAAAACAAAAAAAATATTGTGGTATTCAGGTAAAACAAAAAAAATATTGTGGTTCGAAAGAAAATCCCAGACCACCTCATCTCCCCCCCCCCCCCCCAAGGTCGGTTCCTAATGACATTTGCATCACTTTTAAACCCCCGCTGAATCATTAAGAGCAGCAAGACTGTGTCTATTTAAGTCTATCCCGATG
Source organism: Margaritifera margaritifera (assembly GCA_029931535.1). Taxonomy (NCBI): domain Eukaryota; kingdom Metazoa; phylum Mollusca; class Bivalvia; order Unionida; family Margaritiferidae; genus Margaritifera; species Margaritifera margaritifera. The sequence continues at coordinate 254,859 of JAQPZY010001047.1, read as the reverse complement.
TCCAGTGGATTTAATTAAAGACAGTGTTTGGTTTTGTTTTGTGGAGTTTTTATGCCATTTTTCATCACATACTACGGTAGGCTACACATGGCAGCCAGTATATTTGGTGGAGGAAGAGCCACCGACCCATGGGAAGCTACTGGCAAGCTTTCTCACATACCACGTTGGTCGAGTCTAGACAGGTGAGATGCGAGTGATCTGTAAAGGCGAGTGCCTTTGACCACTTGGCCATGCAAGGCCCCTAATTAAAGACAGAAGCTTGGTGTATTTTTTTTCCTGTTTTTATATCTGTGTGGGTGTGATGTTAGAGTCTGCACAGTTGTATGTTGGGTGGTGATACATGTACTTGACAATTCTAACTCTGCCAACTCTTTTCTGCTTGAAGTGTATTAAACACGTCAGTGAAATTTTATTTTATTTTATTCAAATTTGAATTTTTAGCAATTTTCTATAGGCTGATATGAGTAGATAACTTACTCTCAATTGTACGTCACTTTTTAGGGTTGCATGCACTGACACCCCCCACCCCACCCCACCACACACACCCTTTGGGAACAGAACACTTTTTTAGTCAAAAAAAACCCCCACATTGTCTGCAAGGTTACAAGGTCAGATCCTTTGATGTTGATTCAAGAGAATAAATCCATTGGCTGAGATTTGATATCCTTCCAAATTCATAATGCAGTCAATAAATAAACTCGTTAAAACAAAGCATGGGTAGTTCTCCAAGTGAGTGAAAATAAACCTCAGTGTTGCAGTGACTGAAACCGGTGTGCCATCACTATGGGTCTGTGTATCTGTCTCAAAGCATTTAAGGCTGCAACATTTACCATGATTTCTAAACATGTACATTGTTTACAATAACTGAAACAATGCCACAGCAGCCATCTTGAAAATCTGGTTATTGCTACTCCATCTGAAAGTCGTATTGACATGGGGTTTTAACCAGATGACTTCTTATGATGTCTAGTTGGTCCTTGATGAAAATTGTGCTGATCTGATGTCCAATATGGCCTCCAAAGTGGCCATCTTGAAAATCTTGTTATTGCTACTCCTCCTCAATGGATGGTCATATCAATGTGAGGTTTTCACTGAACAACTTCTTATGATGTCAAGTTGGTCCTGAATGAAAATGGTGCCAATATGACATCCAATATGGCCATGACAGCAGCCATCTTGAAAATCTTGTTATTGCTACTTCTGAATAGAAAGTCATATTGACACGGTGTTTTCACCAGAAGACTTCTTACTGTGTCTAGTTGTTCCTAAATGAAAATAGTGCCAATATGCCAGTCAAAGTGGCCATCTTGAAAATTTTGTTATTGCTACTCATCCTGAATGGATGGTTATCAACATGGGGTTTTCACTACAAGGCTTCTTATAAAGTTATAGTTTCTAGTTGATCTTAAATGAAAATGATGCCAATCTGATGTCCAATATGGCAGCCACAGTGGCCATCTTTAACATCTTGTTATGGCTACTCCTCCTGAAGCAAAAGTAATGCAATGGTGTTTTGACCAGAAGACTTCTTAAGATGTCTTGTTCGTCCTAAATGAAAATGGTGCTGCTTGCATATCCAATATGGCTGCCACGGTGGCATCTTGAAACTCTTGTAATTTATATTCCTTCTGAGTGTATGATTGTATCAGCATGGTTTTTTGTAAACGACTTATGATGTCTAGTTGGTGCTAAATGAAAATGGTGCTGCTCAGATATCAAATATGGCCACCACAGTGGTCATCTTCTAAATATTATCACTACCCTTGAACGAATGGTCATGACAGCATGGGGTTTTTGCTGAAAGGCTTCTTACGATGTCTAGTTGGTTGTAATGAAAATGGTGCCAATCTGACTTCCAGTATGACTGCCATAATTGAAAATATTGTTATCGCTACTTCTAGATGGCTGGTCATATCGATATTGTGCTTTTACCAAAAGACTTCTTATGATGTCTGGTTGGTCCTAAATGGAAATGGTGCCATTCTGATATCAAATATGGCCCGCATGGCAGCCATCTTAAATAATCTTGTTATTGTTACTATTGCAAAACAGAAAGTTATATCAATATGGGGTTTCACCAGAAGACCTCCTATGATGTCTTGTTGGTCCTAAATGAAACTGGTGCAAATCTGACATCCAATATGTCCACCACAGCAGCTAATTTGAAAGTCTTGTTATTGCTTAAAATATCAGAGATGGTTTCAACTGTTGGCAGTTAAAGGGAAGAAATGGTCTTATCTTAAATTCCTGGAAATTCTTTTGAGCCAGTATACCTTAATCACGGTAAGTCTTGGGACACCATAAGTCATGGGACACCCTTAATTATTTTCAAAAGTAATTTTTTACGACCTATAAAAGTTGGGACACGAAGTTAAAGCAATTTTTTCATGTACTATAAGTCTTGGGACACCTAAAACATTTTTTTTCTTCTACTGATCGATCGGCGTATTTTATCGATCGTAACCTCGTGTAAAATAAACAGGACTTCGTGGTTGTTAAGGGACTCTCATTATGAATTATTACATGGAAATATTATAAATTATTACAATTTGTTTGAATAGTCAATAAATATATTGAATTTTCTGTTTTCTTATTATTTCTATCAAATTAAAATATGTATAATTTAATCAGACGATGACAAGAACTGAGCATTAGCGGTATGTTATACCCACTCAACAATAACTTCTCCCTATTGTGCCCTAGTTTACTATTGTCAGTTTATGCCTTATTGCATTAAAATTGTCGAAAGTGACCTGTAATTATTGGGGAGTTTATTTCCCTGAAAATGGAAATACCTAATTCATTATAATGTGATACAAGGATGAGAACAATGAAAATGGTGTTTATTTCAACTCTAGCATTTATTGTATGCCTGTTTACATCATGGCGTCACCACATGCACATTGAAGATTTTACTTGTGATGAATGAAGTATAATAATATCTTTAAAATACGATAAAGAAGTTTAAGAAATAATGCTTTTAAAATAAAAACTCCGTGGTAGTTTGCTTTGATGTAAGCGACCTTAAATAAGTCATGTTTACTCAGTTACGGTAATCGTGCTAATATTACGCAGTAGAAGCCAATCACACATCAAAGTACCGGCATTGCTGCCGGACAAAACTCCTCTTTACCCAAGCCAATTTCAGGGTTTTAACAATTAACTGGAATGGATGGCTGTCGGAAAACAAAAGACAAATTCGCCAATTATAAACAAAGGAGACGCCAAAACAACCAGCTTGCCAAAATCAAAAGTGGAATGAATAATGCGTGGAAAATTATCATTTTGTGAAGCCGAAACACTAAAGTAAAATGGATCAATGATGCTCTTAATCGATCTATATTCAGAATTTTAACATATATTATATATGACAAGTTATTTGAATTTATGCTGGTTATGTGCTTTATAAAATTAAACACGCGTGCCTTTTCATATACATTACATCACTTTGTAGGATCGCTTTTACCACCGAAAAACAGTATCTGTTAAGCGCGTGAATACAAATAAATGAAACAGCAATGAACGTGTAGCTGAAATGTAATCTGGAAGAATGCAATTTGGTAAAAATGATGAATAAAGCAAAATCTGCATCAAATATTTTGGGGAATAAACAAGGATATAAGTGACGCCAAGTACGATTTGCACTGTGTAAGTACTGTACACTATAGTACAGGTCTTACCTTAATTGTAAGCGGCCCGTGAATTATGAAGTCCTTATTTACCTTTATTTTAAATCATGTTGGAGAAATCGGAAAATATGCACATGCAAAATAAAAACATAAACAATCATAGTAGTGTATAACAGTTTATTGACAAATGACGTGGTAATTGAACGAGCTGGTCACTGCTGTGTGACGTATGGCGATCTTACCAATTTTGTCTTTACATTTTTTTTGTCTACAAGTTTTGGGACACCAAAAATTTTATATATTTTAAAGGCATATAAGTCTTGGGACACGAAAAAAAATAATTATTTTTTCATGTCCCAAGACTTACCGTGATTACGGTAGTGTCAGTACCTTCAAGGGACACTTGTTTGTGCTAGTGGCCCAACTGACCCATCAGCTTGATAGATAAGTGGACAACTTTCAGAACCGTGGAAATTGAGGTTCGAATTCCAGAACATTTGCTTGGAAATTTGGGGAGGAACATTCATTTTGTCACCATTTTATTTATTATGAATATTTCATTCACACACAACCATTTATTTGCCTGGTATATTTTCATCAATATTTATTTGCATCAGTATTTACTCAATTTCATTTTAAAAATTGAATAAAAAAACGTAATATTCAAGCTGTCATTTGTATATGCACCCCTTTTGGCAGAGCATATTATACTATGACACTGTCATTCCATCTGTCCATTCCACAGGATAACTGCAAATTCTAGAGCACATACCTTCACCCAACTTTGTGGATAGCTTGCACTTGGGACAAGAAAAAAGCCCATCAAATTCGGAGTCACAGGTCAGGGTCACTGACTGAAAGAAGAAAAATGGTTTCCTCAGAATAACATTAGTTGCACTACATATCTGGACCAAACTTTGTGCATAGCTTGTGGTAAGGAAAAAGTATATTGCCACTGGGTCATAAAGTCAAAGTCGCAGTGTCTGAAAAAAGAAAAATGGGTCTTGCACAATAACATTATTTCTACATAACATACCTGGATCAGACTGTGTGGATAGCTTAGAGTTTGGGTTAGGAAGAAGCCTATTGATTTTGAAGTCAAAAGATCAATGTCACTTTGACGGAAAGAAGAAGAATGGTTTCTTATGCAAAAAAATATTGGTTCTTGACCATGTACCTTCACCAAAGTTTGTGGATGACCTACACATTGGGTAGGAAAGAAGCCTAATGATTTGGGGGATACAAGGTCAAAGGTTATGGTCATTTTAAAAGAAGAGAAATGTTTTTTTGCATAATGAGTTTAGTTCTAGACCATGTACCTTGAACAAAATTTGTGGAAGGCTTGCACTTTATGTATGGAAGAGGCATATTGATTTTGGAGTCAAGTAGTAAAAGATCAAGGGCAATATGGTTCAAAGAAATATGGGTTTTGCAGATTAAATTTTTGATTTAGAATAAGTTTCTTGACCAAACTTTGTGGATGACTTGCACTTAGGGTTTATAGAGAAACAGATTCTGGAGTCAAGAAGTCGGAGGTTATGGCAAGTCATATAAGAAAATAATGGTTTCTGCACAGAAACATTAATTCAAGATCGTATAACTTGACCAATGTTCCAGGTCGTTGAGATCCATTGGTCAATAAGCTCCAGGGTCATCCATGCCTTATAATAGTGCATGCATAGAAGACCATTCAACATGGGGTGGGCCCCACTCCCCTCCAAAGTATGCATGTTTCTGCTAACTTGGAGGAAAAAATGGGTAGGAAGGTCAGTATTAATTATTTTTTAAAATTTTTGTTATCTACCTTTTTTTATGTAAGTTTCCAGTGTAAAGTTAACTGGTTTGGAGGTGAAAAAATGGGCATGGTTTGTAATGCTTTTTTTGTTTTTGTTCTTGTGTACCTGATAAAAAGTGATAGGGTCAGGGCCATTAAAATGTGGGTGGGTGGGTGTGGGGGAGGGGCTTATGGTAGCACATTATTATGACCTTCACTCAGATGTGAATGAAGATGCATCCTGCTGTAAAATAAACAAGCTACCCATTGTAAGGCCTTTACAATGATGCTGTCAGGAGAATGTGCAAGTGGAATATGAAAATAATTGCAAGTGATACAGTTATTAAATATTAGAATTAAAAGCATGAAAAATACTGTAGCAAGGAAACTACTAGTATTTGAAATCACTTTTTTGTAATTAAATCTGCATAAAAGATAAAAGTGTGAAGAATGTCAGCTGTTGTAGATGAAAACCCTTGCTACTGTATATTAACTGTCTTGCCTTCATCTTACCCCTATTACTGTGTCAGCTTCCACACTCCAGTAATCACTTTTATAATGCACTATATAACAATTAATAGGGTTTACTTGTAGCTTATACCTGTTAATCCAGCATACTGCCATTATCTACATGGATCTAGTTCCCCACTTGGGGCCCCCGAAAATAACTTTGTGCTCTTCATTACATATTGACTAGACAGACAGTACACACCCAAATGTAGCTGTTAGCTGCAAGCTGATTGGCAGATTGTTGTATTATCTAAAATGTCTACTGTTGGTGGACCAATTATGGAGCCTGAGAAATTCTGTTGTCATGCAAAGGGTGAAGTAGCCATTGGCTCATGTGTATTGATCTGTAAAGGGGTCTGAATATGTGCACTTGTAGCACATCCCAAGGAAAACCCTTTTTTTCCATGATGGAGTTAGTATCCCATTGTGACCAGTGAAGGGCCTACTTTCACAGCTTTTCTTTGTAATCGAGATATACCACTGAGCAACTGGATGAAAAGTAGGACAACAGCACTTGGTGATAAGTACCATGGATTTTTCATGTTGGAACACATTAATGCAGTAATCATAACCCAGGCTATCTTCTTTTATATGATGCAACTCTTTGAGTGGCTTTGTGTGTATGAAATGCAAGGGGAATAGAATGGACACTTCCTCTCATGAACATGTGGTCTGCTCATCCCATCTAACCCGCCAGACATACCACAGTTGACAGGAAAAGCACCCTGAGGAAATTTGCTTTCTGAATGGACTCGCTGATGTGGAAACCCCACAGCACTATGTTGAATAGGAACCAAGCATTTCATTGATGGTGACAATCAGGCACTTGAGACAGTGTCATACAATAGGTTTTGCTTGATGGATTAGATAGTTGGGAATAAAGTTCCTAATGAACTCCCTAACTGTGGAACTATCATGGTCTTTTTCAACACTGAATTCCTGTGTGAAAGAATTGTAGTGCAGATCTAGTGATGCCGTGAATTACAGGTTTGAGAATTCAACTGGAAAATTAAATATTTGGACATTTTACCATTTTTGTGGAATTCAATGGAAACCTTAGTGGGACACTTCCTTATTCAAGATGCTCAGTCAAATAGATTCTTCATGCCTGTGTTTTAGACAGCTGTTTCATTACTTTGGAATCTACCTACTTGAATATCTTTGTTTTACCGTCTTTAATATCTCAGCTATTTCCACACTGAATGTTCCTGTCTATTCATTGTGCTAGTCTTTATTTGGATGGCAAATTTTACCACAAGACCCCAGTGTCTAAATGTTAAACAACTGAATAAAATAAACTAATATACATGTTAAACTGTTGCTATTACCTGCAGCTGACTAGATATATACATGTATGGGTGTACATTAAATATCAAATTACCTCAGTTTGATGTAGACCAGTCTGCTGTCTGGGAGGCAGATTTCTGTGGGGTTACTCACCGGGAGTGCAATGAGGAACCATCACTATCAGCTGTTTGGGGTCACAGAGTGGAATATTCAACTGTTGTGATATGTTCTATCCTCCTCCAGACAATGACTTTGTCCCTGCAGCTAAGTTTGTTTACATCACAAAGAATAAGCTAGGGAAGTATACAGGTAGTTTTTCAACTACTTAGCAACAAGCCTGGAAGGCAATGGACCAATATCTAGATGAAAAAAAGAATTCATTCACAAGTCATGTACAAGTGCTTCTTATCTTGTGGTATTAAGATTTTGCAGGATGTGTCATTTCCTTTGAGGAAATAGTGTGCTGTATGAAACAGGAAATACCCATTACCCATTTAGGGGAAATCTCAGTAAAAAAAAGTGATAACTAGTTTTGTTGCTCTCATGCTGCTATATATGTTTTGATTAGAAAATATAGGAATTCTAAATGAATAAGAGGATGAGATATTCTTCTTGGTGAAATTGCCTTTTATTGACCTGCTTATCCAAGTTTCATCTTCCATTTTATCTGAGCTGGGATAAGTGCATAAATTGACTATACTACTTAGTAAATTACTACTTGGTTGGTTAATGAAGTGAACAAGAATGTTGTGAAGTTTATTTTGCATTAAGAGAATTCATTTATTTGACGTCTTGACCTATTGGAAGAATTCATAAAGGTTTGACTAATCCAAATGATCACCTATGCTAATGGTTTGCGGGAAGGAAACTGAGAGCAACGGAAATATGGTTGATATGGAAACGTCAGGTGGTGGAATAGAGGAACCACTACCGATCACGAACCGGACCCTTTGGTTGAAGCATGAGCAGGAATCGTATATGCAGACCGTACGGCTGAAACGTCAGTAAATTTTCTTTTGTATTATTTTTTTGTATTGTAATTTTGGACAAGCTTATGGGTATAGGTGGTCCCAGAAGTAGTACAATTAGGGTTATGTTTTGAAGATGTTTTTGTATGGTGCCATGCATTGTCTAGATGAAGTAATCCATAACCAAGCTATAAATAGACAGAGGGAAATCCCAAGACCCCCCCCTTTCAACTAGCTTAAGAAATGGCCTGTATAATGTTTAATAGTGTAAGATGCCACTTCATGCAAGTGTGGCTGTTGTTTGGTATATATTAGTTGTTGCTTAAGTACATTTCGTTCATGGTTGTTGTAAAAATTTACCTGAATATTTGGTCTTTTGGTGATCTTTGCCACAAAAGCATTGTGGATCAGGGATTTGGAGCAGCAACATTTTGTAACTGCTCTGCTCCAACCAGTTAGTGGCTGCTCTAGCTCTGCTTCACTCTGGCTCAAACTAAATAATTAATTGTATAATAATTACTTGAAAGAAAAGGATAACACTGATGTACGAAAAATGAATAATTTTTATTTGAAGAATTTACTCAGAACTGAATCTTACAGGGTCACATCCATGTGACTTCCACACATCATCACCCCACTCTCACTACTAGAAAATCGTACAAAATGTAAAATATCAGGTCAGAATTGGAAATAAGCAGTACTAGAACTAGGCAAATCGAAAAAATCAGTTATTATACTAAAATGTACCAAACTGAATCTGTAGCAAAAACCTACTGCTCTGCACTCCAGCTCCGCTCCATGCTCCAAAGCCTTGGTGTGAATAGTAGCTTGTGTTGGTCAAGTGCACTTTTCTGCTCAAAAGGGAATCAACTGATGCCTAGAAAAAATTCCTGATTGTTGGCACCATTCTTGCTTCCTATTAATTTGTTATTGTCCATTAATCTTGTTCTTCATTTTGGTGTCAACAACCAAGCAGTCACATTTTAAGGTTTAGTGTAATTGGCTTAATTTCTATGTACTATTCAGTATAGATATTTAAATTAATTTTGATTTTCAGGTCTAGCATTGTGCTTATGTGTACACACAAATATAGATACATGTATACAGTATGATAAAAAGCCACCCCACCCGATTTTTAAAATTTTTTTAAAATAGAAAATACAGAACTTCAAACCAGTGTATTAAGACCTGGTTACATATAAATGGGACTGTCTGAAAGAAGTCTTTTTGAGTAGGTGGTCTATGTATGTAAGTGGTCGCTAGAACATGTTTGGATTTACTAGGAATACCTTTCATAATAAGCCCACCCATACTTTTGGACAAATTTTCTAGGCTGTGAGAATAGGTCTGATGCACTCTCCTACATGACATAAGAGGCGACTAATGGAGGCAGGAGCCACAATGGATCAGTGGTTAGCGTGCCAGACTTGTGACCGAAATGGTGCTGGTTTTGATTCCTACCATTGGAACAGTCTAGTCAGCTACTGTGGTGAATCCTCCTTAGGCAAGGCACTCTACTCTAATTGCCTCGGCACTAAATGACCTACTTGTGTTGCTGTGCCATAAACCACCAAACCAAACCAGGGCTAGCATTGAAATGATGCATAGTGGTAATTTTATATAAAATCTTGTTTTGTTGAAGTCTGTGAAGAAAAAATATTGTAATATTCAAAGAATATTGTAATATTCAAAGAATGTTCAGAAAGAAAATTTGAATTCACTGTGAAAATTCTGAAGATGAAAATGCAGATCCATAAAAAGATACTTATACAAGACAGTGCTGGGAATTTAGGTGAAAGAAATAGAAAATACATTCAGTGGACAGTTTACCACTTACTATATTTTTTGGAATACGGACAGTTTACATGCATCAGAGATTTGCTATGTCAACTTCATTGATGATTAATTAAGTTGACACAATAAGGCACTTGCAGATTAAATAAGGTGAAATAGGCTGACTTGGATGAGGATAATAGCCCTTGATTTGCATCCTTAGAGTAGCTGAAGATATGTTTTATTTCAACCATTTACTCTAGTTATAATTACCGAGTGCTTACAGAAAACCGTATATACTCTCTAGTCATGTCCAACTGCAAACTGTATAGACCCAGATATGCTATTACATAATGTGCTGGCAGATCTGGGTCTATGCGGTTTGTTAGGAGTAATCAGTGGAACAAATAAAATAAATCCTGATCTGCTGGCACATAAAGGGATGGCAGATCAGGGTGTATGTTGTTTGCAGTTGATCCTGACTTAGAAGCAAGTATATATGGTACCCTTTGCAGTTTCATTGGTGTGTATAATGATAAGGTACACTACTGCACTGTTTTCTGCAGTTTCATTGTTAGCTGAAATGACTGTCCACATTTCATGACAGTTATTTTAGTGGACAAGGAAATTGTAGCAAACTGCGATATAGTCTGACTCGTCAGTGACTAATTCTAAAGTATATAATGCTGGAATAGTGAATATTTATTGCATAAATGAATAAATCCATGACCCGTGTGCCTGTGATCATTATCAGTCTTCCCAGTTGTTGTTGTTATGGGTTTAATGCCATTTTTCAGCACATGATAGGCTATGCATGGTGTCCAGTATATTTGGTGGAGGAAGAACCTGGAAAAACCACCGACCCACGGGAAGTTACAGGCAAGCTTTCTCACATACCCATTTTGACTGAGCCCGAGACTCGAACCCACGCGGACAGAGGTGAGATGTCAGTGCTCTGTAAAGGCGAGCGCCTTAGACCACTCGGCCACCTGGGGCCCCCCTCTTCCCAGTTGTGAGTCTTCCATACTAGAATTTGAGTTCCTCATCTTCTAGTAACCATACCTCTCTAGAATTTATTTGGGACATTTGAGTCTACATTTTGATTGAGTATGTAACAGAAATGTAGTACATATAAAGGCTGAATAAAGGTGCTGATATATGGTCATTGAAACCCCACTATAGCACAATGTTCAGGGTCCACAGAGTGCCATCATGATATGTAACATATCGTGCAATAGCACGACAAGTTAGTTAACAAAAGAAAATGATGAATGCATATCCCGGGGCTCTACAAGTGTGTGGGTGGGGGGTATAAGCATGTGTGCCCAGCTTGTGTATCAATGGCATGGTTATGATCTTTAATCAATGCATATGAAACGAGAAATAGTGAAAATACAATGATACAATGATTGTATATTTAATATTTGATTTTAACCCATCACCTCATAGTCTGTTGCAGTGTGGCTCTCGCTCGCTATACATGTGCCCAAGCCACACTGTGCAGTGTGCTATAAATAGAACATGTTACCTATATGACATGATGCGCATAGGCTTGCCTGTAAAATTGATAGCAGTGTAGTATATGTTAAGTTCAATATATATTTCAATCATCTTACCTTTTTTGTACACATCTATTATCCATAATTAGGTTTAAGAGTAAAATCTGATCTTTATAGTTGTAGAATTATTCTTCACAGAAGAATTTTTTTAATGCTTTAAAATCTTGGGAGAACTTGTTCACAGTCAAGTCAGTGAAGCAGTGTGACCAACCGTAGCTGACCTTTCTCAGCCTCGAAATCTACCAGTTCTTTGTCTACATCGCTAACTCATCTGAATTTGATAAATTATCAAAACTCAGTGTTGCCTACATCAACATTGGAACATATATCTAACCTACTGGAGCCTTCATAGTCGTAATTCTAATCATTCAAACTGAAGAAAGTGCTGAACAAAATCTGTGGCCTCCATTTTGGAGAGTGGAGAAACCAACCCAGTTACTTTAAATATCAGGTTACAACTAGATCTTAAATAGCAACCACGTGATGTGATGTAATTAATGGTCATTCACCTCAATGCCTGTAGTTTCTAATAGGGGGTTTTCCCTGAAGGTGGCGCTACAAAAACCAACTTAAAGTGGCTGATGTTAACTGTAGACGTCCAAACACATTTCCATGCTTATGGTGCAGAGGCGTCCAAACACACTTCTATGTGAATTGGGTGAAGGCGTCCACTAGCTTTTTCATGAGAATGGGGTAGAGGTGTCCAAAAGTGCTTACATGAGGTAGTCATTTCAGCATAGATCATGCTGTGTCTAAATACATTGCAAAAACAAAATCCAAAAATAACATAAGGAAACATTTACAGTTCAGTATGTATGCATGTGTACGCATCAAAGTCATTAAGCGGTGTCTATATATTTGAAACCTCTAAAATTTTCTCTGCTTGATTACATACAAATCTGAATAATGTACCCAATTCTTTAGACCATAGCATGTATAATAGTTAACAAACAAATGGAGTCATTTTCTTTACGGGGAATGGATAATATGATTCACTGGTCAATTGCATGATGTTTGTCGAACAACACGGCTAGGCCACGTGCGCAAGACAGCAGCTTCATTTTTGGTGTTTTTATAAAGCAGTGCTGGATAATTTCAGCAACCCCAAAGTCATGAGATTGACATAGATGATTAGAAATTACACTATCAGGTAGGTAAATTAATTGATTTATAAATTCGGGTGAGAAGCCTTTTTTTTTTTTTTATCACTGCAGTGTTTGGTGCTATGTTATGCATGCCAGTCAATTGAGCACACATCCTTTGGCTATTGTTTACCATGGACTAAGCAACGATTGTACACATGGTGCATTGAAGACAAACACAAACACAAAGAAGACTTAATGACTTTTGATGATTCAATAATAATTAGATTAACAATCATCAGCTTTCTAAAGGGCTGATGTCTTTAACAAATAAGCTAAGATCAAAGTGCAGTGATTGACCATTGACATAACTGAAATGAAGATTCACAAATAGAAACTTTTCATATCATTATTCATATAACGAAAGATGCAGTGATAAGACATTTTGTTCTACAAGAATACAACACATCTTTCCAAATTATGAAATTGAACTGTTTAATTTGGCACTAAAACTTTGTATTACTTCAATAAATTGGTGAAATCATTGTAAGATGTTGGGAGCCATGCCATGATCATGTTGTATCCAAATTCATTGTACTATGATGAGTTCGCAAGCATAAAACTTGCAGAACATTAAGCATTATGAACTGAACATGGCCTCTCTCTTGCTGTTTTTTTTACTTGTCTTCAGGTAAGTACCTTGCAAACTTGAACATGTCCGAGCTGATTTTGTGCTTGTCCCCGGCATCGGACACGTGAATTTGTCCATCCCTGGGTATACCACCTCAGACTTCGTTTGCATGGTGGGGGTATAACTAGAGCTAGTCGAACTGGCCCGGAAGGTAATTTCATTGAAGCAGACACCTGTCATTCACAGTCCTTTTCACCAGATTATTATAAAAATAAACCTTGATTAAGTAACCACTCGTATCTTTCGGGACAATTATTCTTGCTTCCCAGAGCAGTGACATTTGGGATTTTTTTCGCAGGGGTTTGATTTTGAAATGGGTGGTTCAATTTTGAAATGGGTGGTTCTTTGTGCTTAAAAACAGCAAGATTTTACACTGGAAAACAAAAGATACATTTTTAATGGAAACGGGCTTGACTGAATTACCCAAACCCCCTGTAAAGCCACTCATGTTGATGTTGCTGCTTAAGACAGGTTTGGCTGCATTTAGAGCTGAAATAAATAACCAAACATTCGAATCGGGATACTTTTTCACGAATATTTTAAATGAAAGTCGTTATTTGAATGTTTGTTTACCTGATTTTAGTTAAAAGGCCAAATTTTGAGCTGTACTGGCTTGTGAGCATGGTAACACAAACAAGTACAATTAGATTTTATGAAACCCATTTTGTGGATATATCAGAAGACTACCTTGAATGATGCCAGTTCAATAATAGTTACACCGCTCTCTCATTTTAGCACACCTGAATAAATTGTGAACCCGCTTATAACATAGGGTCAGGTGTGGATCCCATTTTTTCTTCTAGAGAATACCCAAATATAACCCCATATTTCATGAATGTGCAGCAAATTTTGATCCAGATTGGTAAATGGAACCCTGATATATTGTTCATTTTATCATTAAAAAAATCAGTTAATGCCCATAAATTTAAATCAGCATTATATGAAATTCACAACTTTTAGTTAAATTTGCTTTTGAAAAAATATGTTCAATACATAATATTATACGACAAAATATACATAAATTAAAATGTTAATGATTTCTGCTGGTGGCAACACTTGAACTCTTTAACTACTAGTGCTGCCGGCCCTAGCACTTTTTCCCCACCCCCACCCACCACCCATTTTTTTTTTAAAATGAAAAAAATCACATTGTCGAAATTGATTTGTGCATCTAATTGAGCCAGTTTTGCGCAGTACTTTGAAGAGCTTGAAATATTATTTGATTTATATATAATGTTTTTAAAAAACAAAAAATACCTTCCTGCCAACCCTAATTTTAAAACCAGTGCAATAGGAAACACACATATATTTTGTTGTTGGCCTAACTGACTAATTTTATATACTAAAACCTTGCATATATAAAAGCTATAACTACCTTTTTTCTGTGTGCTTCTTTTATCCCACTGACTTCCACAAGATTGATAAGAAAATCCATGAATTAAACACAGACCACACTTCACATGTATTTGTAACACTAAAATTTTACTCGTTATTTTATACAAAATGAAGTTGCTGTTGCTGATATTTGTAAAAGTAGTTACGTTTTACGCAAAGAGGAACATACACCGCTTGCACATAATGGACACCTCATGCTGCCTTTTTTCTGTCAGATATAGTCTGGCTTCTCTATCATACATTTTGCTGCATAATTGTTAGTTTCAGCCACAGTTCTTTCATTTAATACCAGGGGTAAATATTTAAAGAAGAAATCTGTCTCTTTGTGTTTTTTTTCCCCATCATCCAAAACGTAAGTAGGACCAACATTTTCAATGAACTCCGCGACTTGCGGAGCACGTCTCTCTTGTCCACACTGCACTGTGTTCATCATCAGATTCTATCTAAATTTCTGACGGACTGGACAAACACAATAATTAAATCTCACTGCCAACACTTCCTAAATCAAACAGCATCAATTTCATCCTCTGAAAAACCTGCAAATTACGATTCCGACTCGCTAGCAAAAGCCACTGATTCCACTGTCAACAACTGCATGTATTAACTATTGCGTTGTAGAAAATTCCAGAAAATCCCTGTACTTAGTAGCCATATTTAGTATATGATGTCAGCTAAATCATCAGCTAAAAAATCATCATTTGACAGCAGCAGCATCAGGCTCTGGTAGTCAGCCCCCAAATCAGCTGCAGTAGTGACCCCTGCAGCTAGGCAGAGCAGGAAGCCACTACAGTAGCACTAATAGTTACAGAGTTAAAAGACACACTACCTAGAAAACCCAAAATGGCAAACTCCGAACATGGCTCATCCTTAGACAACAATTTCATGCAGCAAATACTGACTGGTGATAACGATGATGATGATGATTGTGAAAGTTTTAAAGTATATTGTTGAAGCTGGGAAAGCGCTACTGGAAATACAAGTGAGTGATTTTGAACCCCAAAAGAATGTTGAATACGAGTCCGTTGTACATACTGGACGGACAAGAACAGATGGCATGCCGGTCAACACCCCCATTCAGATGTATTTCAAACTTAATGGAGAATACCGGGCCTAGATACCATTTATGCTATTTTTGTATGAGGATTTCTTGCATTTGATCATAGATCAAACGAATCATTATGCATATCAGAAAATAAATGGGGCAGACTTTATTGTCAGCAGCCACAAGAGAAAATGGAATTCTTTCACACCTGACAAATTGAAACTTTTAGCATGGGTTTGGTGCATAAATCTGATTTTGATTTTTACTGGGCAGCTGAATATGTGACATCAACCCTATACTTCAGCACCAAAAAAAAAAATTAGTTGTAAGCAAGTAACACATGAACAGGTAATGAACTCAACAGGTGACTATCTTTGTAAGCTCACAAGTGGACATTAGATGACAGATATATACTAGAATAAATAAAAAAAAAAAAATACAAAGCTTTGCAAACATTTATTTACAGACTTTAGGGCTATAACTTGTGGTGTCCCTTGACTGGATTTTCATTATCTGTTACCTATTTTACACCTGTGATGTTCACACCTTGGATATAAAGTTGTAACAAACATGCATATATATATATATATATATATATATATATATATATATATATATATATATATATATATATATATATATATATATATATATATATATGGCAGAGCTACTAAAGAACAACATTTTTTTGGACATATTTGAACTTTTTAATTAAAAAAAGAAACAAAATTACAGGTGAAATACAAAGATCATTTGTAATTTTACCTGTATTTGCACCTGAGAGCACAGATATGTTAAGTTTACATATGTGACTTGATGCTTATAATAAAGTTCAAACTTCATTAATTATATTTCATATTTCATATAAAGTTTCTGTATCTGTAATGTACAATAATTAAAATACAGGTAATTTAAAAGCAGAGTACAAATTTCATTTCTTTTCTCAAACAATTCAATAGTGTGGGTTCTTCTACAAAACTAAATAGCGCTTAAGAGGGTAAAATATTGTATAAGTTACATAATTAAAGTATCTGACATTAATCACTGGCTTATCCTACTTATTCACAGTGTGATTAAGAATAGCAAGGGAACCAAGCGAAAGGCGTACTTGGTGCATGGAAAGCAGAGTTTCACAGATAGGGTTCATTATGGCGAAGTGAATTCCAGAGTTTGTAGTGAAATTATAATTCCCAAATTTGCACACAATGGTTTGCCCAGGGATGAGCTGAAATTTCATGATAATTTGCAATGAAATCACAGCATCAATGTTTTACTGATAGAACAATTAAAAAATTGAGTTTCAACCTTGTTGTTTCTCAAAATAAATGTAAGTCTTTTTGTAAAGTTTTGTTGTGAATCAACAATAACACTAGAATGTATCCGCATTCACATGCAAAAGCTGTGCCATAATACACGATGTTTTCCCTGGTACACGTGATGTGTGCTGAAACCTCTTAAAGTAATGTTTGTAGCAATCTTTCAGAGATTGCTTAACTTGAAAATAAATGTAATTTATACAGAAAAGTGAACAGCTTCATTAGAAAAAAGCTATTTATTAACAGTTTTTCCCAACAAGACTTTAAAATGAGTATTCAACCATTAAACCTGCCCCCACCCCCACCCCACCCCCCTTCTCTCTCTTCTCACTGTTGATCTCCATCCCTTTATTTTTTGGCATTCTTTCTGAAACTCATGCCTTCGCCCCCACTGCAGTCAATGTTTTTGGACCCCATTGTGCGGAAGTTGTCACGGGAATGGTTTATATATTTAATCAAACTTGGCATGTTGGTATGTCTTGACAGTGCCTGGCACAATAAAGTTAAGTGATCTTAAGTCCATGATATCAGGTTCAAGGTAAAAAAACCATGACAAAGAATTTTGTACTACACTTACAGGTATCTTGTGAACATGTTAACTTGGACAGTTAAGAAAGTATTTTTATTACTAAGTTTGTATGTTGGAGTTTTTTGAGAATATCTGAAATGTTTTCATTACTCGTCATTTAATAGGAATAAAACGACAGAAAAAATGGACATAAGAGCTGAACAAATATCGGATAGCCCCAGACACGGGGTCCCCTTGAAGTCTAGATTGGATTCTTCCTGTATTCATAGTAAGTTGCTAGTTGTCAAAAAAAAGTCTTATCTAATTTTGTTGAAAGAAACCTGATAAAATCCAGCATTTACATTTTTATAAATTCTTGAAAGACAATGGTAAATTATTAATATTCAGCCCCCTGCTTGGACTCCATTTGTAGAGCCCCACCACCACCTTATGAAGATCCTATGCTTAATTGTGACGAAAGCTATAAACTTTGTGTACAAAGCGAAGCAAATGACCTATGAATGATGCACAGTACTATTCTGTTCTCCATATTTCAATGGTTGCCTATAATTAGAACTTGTGCATGAATAATAATGAACTGTCCCATGCTAATGCTGACTTAGTAATACATCACTGGGTAAATATGTCGAGCAGTACCTATGCGATTGTTTGAGAATAAAGATAATCTAGTGAATTAGCAACTTACAAAAGCCTCGAAGGCAATGTTTTGCACCCTAAAGGAACTGTGATAATTACATTGTATCTTCATCCATTTATTTCAAAGAGTTGGTAGCTGCTGATTATTTTGATATACGGAATGAGTTTTTTCTGCAATTGTGACACATCCACAGTACTATGACATGAACTAATTGCAAAACTTGAAGCTACTGATATAAAAAAAAAAGCTAAATGTCTCACCTGCTTCATTTCTATTTTGAACTTTGATTTGAGAGACATATGCACATTTTTGCAGCATTCAGCAAATGAAACTACTCCAGCATACTCTTTCCTGCAGATCATGATAAGATACACAAACTGTACATTGACCTGAAGGTAAAGCTGGCAATTTACAGAGATCGCAAGAGCAGAGGAGCATGCTTCAATTATTCATAATTCCACACCTGTACGTTCAGAAATTTTGAAATTGTTGGAAAAAAATTCTGAAGTACACTATTCTGGGCGGCAAATACAAAGGATGTAATCAATTTAAAGTATTTTTATATTTTTTATTTAAAGTATAGCAGTTACAACAGTGTGTCAGAATTATAGTTAAAAAAATATGTCCCTGTCGGGCAAGTGGATTTTTTTAGCCGGGGCAAGTGATTTTTTAAAGCTACTTGCCCTAGGCCTGTGTCTGAAGAAGAAAAAAATTTGAGCACAGGACATACGCCTAGGATAAAAATAGCTTTGATTCAGGTTTTATGATCAACCCAATTTTATTAATATTGACCCTATATATTGTTCCAACCATAAAAAAAAAATATGGGGCACAAGTGGGCCTGATATACGTCACCTGAGTAGTTGATGTATGTCAGCTTGTGAATACAAATTCATACACATATTAAAACTGCAGGGGGAAATAAAAAGTTTGGAGCACATAGTTGGTAGGGGTGAAACGATTCATCGATATATCGATGCATCAGTACTTTTGCCATATCGATACATGTATCAATACAAGAGGTGAAAAATCTATATAAAATGATACTTACCCTATAGAAGTTACTTTAATTTTCAGCAGTCATGAATAATTATTAGTCATTTGCCTTTTTATTCTTTAAACTGAGAATTTATCTGAGATAGCCGTCGCAGGCACAGGCACTAATGTTTGTCAGTAAAAATGAAGACCCCCCCCCCCCCCAAAAAAAACCCCACCCACTTATCTTTTGCAAATTAACACAAGGTTACATGGTTCAAAATGTGTGTTCCCCCCCAATATATATCAACGTAAAGGAGACTTTCCAAATTTGTTCCAATGTATGTTTGAAGTACTTTACTGATCATTTAATAACCACTTTTCCACGAAGTTTCTCTGTTGCTTCATATCTTGTCTATATGGATCAAATTTAAAAGCTACACTTTCAATGTGTTACTCAGTGAAATATATTACATTAAATTCTGATTGGTGGTTATTGTTTGTTGCAGTCCAGGGTAAACAATAACCACCAATCGGAATTGACTGCAGCTTATTCACTGCGTGACACACCGGAAGTATTGGCATTCAAACTTGATCCATGTACTAAGCAACAGAGAAACTTCGTTCAAAATGGTTATTAAATGATTTGTAAATTACTAAAGTTGTACATGCAGAAAAAGTTTGGAATGTTTCCTTTTACGTTGATACAGGTAATCAGTGACTAAACGTGCCAACATGATAAATAAAATTAGTACAGAATCAGCAAGAAGGCAGATTTCAAACCATGCAGGTTTGTCACCTTGTGTTAATTTGTTGATTTTGTATAGAAGTGGAGTGGGCATTTGTCAATAGTTTTCCTTTTCACTAACAGAAACGAGTGCCTGTGGTCGCGGCAGTTGTTTTACATCTGCAGGAAGTACAATGTGATAGATTTTGGTTGTTAGTCGTCTCCACTCCCACACCTGGACTTGATCTAGATTAAGATTTTCCTTGCAGGTTGGAAATGCACCATAACACTGTCATGTCTTTCAAAATTAAGTGAAGACATGATATTGATTATAAGATGTTTTACAAGCTTTCATGCAGTGCAAAACAAATGGTGTTGTTACCAAGATGAATCCTGTATCCAGTCAAACGGAATAGCCTCAAATGGCCTAAATGATTGAATTAAAATCACTAAAAACTAATATGTAGTCTGTTTGGATGTACTTTTTTTTATCTTGTCAAGGATGAAAATGGCATGTGAACAGATGCTAAATCTATGTCCGTCTGTAATTTGCATACTAGAAATACAACCAGTATGTCAACACATATAAAACAGCACAACCCTACCGCTGACAGACCTTCTAAAGATGAAAAGACCATCAAGTTGATATGTGTATCAATAATGTATCGTATCATAGGCTGTGTATCATGAATCGTATCAATATGTGGCACAGGTGTATCGTTTCACCCCTAATAGTTGGTACATTACTAATTAATGTTGGTGTCTTTTATCTTCTTTCCTAGAACTTTGTATATGGCATAAAAGAGACAAGTCATTGATACAACCAACATTCTCCCCTGGATCTCTCCTTACCCCTGGAGTCCAGGCCTGATTTGTAACTTAGAAACTGTTCATAGCCCCACCCATAAAGTACATACACTTGATTGGCATTATAAGGAGATTTAAGCTGTGCAGACAGCATGGATTACTGGATCTGTCCTGGCCCCCCTGCCCTGGGGCACTGTCCCTGGAGTCATAACTTGGAAACCATTGAGATCCCCATCCAAGAGAGCTGTAGTGACTCCGTGGTTAAGGCATTGGACTCGTGACAAAAAGATTATTGGTTTGATTCCCACCATCTGATCAGCCTGAACCCTCATTGACGTGTGGATCTTGCTCATGATCGAACTCATCTGAGATTTTGATGATACAAGTTTTAAGGCTGCAAAGTTTACATGTGTAAATGGCTTAGTTTTGTTTACTGCCTGTAAACATTTACAAAATTGGTAAACATGTAAATGAACCTGCCCCAGGTTGTCAGTGACACAGGAACTACCGATTCCAATTAAATTATATATTTCCACATCAATGCTTAAGAGAACTCTTTACTAGGATTTTTTTGTTGATTCTTTTTGTTTCGGTCATTGTAAACCATATACACGTTCAGAAATTTTGGCAAATATTGTAGCCAAAAAACAAGCTTACATTCCAAATCTGATCAAAAATTATGGCTTCTAGATTTTTTAAAAACTTACCCAATCAGATGCAAGATCACCTCATTAATATGCATGGATGCCACAAATTGAACTCGTCCGAGGTCTTGATGATATAAGCTTGTATACCAGATATGATCCAAATCTGGTAAAAAATAATGGCCTCTAGACTGTTCACAAGCTCAGCCAATCCATTTGTTTGGTGGGTTTAACACCATTTTTCAGCACATGATAGGCTATACATGGCAGCCGGTATATATGGTGGAGGAAAAAACCAGGAAAACCCTGTGAAGAACCACTGACCCACAGGAAGCTACTGGCAAGCTTTCTCAAATACCCACATTGGCCAAGCCCGATACTGAACCCATGGGACAGAGGTTAGATGGCAGTGATCAGTAAAGGCAAGCACCGTTGACCACAGATAGAAGATTACCTCATTAATATGTGTGGCTGTTGCTCATAATCAAACTCCTCAGATCTCAAGATGATATAAGCTTACATTCCAAAACGGGTCAAAATCTGATCAGAAATATGGCCTCTGGAGTCTTCATAAGCTCAGCCAATCAGATGCAAGACCACCTCATTAATATGAGTGGATGTTGCTCATTATCGAGATCTCAGTGATACAAGTTTATTTACTAAATCTGATCAGAAATCGCCTCAAAGGTTCACAAGAAAGTGTTGATGCATGACAGACAGACAAAAGTCATACCATAAGCTCAATTGGTCTTTTGCCAGGTGAACTAAAAATGACTTCTGGATTTTCTGAATGTTGTGACCAGTTTGGATTTAATTTTGTAGAAACAGTATTAGATATCACACTCATCAAAATGCTTAATGTTTCTCCCAATATTTTTTTAAAGCATCTGCTGGACATAGACTAGTAAGCATGCTTCAATAAATGACTACCTTTGCGTGTGATTTGCTAATAGTGGTCTTCTTTACAGGAAGTATTGTCAGCCAAATGGAAATTATAAGGTACAGAATTGGATATCTTAAAGTAAGTGTTACATCTGAAAAACCCCAGGTGGCCAAGTGGTCTAAGGCGCTCGTTTTTTCAGATCACTGACATCTCACCTCTGTCCTCATGGTTTCGAGTCTCGGGCTCGACCAATGTGGGTATGTGAGAAAGCTTGCCAGTAGCTTCCCGTGGGTTGGTGGCTCTTCCCAGGGTTTGCTCTGGTTCTTCCTCTACCAAATATACTGGCCGCCATATCTAGCCTATCATGTGCTGAAAAATGGCGTTAAACCCATAACAACCAACCAACCAATGTCCGAAAAATGTTGGTATTTCCAGAAATAGTGAACAAAACTTGAAGTGGGTGACTGTCATTTACAGTCAAAACAGTAGAGAGAAAACAGATATCTGCATGTATTTAATTGATCATAAGTAAAATAAATTGAAAAAATGAAATTTTCAGGCAAGTTTTATCCTGTCGGCAATGAGGATGTCATGATTAGTTGCCGTCATAATGCCCAGTTCATTAAGAGAGTGTTCATTGGCATTCAGATTACTGAGAAAGCACAACTATATACATTCGAAATCATGCATAGATCCTCATAATGAAATAATAAATTATCAAATTATTTTTCACCCACTCTGTATGTAACGCGTCGTAAATGTTACATCCCAAAATATTTTATGCCAATCTCAATAGTTCCTGTCCAAATTTGACCTTGTGAGGAAAGTACATTTGTGGACCCAATTCATGATAAAAATGATAAAAGATAGCACCACTAAAGTTTCTTGCAAAGATTTCTGAAGTTTGTAAATCAATGATCCAATAAGCTAAAAAGAAAAAAAGAATGGGCAATATATTTTTTACATCTAAGCAGCAAAACAAAAATCTCTGAAACAGATGTGTTTGGACGCAAGCAGAAGTAATATAAAAAAAATTTCCTACCCCCATTTCAGGTGAAAATGAAAATAATCTCCAGGGGGAAAGGAGTTAAAAAGCCGATCCCTCAGGCATCTGAGATGAAAATATAAGACAATGGATGGACTTGCTCACACACATACAAACACACAAACACACATGTACATCATAAACATAGATCAGATATCAAGGCCAGACCCTGAAGTCCTGGATGTCTAGACCCATTGATTTTTATGTTGCATTGCAGCTAAAGCAGCAGTAGTAGTAGCATCGACAGAAAATGTAGCATTAACAAAAGGCAGCTAACAGTGCTTCTTCACAAATTGCCTCACTTCCACTAGATGTAGCCTGGGCAGCTTGTGTAGTGTAGACTGCAGTTTCCATTACTCAGCATAATCAATGTACCAATATTTACCCTTCTTTTGCTGTTACATAAAGAGGGGGGGGGGGGGGTGCCACAAGAGACAGATCTACTTCTATCAGTAACTTATTTGTGCTTTTTGCAGTGTTGTACCTTAAGTATCAAATTCCTTACTTCCACTTGATCTAGTGAGGGTATCTGGGGCAGCTTTTGTGAATAATTTGGCTACAGCTTCATTCTACATAATCCATTTAGTTTACTCCAGGCTGTGCAGGGGAATCTTATTTTTTCTTTTTTTTTCTCACAGAAACACGAGTATGTTATTAAGCGCAGAGGCAATTGGAGTAAACTGCTTTGTTCAAGGATACACATGATAGCCAACCTGGTCTGATTTGATAGTACAACTCGAACCTGCACCATTTCGGTCAGGAGTCCGGCATGCTAACCACTCAGCTACTGCAGCTGCTACCTCCATTAGTCATCTCTTACAATATGCATGAGCGTACTTTGGGTCTGTTCTACATCCCATGGGTCTATTCTACATCCCAAAGGCCTATTCTACATCCCAAAGGCCTATTCTACATCCCATGGGCCTATTCTACATCCCATGGGCCTATTCTACATCCAATGGGCATATTCAATATCCCAGCTCTCATGATTTTTGGTTGTTGTTGAAACATGTGAGATAGATTGATGGTGTGTAGTGTTAGGGATGCCTTAGAGATATAGTTTCTCCTGCTTTCTATTCTGTATTTGTTCTCTACAGTATTTGTATAGTGCAGGGAGCAAATTAATTTCCTATTGTGTTTTGAACTTCCTTAATAAAAATAAAATTCATATGTTATCAAAGTGAAAAATAGTTGTACAATTCAGGTGAGTACAATACAAACTTGCTCAAACTACCACCTTCACAGAAGGATTGCTTTGTCAAGATTGGTCCTATTTAAACCGAGATGAGTGCATTTTTACCTGTACGTAAAGACCACCTGCTCATAAAGACCAGTTTCAGATGTTCCAGAGTGGTCTTTAGAAACAGGTTTGACTGTAGATTGATGCCTAGCTCCATATCTTAATATGGTGTTTCCATTAGGGGTGAAACGATACACCTGTGCCGCGTATCGATATGATTCACGATACACAGCCTACGATACGATATATTATCGATTCTCAGTTTAAAGAATAAGAAGGCAAACGACTAATAATTATTCATGACTGCTGAAGATTAAAGTAACTTATATAGGGTAGATATCGTTTTGTATCGATTCTTCACCTCTTGTATCGATATTTGTATATATATTGCAAAAGTATCGATGCATCGATATATCGATGAATCGTTTCACCCCTAGTTTCCATCTAACCTAATGGAAGTGTTCATTCAAAAACAAAGTCCCTATCACATTTATATACATACTAGAAGTGTTAGCTTCCTTTTTCTATGTTGGGGGAGCGATGGTAGCTCAGGTGGTAGAGTATCAGACTTATAGTCCAAGGGTCGCAGGTTTGATACCTCTCCAGGACAGCCAGGGTCAGCTGCCTTGGCATGCCCTTGGAAAAGGCGCTTATCTCCCATTTCCTCTGCATGATATAGCCAATAATGTGCTAAAAGTGATGTCAAGACCAACAAACAAGACAAAAGAAAGGGAAAAAATGTCTGTGTTGTGATGCCTTTACTTTAGAGATTTGTTGCGTCAATTTAGCTGCTTAGCCTCTGGATTTTGAGGATGGCCAGTTAATACTGACAGCTGCAAGCTCGTGTTGCCAGTTAAGTTTTCCAACATTGGTATTAAATAATTTCTATGAAATCATGAAGTTTCATCTGACAATATTTACCGATGCCAAGTACATTCCAAACTTTTTTCAGAATACTACAGTTTAACATGTTAATGAAATTATTTTTATTTGATTGGGATGGCAAGTTGATTTTCTGCAGGGCCAGTTGATTTCCATGTGAGCTGGCCCTGCTTGCCAATGGAAAAATCTGTGTTAAGTCAAGCCCAGCAATATTGCCATGCTGAATAAAAATGTATGTAATATTTTTGGATGAGACTGATTTGACCCATTAAAGTGGTATCCAGATATCACAGGGCTCGAAATTAACGCCAGTCTGCTAATTCGAAATCAATAAATTGGCCAACGGATCACTAAAACCTCAGTCCTAACAAAAATAATTGGACAAGTACAGATTTCTGCCAATCACTATCATGAGTTAACAAGTGGTCTTGTGCCAGATGTATCGAATTAAACATGGAATGGCATGCTTTTTCATGTTTAATTGATCTGTTTATTGTGTTAACTGAGTAACTGCCAAGACCGTGCACTTGAGGAGTTAAGATGAATGCTGATGGCAGAACTGGCCTCGTGTTCTTCCACACATCAAGTAAATAAGGGTGCTGATTGTGAAAACATTCAGACCACACACCAATCTTGACTGGTACGCTGGCCCAGTACACAGATTTCTATACCGATGATATAAAATTATGTTGCATATCGCCATAGTGGCAAATGGTGAATTTGCCGACACTTAACAATAATCCAGATATAGATAGATAGGTTTGTGCCAGAACCTGGCCAATTGGAAAAGGTCATGTTGGCTGATTTAACAAATAATGCAGAACTATACCAAAGTAAAAGTTGGTTTTTTTTAGATCATTGTTGATAAACATTCACAGCATTGTGAGGTGACCAAAATGTCAGAAATTTGATGACAATAAAGAGTGCAATCGTACATATGATCAAGAGAAGAGATTGAGAATGTACAAGAAATTGAAAAATGAATACAGATGGCTGAAATATGATCGAGAAAAGGCTGTGGTATTGTGCTCTTTCTGTGCTGAGTATTTGTAGAAATAAAACTGTATGTGGATCAGTGTAATCGAGGTAGGATGAGTAACAGTTTTATTATGCTGATACTGTTAATCAGTGAAAAATAATCCTAATTACAAGCTATGCATCAGACATGCATATTGGTAAGTTTCAAGAAAATCGTGATGTTCTGGTTTGGTTTTTGCATTTTCTTCCATTGTGAAGCATACTCAGTAGGAAAATATTTGTCAAGTTTTGACCAAAAAGAAGTTTTATGCATTTATTAAGCCGTGCGAGGACATAATAATAATAATAATAATAATAATAATAATAATATATGTTATAATAATAGTCTTTATTTTCGGAAGCTAACCCAATTTGTTTACAAAACTATAATAATAATAATAATAATAATAATAATAATGCCTTTATTTTCAGAGGGTAAACTAATTAGTAAAAAAAACAAAACACTAATCTCCCATGAGGCCATCTATTATATACAAATATTTTAAGTAAATGTACAAAGCTTTATTGTAGCAGTTATTTACAATTTCATAAAAAAAAATTTTAAAAAGTTGATGGAAGGAGAAAATGATATTGTTGATTATGGTATTTGGGCATCATTTTTCAATGACTGGATGACTTCAAATACAAGCATATTTGCACTAGTAAACCAAAATAGACACTGCATTTTTCTTTTTTTTAATAGAAATGCTTAGATCTTATTTCACATTATTTTCCAGAAAACAAATGAAACTATTCTAAAAATGTTACATAAATTGATTTGACTTCCTCCTGTACTGACTCGAGTCTTTTGTTCAAATTTGTGTGTGTAATTTGAATGCTTTTGAAAATATTTTTTGATTGTTTAGTCATTCATTTGCATAAAATGGACTGTTTATCTAGATCTCTGTTGTATAGCATAGTTGATCCATGCATGGAAAATCTGGTCATTCATTACAGGCGGTCTTTCAAGTCGTATTTTACTGTACCAGGGTTCAAAATGGATGCAAGCAAACAAATTAACTAGAAGTTTCCTGCTGGTGATATTTTGTATTCAAAATATGAAATATGCTTGTGGGCATTGAAAATAGCCTGATTTTGCTAGTTTAAAATATTACAACCATCAAAATGCCACTATTACAGAAAAAAGTAAATTTTTTGTGCCCTGTGTACAATCATGTTTGTCAGGATATGGGGATTTTTCAGGACCAAAATTTGGCTCAATTCACAATGCTAGATATTGTCCTTTTTTGCAGCTTTGCAGGTGGCAAAATTTCCAATAGAAGTCATTAAAAATCCAAATGTACTTTGGTTATTCACAGTACACATATGGCAAATAAATGACACCGACAAGTTAATATTCTTTTCTGATCTGAGTCTGCAGACATAATAAACCTTATATGTAAACATCCAAGTATCCAATTCATTTGTGATCTGATTTGTATGGTCACCTTACCGATAAATATAAGAAGATAGTCAGTGGAAGCGTTTAATTAATTTGACTGCTCACTGATCCATCAATGCCACACTACACAATGCAGATTTGCAAAAATGATGCAATAAATATCCAAAAGTTGTCAAAATTTAGCTTTATTGCAACTAAGGCTGTCATGGTTAAAAAAAAAAAAGTTAATGTTTACATGACCATTGGAACATGAAACGATTTGATTTGAATGTGATTAATCCATTTGCATGCCAGAACTGGCAATTTGTGCCAGATAATGAGTTGTTTTCATTAAAGATATTGATAGGAAAAGTAAAATCTTCTTAATTAAGCTTCCACAATAATTCAGATCACTTGATAGAACAATGTACCTCTTGACAGTACAGCTCATGATTTTCCATGCTTGCTCCACAATGAAGCTGCCACGGTAGATTGGTAAATACCTACAAATCACCACGACTTGGCAGCCATGTCTTGTGCTTCTCCACTGCAGAGGGGGCTGACCAACATTACTGATTGACATTTGAATGGCCAATGCAGAAGTTTGATAATTGTCTGCAATTAAACAATTAAATTTATTGCTGAAATGAACAATGATGTGGTAAAATTATAATTATACCCAGAATAATCCCTCTCTCTCTCTCTCTCTCTCTCTCTCTCTCTCTCTCTCTCTCTCTCTCTCTCTCGTAGTTAACTCGGAATCAAAGATTTTTCAGGATTTTATTTTCTGACAAAGGAGAAACACCTCACACCAACAATTATATGATGTTTGAGACTACCAGATCTCTGTGTTCAAAATCTCTCTCTCTCTCTTTAGTGTCAAGTCAATAAATCCGGGGGTGGTGGGTCTTTTTGTTTTGTTTGTTATCTATAGGAAGGATGTGTAGCTATATAAGCTACTGTACTGTGGATCATTGTCAATATTAAAATTTGAAATTTGTTAATATTTCTTATGCAAAGAAATATGTGAAGTGCCTTGTGCAGGGACACACCATAGAAGGTGAACCATCTCTGCTTTGAATTCATGTGTTGCTGTGCCATACAACCTGAAACCAGACCAAACCAAATGCACGCCAAATCATGTATACTTTTCGATTCTACAAATGAACAAAAATTCCAGTCCAATCTCCCGGATTGTTTTATGTACCTTTTATCCAGTTTTAGTGAAAATAAGTCATGTAGTTGTCTGTCCTTGGCAAATCTGCATAGATCTCTCTCTCTCTCTCCCCCCCCCCCCCCTCTCTCTCTCTCTCTCTCAGAAATTTGAGGATTCTATAAATAGTACTTTCAGTTGACTTTTAGCCAGTAATTAAAATAGTTCTTTTTTATAGCTCAGTCTAATCTCAATTGTACTTAAATCTCAATGCATCTGCTTCAGACAGACACATGTTTGTGAAGAGAACCATGTTTTACTATACTAGTTTAATCATGCTTTTCTTTAAAAAATAGCAGCTGAATATGAAACTTCCTCATCAAGTATACAGCATTGTTTATATAATATTTTGTGGGGAAACTGAGTATGGATTTACATGCCTTTAGCAGTCATGAGCACTTCACCTTTCCCACTCTCTCCCTTGCAAAAAACATTGTATTTTCATTTCACATTTAGCTGATAACATTGATGTTGTATACAATTTTATTTGGAACAATAAATATTTAAAAAAAACATGTCAATTAATTTACACGGACAACACTGTAGATAACTAAGTGCCCACCGTGCTCTGTCTCGCTCTCTGAAACTCTTGAGCACACTTTATTGACAACACTTCCACTTCACAGTGATGGTCAGATGCGACTCGGCAAGAAAGCATGGTGTGCAGAGCTATTTTCCTCAAGAAGCCACGGCAATTCTGTCGGGACACATGGGGAGATGGTGGAGGAACTTAATCCTCTACATTCTCATTCCACACCAACCACGATGTGTGGAGAAACAAAATATCACGTGAGCTGTAGTGTATCTAAACTTCTCAAATTTTGACAGAACAATGACTGCTATATGTATCTAGAAAGTTAGAAGCTTCAGCAAGATGAGGTGTATTATGGAATACGGACTGACCCACTGATATAATGCACAAATTATTACATAAATGACATTGTTATCAAGATAAAAGCAAATTTCAAACTTACCCTTCCATATCCATGGGATGTTGAGTGGTGATCATCGTGACACATGATGATGATGACGGTGGTGGTGGTGGTGGTGATGATGATAAAAAAAAAAATTTCACTTATATTTCTGAGATAAAACAAAATATTAAGAGTGACAAAGTTTCAAATTTTCCAGCTACAATTATTAAGAGGTGAGGGGGAATGCCAAAGGATGAAATTTAATAAAAGATATAACTTTATAAATGCTGAACTTTTGGTTACGTACATTTTTCAACAGTAATAAATAAATAAATAAATAAATAAAATGGGATCAAATTGTGTTGATAAAATTGGTAGCACTAGTAGTTACCAGATGAAGAAGTGTCCCTTTGTTGTAGTGGAAGGCTAATTAGTCATGTGTGTTTTATATGTGTGTAGAGTGGGGGGAGTGTTCTTCTTTTGTAGTCGTCTATGCAGTGATGAACGAAGTAACATATGGACAAAGTTTGATTTTCATAACAAAAAATATTCCTTGACAACTCTTTGAAAAGTCTTTGAAAAACAACTCTCTGGGGCTGAAATAACCATGTTTCATGTAAGAGATTTTTAGACTAGGTAGTCTAATCTATTAAATGTAATAATCTCTTCCTTGTATTTTTCCATCAATAGGAAATTAATAATCTCCCAATTGGGTAGTTTTACTGGCAGAAATTCCCACTTTCATAGACCCTGTGCCCTGTTTTCAGATTGGTATAGTTTCAATGGGTAATACTTCCAATTTTGACATATTAACCCATCTTGGATGATGCAAGTTTGTTGGTTTTAATGCTCTCCCAGCTGAGCTACTAAGGTTCCCTGATGATGCCGAGAAAATGATCTTTAAATTTTTTAAAACTTTTTTCTTAATTTTTTTCTGTGTGAATTTGTTTAATTACATGAAATTTCATTTCTTTAGCTATGGTGTTTAGTTTTCCAGGCTAGATGGGCTATGGGTTAAACTTGAGACAATTAAATGGAATTAGAGATAAGCAGAGTATTGGCATATTTTATGCAAATAAATTGACTAAAATATGCAGGCAGAATTTTTTAATGCAAAACAGTTGTTTTAAGCACTGGGTCCAAAGTTGCCTGTGCATTTCTCCTGCTGTCAGCAGAGTCATTGTTTTATCATGTTATATTTGATCCATATACTTATAAACTACCGTATATACTCACTTATAATGTAGGTCCAAATGCAAACAACATAGACCCTGATCTGCCGTAGCATAATGCACCAGCAGATCAGAGTCTATGTTGTTTGTTCTACTGATTAGTCTTTACAAACTGCATAGACCTAGATCTGCTGGCATATTATGCGACGGCAGATCTGGGTCTATGCAGTTTGCAGTTGGTATCGGATTATACGTGAGTATATATGGTATGCAGCTGGATATTCTGGATGTTGTGTGCTTGTTTCAAATAATAGTGCTCAATCAAGGTTAGAACTTTTATGAAATAGGCCTATGACTGAGTGTACTCAGAGTTTGTCTTGGTAACTACTCACCTTACACCGTCTCAAAAGGCATGATAAATGTCAGGATGATCAAGTATCAGAAGTTGTACTGTACGGTGTTCGTGAAATATCGTATATACTTGCGTATATGTCAGATCCAACTGAAACTGCGCAGAGCCAGATCTGCCATCGCATAATACATGGGCAGATCTGGGTCTATTCAGTTTGTTAGGAATAATCAGTGGAACAAACAACATACACCCTGATCTGCCAGCACAGTATGCAACGGCAGATCAGGGTGTATGTTTTTGCAGTTGGACCCAACTTATAAATGAGTATATATGTTACCCAATTAACATTTCAAACAATCCAATGAATTCAAACCTGGGAGTAAAATACCCAATTGCCATCCATATGAAAACATCATCACTCACTTGACACATCATTGTTGAATCTGTTAGGTACGCTGTTTAAGGGCTCAAATTTTTTTTTGTTGGCTTCTTGTCCTGCATCAGTTTTACTCTTCCCTACACTGTACATAATACTGAATCTGCTCAAAAGGCCACTCATCCAATTGGATGAGCATCTTGAAAAGATACATGCCCTTTCTCAGACACCACTCGTAATACAAGCAGACAAGTGGAATTTTCAAGCCCAATATTTCTTACATTGTTTTAAAGGTATGCAAGTAGGTCACATTATCTGCCCTTGGAACATAATTAACTTTATTTTGTTGAAATGTCAAGCAAGCTTTTTGACCAGATGCTGATGTTGACTTCATTTGGAAATTTCTTTAATCTAAGACAACCTGAAAGCTTGAGTCAACTTGGTTTTTGTTGACTCTGTTACAGATTACAATATACATGTAATGGCAGTGATTTGTCTCGGATTTTCACACAGGAAATTCCCCCTCTGGCACTTGCACCCTCTCTGGCATTTTCGTAAGGGGGGGGGGGGGGATTTTCAGTGGGGGTTGGTGTGAGGGGGGCAGTATCTCAGAATAGACACATTATACATGTAGCACGAATCAACAAATATGTGTAATAAATAACTTTTAATGATTGAAAATTAAACTTCAGTTTATCTTTGTTATTGGCACAGCGGCAGTGACCATGTGATATGAGTCGCACTATGTTGTAAGTATCATAGTTGCATGTAACAGCAGAGACATTACCACCGAACACCAAAAACTGCATGTCTACTATTGTACAGCCTCGCCAAGTGAAGTTGGAAAAACACTTTTAATAATTAGGTGCGCACTAAAATCCAAGGTGTCATTGGACCTTATGAAGATCTGCTCACCACTGTAAAGAAATGCAAACTAAGATGGTATGGTCACGTCTCACGCTCAACTGGCCTGTCAAAGACGATCCTACAGGGCACAGTGAAAGGAAAGAGAAAACGAGGCAGACGGAAGAAGAGACGGGAAGACAATATCAAAGAGTGAACAGGCATGGACTTTGCAAAGTCCCAAAGAGCAGTGGAGAACAGGGCGAAATGGAGAGAGATTGTCGCAAAGTCATCAGTGGCGCCCCTACGACCAGCAAGGTTACGGGAGAAATGAAAAAAAAAATGAAATCAATAAAAGCATCTCTTTGCTCACTTGCAAAAAGTCACTTAGTAAGCACTTGGTGGATAATCTAAAAGTCAAGCAGTTACATGATCAGATTGAACTTTTTTAATATTGATGAGTGTTACGCATTCTGTTATGCTTAAGGAAAATCAACTGTGCCAATTTTATCCACACACTCGTTTAGGGAGATTTGCTCAATCACACATACTGGAAAAGATACTGTAAAGGTCAAACTTCATGTTTTAATAGTGGCAGTATCATTAGAAGTTATGTGTTGATTTTCTTTAAAGTTATATGTTACTAACATTCAGGGCTCAAAATTTACTTTTTTCTGTACTGGCAGCATTTTGATGTAATATTTTCAACTAGCAACAAATCAGGCTAATTTTAGTGTCCACTGTCATTTTTTATATTTCGAAATAAAAATGTACAAAATATCACTGGCAAGAAACTTCTAGTTAATTTTTTATTTTTAAAATCTACAAATTACAGAATTGTAACTTGCAATATGCAAGCATAAATTTTTAACCCTGATATTTGATGCTATAATTTTGGTAAATAATTAAAATATGGACAAGTTGGTACACTGACATGTTCATACCACCTGTTGCATGTGACGTGTAGTGTTTTGGGGAACCCTAATTACAATTTTTTTTTTCAGTGCATATATTGAAAGTGGATTGTATTGTATTATTGATGTGTGATGCATTTTTTATGTGTGTGTACTTACAGTGGCATCTCAAATACCCAAATGGGGTTACTTACTAGGCTTGAGACATCAAGCTATAGATAGTGAAGTTACATAGAAACAAGGTATTTTCAGTGACAGCTTGGGGTTTAGACTTAGTCAGGTGTAACAAGAGAGAAAACCTTTCATTACCTATGTTGTTACATTATATACATTGTATTGTGTATAACTTTTACCTACATCACCTACAGTGTACCACTCCTACCTGTGATTTGCCTCAGGCTGTCTTCATGACAGGCAAGTCTGTTGGTTAGTAGGAATGTGTGGTATCACAAGAATGTCACATATGGGCTTTACTTTCCAGATTAGTTAATCATGGTCCAGTACCTGACTAAATACTTAGGGAAGGTAGCTGTCATGCATTAGTATATGGTTTTGCTGCTGTCCATAGGTCTGACCACATGTCTATAATATATGCCCATCCCAAATCTGTTTTAAGCCCAATAGTGTAGAAACTATTGAACATAGAGGCATTAAATTTTACACAATTTATCATGGTTATAAGTAGATGACCTGATTAGATTTTCAGGCCATTGCATACATTTTTCTATTATTTTTGTATTATTATTCTTTCTAAACTTTTTGGACTTTCTGATTGAAAGCTTTTTAGTTTGATTAAGAAGAAGCCATTTGAGGTAGACCAATTAAATTTGGTATGCATGTTTGTATGCACATGTAGATGACCTAATTTGATATTTTTGTATCCATATGTAGATGACCCAATTTGATATTTTTGCCATTAATTACATCTTTCAGATGTTTAATCATTTTATCATTTTGGGGACTTTTAGTGTGCAGTGGGGGAGGGGGGATTTCTTCCGTGGTGGCATACATGTTTTGGAAACACAAATCTAGTTCCTGCTGTCTGGATTGTTAGACAAATTCTGATGGATAGAATCTTACATAGTTATTTTAGATGGAAGATGCATTCATTTGTTTGCATCCAACATTGATTCATTTAACTTAAGTCTTCATTCTAGAAATGGAAAAAGTGGGGACCAAAGGACCCCATACCAGGTCAAAAAGTGGGTTTGAAAAAACAACAAAACCGGGATCGCAAATATCCTTGTCCGTTTCTTCTTTATTCATGAATCCAAGCACAATATCCTTATTACAGGCACTCAGGTCATGGATTTATTAATTTCTGCAATAAATATTTACTTTTGAAGCATTATATGCTTTGATGCAGTCGTTGTAGAGTCCTACTACAGAATGGTTTCCTACGATTTCCTTCCTAGGTAAAATTACCATGTTCACTTCTTCAGAATATGATTATTTTAATGGACAGGGAAATTGTAGCATACTGTGATATAGTCCAAGTCAGCAATGACTATTTTAAAGTATATATTGCTGGCAAAATTATTTATTGAAGCAATTATTTAAATTTTGCAACCCGAGTGTCTGTGACAAGATTTTCAGCCTCCCCTGTTGTGACCTTCTGTTCTGGGATTTGAACTCCTAAAGCTCGAGTAAACATTGCCCTCCAGAATTTAGTTTGGACATTAAAGTCTTCCTTTTTCCCTCTCTGTATGCTACTAAAGAAATAAATGCAGTAGTGTCTTTGCTGAAGATTTTGTCTACTCTTCTTTACATTATTCCATGAGTGATCATCAACTATGTGCTCTCAATTAGTGTCCAGACTTATCAAATTCAGTAACACATTTCTGTCAGCCAATGAAATCGATTGTTTTATGCTTTTTTGGCTTCAAGTGGACTCGATTCAGTAAGTTTTGGATGTGCTTTATTTGGTCAAAACTGTTGCAGTCTTTTATTTTTATTTTCAATGGTCCATGGAGGGAGCTTTATTGTGTCAAAGATGAAAAATAAGGGTCACTGGCGCAAGGATACAGCCTGAAATGAACCGTGAACTTCGTGTTTATAATATTTTTTAATTTTTGGCAGAAATGTTTATACTCGCATGTTATTGGCATAATATTTTTTATATATTTTTTATATATATAGAATTTGAAATATTTTCACAGTAAAATATGGATTCAGGTATATTTATTGCCAATTATCAGTGGCATTGTGCCTGTTTTAATAAGTGTGATATTAAAAACCAAATAAAAACATTGTTCTTTATCATGGAGATACCTTAATAACAGGCATAAAATTAACAAGATATCACACACACACACACACACACACACACACATATATATATATATATATATATATATATATATATATATATATATATATATATATATATATATATATAATTTAGATCATGCTGTTATATGGATTTAATAATGGTAAATATGTTAAATTGAATGCTATCAAACATAAATCTATAACATCATACAAACTTATGATTCATACTCCCTGCCTTTTTGTAAGGTATTATAATTCTTCTCACATAAGATATCTTCTGATTATTATTATTATTATTATTATTATTATTATTTAGATTATACACTTATATTAACCAAGGATTTTGCAAATTGTTTTAATGCAGTGTCACTCTTAATTTGGGCTGAAAGAGTGTATATTGCTATAGGTATCTTGTGATGCGCTAGTGTATTCCCTCTTCCTTGATAAACCAGAAATTCCTATCATATTGAAGATTTTTCTCCCTGTGACCCCTGCCATCATTTCACCTTTGACCCGTGGTCACATGATACAAACAGAGCCTATGTATACTCGCAGGCGATCACATGGTTGTATTTATAGGTTGTGCTATATTTAGCATGGCTGCACAGCAACAGACAGATTAAGATCACCCTTCCAGCACTCTTATTGGCTGGTGGCTAGTTCAAGGTTTACTGGAGTGAATCACATGTTCCTAACATGACAAAGCATGTACTTTGATTAAGTCATGTGACCAAACACAGCTGGCCGAGTCAAACATGGTTATCCATGTATCTTTTCAAGGTTTGTCATTTATTTACATATTTTATGTGGTATTCTTTACTTGCTGTAAACTTATATTCACACTGTTTGTAGATGCTGGTAATATTCTTATTGGTTAGAAAGTTATTTTTCATTTTGATTTGTGTGCAAAGAACCAATTTAAGTTCTCATTCATCAATGAACTGAACTGTTCTATTTATAAATTATTGAAGTTCCGATCAGGTCTCGCGGAACTGTAAACAAAGGGAATTGTGGGGGCGGAGTTGTATTTCAACTCATTAATTTGCCTTTGTAAAGATGTAACTACAAAAAATCTTTTCATTTGCATTGATGGTGGTAGCTATTGATATGTATGTATTGGAATATTAATGAGAACGAACAAGTACCTGCATTGAACATGTTCTCACTAGAATCTGTCAACAATCAGCTTGTGTTAGTTACCATCATTACTGTCAGCCTGTAATTGCATGGTATTTCCAATAATGTGTTCAAAGTAGCATTAAAATTAAAAACAACAACAAATTTTAAAATGACATTTATACCCACAATTTTAAAAAAAAATGATGTTTTCCATATTTACCTGATTTTTCACAGTGATGATGATATTTCACAGCATATTTTATGCAGACAAATCAATTGATTATCTAGAGATATGAGGTTTCCTGGATTTTGTATATTTGCATCAAGTCTCCTATAAACTACAAATTGTGTAGAGTGTAGATTAACTCTACGTGGTCATATGTAGAAATGATGACCAAAATTTGCTTTTGATTGCCGCTGTTTTTTTGCTCTCCCACCATTGGTTTTGCTTCTTTTAGAAGTTGTTTTAATAGAAATATTAACATTTTAATAGTATACAGTAGAATATCAAAATCATTGACCTTGTCACTGTGAATATTGACAGATGTATCCAGTTCCTTTGGTCCAGTCAAATGTAAGGCTTGTTATAATTTTATAATTGTTTATACTTTGCCTCGATATAGTAATCCTTGTGTCTGTCTGTCTGTCCAATCACATTAACACAACAAGTCCAGCAGTTTTGATAGATTGGCATGAAAGTTGGTTAATCGTATGGTTATCACCTGAAGATTTGCATGTTGACAATTTGCTCCCACAAATTTTAGCTCTACTGGTCATAGACCAGAAGAGCTTATGGGATGGTCTGTTGTCTGTCGCCCATCTGTCAATTAGCACAAGTTTGTTATCACTACTCCTCCTAAACTATTTGGAGGATTGTCATGAAACTTAACACACATTCATCCTTTGGTCCTGGATGAAAATGGTGCTGTGTGGACATCCAATATGGCTGCCACTGTGGCCACTATGAAAAAGCGCTACTCCTCCTGAATAGCTGGTCACATCAACATGGGGTTTTCACAGAAAGACTTCTTATGATGTCTACTTTGACCTAAATGAAAATTGTGCAGATTGGAGTTTTCGCCAGAACACTTTTTATGATGTCTAGTTGATCTTAAATGAAAATGGTGACCTTCGAACATCCAGTATGGCCAGCCATGTTTTGTTGGTGGCCACAGATTTTTTATTATGAAATATCCCAATCTAAAGTTAGTAAATCTTGCTTGCCAGAACCTTTTCCTTGTTCCATTCATATCTGTTACATGTGTTACTATATCGTAATCGTAATTTTACCTTTTTCATTACCAGAAGTCATCTCCTCATACAAAGCTTGCTAATTGCATCTAATCACAAGTCCGAGTCCAAGCTTGACTCTAATATCTGGATGAAATTACCTCTCCTGCCAAAATAGGCAAGGTTGATGAAAATAGGGATAAGTGAGTGTAGAAGGCTCATAATTGTTGCTTTAGACATGTTTTTGCATATGTTCATGTCAAATTGATAAGATGATGATGAAATATTATTAAAAGTTTGTAAAATTATTAAAACTTGTCTTACTTCGCTTCACCACAGTTGCTGTATAACATAAACGGCAACCTGGAAAATAGGTTAGTTGAAAATCGGCAAAATCTTCAGTTGCAGAAGTTCTTTTTCATCTGTTTATATGATGAAATATTGGATAAAATGATTAATTTTATCAGTAATAGACCTGGTTACACCCAGTAAGTTGTAATTTGCTTCAGTTTGGTCAACACAATTCAATTTTTAACTTGTTTTTCAAGGCTTTTAAAGCAAAGTGGGGTGGAAGTAATGTCTTGAAATCAATCCAAGGCAAAGAGAGCTTTGCCTTTTGGTACTGTTCGGTTGAAATGACAGACTCTGGTAACAATTTCATCTAATTCACCCACTAGCATGGACCCTGTAAGTATTGGGAATCTCAAACATGCGTGCATTTTCATAAAGCTGAAAAGATTTGGTTGGTTGTTATGGGTTTAACGCCATTTTTCAGCACATGATAGTCTATTCATGGCGGCCAGTATATTTGGTGGAGGAAGAACCCAAAACCCACGGGAAGCTACTGGCAAGCTTTCTCACATATCCACATTGGCTGAGCCCAAGACTCTAACCCACGCAGACAGAGGTGAGATGTCAGTGATCTGTAAAGGCGAGCGCCTTAAACCACTCAATAGCAACAACATCATATTAAGGACTTGTTATAACAAACAACTTTTTTTAATACCAAGAACACTAGAACAACAGCAGCTTCTACTACCGCTACTATTTAAAAGGCAACTTCTCAACAAAACAAGAACAAAATATTAAAATTGCTGGTAATTTTGGTTTATCAAAAATAATTGTTTGCTATCTGCAATAAAGGGACATATGAAAATAGATTGCAACAAAAATGGCGTGTGATGAGGTTTAGGAGATTACAAGTCACAAGTGTGTTAAAAATTCCCAAATACACTCATTTTGCAAAAAAAAATTCCCAATTGTTGGAATGGGGCCCCCAAAAATGTATTGTGGAATCATCCCTGAGTTGATCATAAATAAAATGGGTGCCAATCTGACATCCAATAAGGCCACCACAGCAGCCATGTTGAAAATATCGTTAATGCTACTACTCCTGAACAGAAAGTCCTTTCAGCATGGGGTTATCACCAGAAGACTTGTTATGTTGTCTAGTTGGTCTGAAATAAAAAAAATTGCAGATCTGATATCCAACAATGCGACCACAGAGGCCATCTTGAAAATCTTTTCACTACTCCTTCTAGTTGGAATGTCATATATAAACACTGGGTTTTTACCAGAAGACTTTTTATGATGTCTGGTTGGTATGAAATAAAATGGTGCCAATCTAACATCCAGTATGGCTACCATGGCAGCCATCTTGAAAATCTTGATATTGCTACTCCTCCTAAATGGTAAGTCATATCAGTATGGGCTTTTCACCAGACGACAGGTTGGTTCTGAATGAATATGCTGAACATATTGAAAAACTTGTCACTAATTCTCCAGGATGGATCGTCATGTCAAATCATGTCAAATTGAGCTTTTCACCACAAGTAATGGTGTTCAGTTTGTCCTAAATGAAAATGGTGCAGATCTTGCATCCAATATGACTGCCACAGTGGCTGATTCAAAAATCTTGTCGCTCAAGAATATCGGAGATGGTTTCAGCACTCGACAGTTAAAAAGAAGAAATGGTGATATCTTGAATTTCTGGAGATTCTCTTTGGCCAGTAGAGCATGAGTCCCCTTCGAGGGACTCCTGTTACGGATTGATGTGAAAGTTGGCACGTATTGTAGTCATCCTTAATAGATGCTTATAATGACAAATCGTTTTGCTGCCTTGATTATTTGTTATTACCCTTTTTGACTTGTTGCAGGATGCTGTGTATGACAGAATTTTGTGAATTCAACAATTTTTAGTGGATTGCTGTGAACCTTATGATATATTATGATTGTGATCAAAAGATACGCAAATTGACCTATCAATGTACTTACAAGAGTTGTGCTATAGACTCATCTCCATC
The DNA here is from genome assembly GCA_029931535.1 of Margaritifera margaritifera. Lineage (NCBI taxonomy): Eukaryota > Metazoa > Mollusca > Bivalvia > Unionida > Margaritiferidae > Margaritifera > Margaritifera margaritifera. Next base: position 214,359 of record JAQPZY010001047.1, on the reverse strand, counting down.
ATTGAGTAGGGGTTGAATAGGAGAGACGCAATGGTATATTGATGTGAGCAAATTGCTCACCATTCTTCCAGGTTTTTTTTTTAAAGCCAAGTAAAAAAAAAAATTGTTTCCTGTAACATGACCCACCAGTCTAAAATCCTAATCATGTATTTTAAAATAAATTGTAGAAAAACAATGTCTACCAACTGACTGAAATTTTCCAAGCCTGTTACAGGAAATGCTTTTTGTTATTTTTACTTGACCCAACCAGGATGCAAGACGTATAGTCTTGTGTCTGATTTGTTGTAGGTGGTCCAATGTCTGGTCCATGAGAAAAGTAGGGTGTAACAGTCTTTGAGGAATTGATGACATTAATGGTGGTGGTGGTTTTAGTGTCACAAAGAGAGTTTTACAGACAACAAGTAATTGGAGCCAGAAGTATTTCGGGCAGAGGACCATTTCTTTTGGATGTACTAATTGTCACCATAGCGTTAATATCTTGCGAATGGACACAAAATTGTACCTATTAAGCATACCTTAAAAAGAGCATTTTGTGGGCTACATGGGATATTAGCCTTGTGGTGACAATCGTTGCAATGGTGAGAACTTGGTCCTCGGCCTGTAGATTGTTATCTCCATTCTAACACACTTTGGTCAGTTTTATATAAGAACAGTAGAAATTTTACTACTCCATGGCAGTGTCATCAGGAGTGTTATGACATTACAGTGGGATACAAATTTCTGACAGTATGCAGTGGATTGAACTGCCAAAAATTTTGATGTTTGAACAGTAATTACGTAAGTGCATTAAGTTTGCAGATGTTGGAATTTTTTTTTTCAAATGCTAAACCCACACCCTTATGATCACCAGTCCAGCACCTTAATCATTGAGCCATCAGTACTGCATCAGTGGTACTAGATCTCTCAGTTAGCTTCATTTCAAAGATAGCTTGATAGCTCTTAATTACTTGTGTGTGCAATTGTGTAGTCATTAAGACCTGATGAACAAATCATACAGATTATGACTAGCCTGGAAATGGCATAACCATTGTCTGCACACATTTCCAGGATTTTTTGGATTTCCTCTAACTGCAGATATACCAACCGTCACAACTTCAGATGTTGATTTAGTGATAATTAGATGAGAACAAATTGAAACATTTTTTCGGACAAAATAAATGTGAATATTTCAGTTGAGATATACAAGTATGAATTAACCTTTTTTGGTCCACTGTGGGAGTAGTGGTACACATAGTGTTGCCCTTAGTTTGTATTGTATATACTCCAGTGTTGCACATTGAGCGCTGGATCCTTTCTCCCCCAAATCTTCACCCAGGACTCCACCCAGGGCGCGCTCATTTGTACAAAAAAATCGAAAAATAAGCCTACAGTATTTTCATTAGTGGATGTCCATCCATGTCTGTGTTGGTGCCATAAATGGCCAAAGTCACTAATGGTGATAAAAACTGTAAAATGGCAATGAATATCTATTTTAAAACAATGTATCTGACATTCAAAACCTTTAATGTTTGTGGTAGTTGATCGAGTTGCAATGTAAAGTGTTTGATGGCCATTTGTGTAACATTTTTTTAAAGTCACCCTTTTGGCGAGGGAAGATTTAATTTATTTTGAGGTTGAAACAATGACAGAAGAGACTAAATTTATGCAAATACACAATTTGTCATTAAATTAATGACATTACTTTGAAAAGAAAAGTAATTCAGAAAACATGGGTCTTTATTATAGTAAATGCTGGTAGATAATGAGTGAACACTAAAGTTAAAAGAAAAGATCTGGAATGGAAAGTTCTATGGTGCAGCTCATTTCAGATTAACAAGATACTCAAGCATGTTAATATTTTCACGAGTTCTTTGAGCACATTATAAAACTTTAATTACAGTAATGTAAGTGTCCAAGGAAAATAATATGGTACAGTAGAGACCACAGAGTTAAGGTGGCAAAAGCGTCGAAGCAAATAAGATTAAGATTATCTCATTTTTTAGCACCATGAATGCATTATGTACTACTATTTTCCTTTGTCCCTCTAATATGTTGTGTCCCCCAAATTTGGAGGGTGGGAGACATTGTGTTCTGTGCCCTTGGGATCGTATGTGCAATGCTCTACTCACTCATAAGCTGGGTCCAACTGCAAACAGATCAGATCAGCGTATAATCCAGGTCCAAATGCTAACAACATAGAGCCTGATGCGTCATCGCTTAATGCGCCGGCAGATCAGGGTCTATGTTGTTTGTTCTACTGATTACTCCTAACAAACTACATAGACCCAGATCTGCCAGCGCATTATGCGACAACAGATTTGGATCTGTGCAGATTGCAGTTGTACCCAACATGTGATTAACTGTATATATTGCATGTAAGTCTGTACGTCACATTTTATGTTTAGCTCATTTCATGCACTGTGATGGAGACTATCTTCCATAAACACATTTCTAGTTCTTTCTTCATTCTGGCTTTTAATACAACTTAACACGAGGTCTTCTACCAAATGTAGCACTGAAAACAAATTTTTCCAAAGGATCTCGTTTTTTTCTGTTGCTTTTTTCAGGTCAGCTATTATTGCTGAAATCGTCAATACATGTAAATCAGGAGATGAAAGTCTTGTATTGAAAGATTTGAGGATGTTACTTGTGGTTTAATCGCCAGAATTTGAGTTTTACCAGCAATGCTAATTGGAGTTGGTAAAACGAATATCGTATATACTAGCTTATAAGTTGAATTCAACTGTTGTTTGTTCTACTGAATACTCCTATCAAACTACAAAGACCCAGATCTACCCGTGCATTTTGCAACATCAGATCTGGGTGTTTACAGTTGGACTCAACTTATTGACGGTACGTGCGAGAGTAAGACCATCATTAATCTCCTTTTCTGACAATGCAAGATTTGTCCCCATTCTAACACACTTTTGAAAATTTTCTCAAAATATAGCAGAAAATGTAATTCTCTTTGGCAGGACGTTACAGGGAGAGTCGTGACATCACAATAGTGTGAAAATTTCAGACAGTACATCATGGATTTTACTGACACATATTTTGATGTTCATCCAATCGGAAAGTGGGGGACATTCACAGGTGTGTTAGAATGTCGTATTGACCGCTTGTAATAGCTCATTTTTTTTACTGATTGGACAAAGAGAATCCATGGAATGAGCCCTTGGAAGTTTATACTTTAAATGATAATCTGCATTAAGTACGCCTTTGAGATTGATTTTTACATACAGTTTTTTAAGGCATTTTCAAATGGACTATATACTGTTTCTGAAAAATTTATATTTTGTTTAATTGTGATAAGGAATATCTTGGCATCCACTTCTAGACCAATGTCCGCCAAGACACAAGATTGCCCGAATCTCTGCTAAATTTGACGAATCCCCCAATAACATTGAATGAGCATACAAATCACGCAGTCAGTTTGCAGTGAGCGTCGTAAAACATTAAATAATATGAAGGAAGCTCAACCTGATCATGTAAGCACTTGACTTCTAGATCAATCATAATAATCAAGTGCTTACTAAGTAACTTTCTACAATTGAGCAATGAGCTGCTTTCATTGATTATCTATTTATTTAAAGCGTTTTACCATCTGTGCTTGGCAAAGTTGGCCAGTTGTGGATGTGCAGTTTTCGGTATTTGGCCTTGTGTTACATGCAGCAGTAGTCTTTAAAACGGTTCCAACAATGAAGATGAACAATTAAGTTTCATCATTATTCCGTAAGTTTTTTTTTTATTGAAGCAATTAATAAATCCATGATCTGAGAGCCTGTGATCATTATCAGTTTTCCCAGTTGTGAGCCTTCTGTATTTAATTCCTCGTGCTGGAGTGACCATTTTCCCTCTAGAATTTTTTTTGGACATTCAAGTCTAAATTTTGTCCTTCCTGTACACTACTTTGGAAATAAATGGAGCAGTGTTTTTTTGCTGAAGATTTCATCCATTCCTTCATATTTTCTGTCATTGAACATTAACAATGTACTCTTGTCTGCTTCTTTGATATGGAGTGCACTCTATTCAGTAAGCATGGGATGCACTTGATTCAGTCCAAAATTATTCTATTGGGTTTTTTATACACCCTGCAGGCACCATATATGGGACTTCGTTGTTCTAAAGATGACAACTAAGTCATTGGCACAAGGGCGCTGTCTCAAATAAACCCTTCACTTTTTGTTGTCTTCTACAATTAATTCCCCACTCGATTGATTTCAGCTCTCAGTGTATAAGTGACCAAATTACTAGGGCTTGTTGATCTAAAATTTGAAATGGCCAATTAAATTGTCAAGTAGTTCACCAAACAGCTACTGAAGTTTGATAGGTACTTGGGGCACTGTTTTAAAATATCGGACGTTTTACATGATTAACTGATTCAAATGTCTAGGAATTCTTTTACAAATTTGTATTACCTGTGTTCAAAAGTCCATATTTACTGTACCATTTATAGATGTAGAGAATTGAAAGGACATACCCATTCAGTATTATACGTATTGCTCCTATCCCATGATCCTTTTGTTTTGATTTTGCTATACTTTTATCTGCTGGTGAAGTATTTAATAAGGAAGTTAAGCATATTTTTATTACCACTGATTTCTAGTAAGATTAAACTCATTACACTGCATCATTGATTACATTGTAAATAATAAACCCTCTGTTGGGAGGAAGTCTTGCTGCCTACCTGCTAACAAGTCCAATCTTGCCTGTTGAACTATGGTTCACATTGCATGGCTCAGTTTTGATTATCAAACTTTTTGTTTCTTAATTGCTTTCATGGAACAGGTAAAGTAGATTGATGGCACTTGGTTTGCAGAATGTATACCCAGTTGACAATAGACCTGGTAGTTCATTTAATTAAAAGGAATTTGTACTCCTGATATACATGGATCTTTAAACATTATAAGACGGTGAGCATTAGGTGAGGATTAACATATACTGTGTGCAGTTTTGGGTGGGTGGGTGGGACAGACTACAGTGTTTCATGGTCCTTGCTTTTCATATGGAGCTGGATTGGCATGTACATAAATACAGGTAAAGCATATGATAGGTCTTAATTATGCCTATTGTACAGATTGTTGACTGATATGTGTACTGAATCACTACAGTTTAAATCAGTCAGCTCCGAACAGTTACACTTGCCCATTCATGTTAAGTACAGCATTTCATTCACAGCCTGAAAAGATAGAGGGCACAAGTATCACAAGGATGATTAATAGGGTGTCCCATTTACATCTCAACGAGGTTCTACCTTCCTGTAATGTAATCAGTAGGAGTTAAAATCATGTAGGAACACCCTTCATTACTTGAAGGAGCTACTATAGGTCAACCACAGAGGGGTGGGGATAGTGTATATGCAGTAGATAGTGACAATTTTTATGCCCAATCATTGTTGGGTTAGATCTAGTACATTTTCATGTAACTAGCTGTAATTTTGGTTTCAAAAAAGAAAAGAAAAAAAAAATATAATTTTGATCTGGTTTTTGCGCATCCACCTTACTGACCTACTTGGTCAATATTGGAATTGTTGTCATTTGAAAGACCTGTGCAACCTATGCCATGCTGGCTGGATCTGGCCTGCAACCTGGTTTTACCTGCTTATTTACATCATAAGGTGTGGCTTTAAAAATCATTTATCTGGATATGCGGTAAAGAGTATAAAGTTAGCATATATCTCCATCATGAGGTATCATCATTGGATTTGGCATGAAGACTATATTGGCAAACAAGGTAGATTGCCCATATTGTGTAGATTTAACACTCGTGTCCAATCTAGATATACTAATAAAATTAATCTTGTGCATTTTTATAATTACTTTATAATTTCCTTTAGGGGAGCCACAGTTAGTCGGTTGGTAGAGTATCAGACTTGTAATCTAAAGGTCACGGGTTCAATACCCGCTTGGGTTGGTTACCTTGAAGTGTCCTTGGGAAAGGCACTTGACTCCCATTTCCTTGGCATGATATAGCCAATAATGTATTATAAATGCAGTTACCCCCCCACCCCCACCCCCATTGAATAATAATTCCTTTAACAAAATCTTCACTTGTCATTTTCCTAGTGATTATGGACAAATTTGTTATATAGCTCAGAAATCATGGATGCAAGCAATCATCAGTCACTTTGTCGGCTCCTCAACTAAATGTGTAGTGGATTGTGTAGTTTGTTATGTATAAAAATCACACAGATGCATAAAATTGGACCTATAATTGATACTTATGCTTCCACACGATTATCTCTCTCTCTCTCTCTCTCTCTCTCTCTCTCTATATATATATATATATATATATATATATATATATATATATATATATATATATATATATATATATATATTGTAGAACCTGTCTTGAAAGACCACCCCTTCTGCCAAAAAAATCTTGGTCTCTCAAAGCAGTGGTCTTTCAAGACTGCTTTTACTGTATGTATATATGCTGTTTCTTCTGTACACCCACAATATACACTCCTCAAAATTGATGCTTGGATGCATGTAAAGGCCCTTTATTACTGAATAAGGAAGGCAATATATAGAGAGATGGTTGAGACAACCCAGGATGGTGAGTTTCTATGCCTGGCCTGAGGTTGTAGCAGACAGTGACTGTTTACAGTTCTCTCTACACACCCTGCATATTAAAATGCTTCATTGAAGGAGAGTAAATAAATGACTGAGAGATTTTAGTTTCTGTTGTATATTGTATCCTCGGTCATTTATCACTTTTACACTACATGATACTGCAGACTATCACCATTATCATTTTTACACTACATGATACTGCAGGCTATCACCCGCATTGGTTTACCTCCTGGTCATTGGCAATTTACCATACATACTTGCTTATAAGCCAAGTTCAGCTGCAAATTGCACAGACCCAGATCTGCTATCACATTATGCGCCGGAAGATCTGGGTCTGTGCAGTTATGAGTAATCAGTAGAACAAACAACGTAGACTATGCAATGGCAGATCAGGGTCTGTGTTGTTTTCAGTTGGACTGGACTTGTACACAAGTATATTTGGTATGTAGGATATGTAGATCTATGTGTTGTGAAAATACCCTCATCCTTTTATCATAATAGCTCTCTAATTACTTTGCCATAAACAAAAATTTCATTTTGTCATCTCCTACCTTTAATTTGCCACTTAGCTAATTTCTGTTCTTAATTTCTATAGCAACCAAATTATTAGGGCCTGGCAACCTAAAATTTGTAATTGCCATTACAATTTTCAAGTAGGTTGCCCTGTGACTACTAAAGTTTGAAAGATACTTGTACTGCTGTAGTCTCCTGACCAGGCCAGAAGATGTATCAGAAAGTCCTCATGGGAGACTTCTTGTTGTATAATTAACTGGTTTAGTAATATTGAAAGCTTTTCTCCAAAATTGCGCTTGTTGACTTTTTCAGTAAGTAGGTATTGCTTTTTCAAGTCTACAGATAGGTACTGTATTGGGGTTACTTTGCAAGGCAGAGGCCATTAGAGTTGATGACTTGTAGAAGACATCATATTGGCTTAAAATAATTTGGTTTGGTTTGGTTTGGTGTTTAATGGCACCGCAACACAAGTACGTTATTTAGTGCTGAGGCAATTGGAGCAAAGTGACTTGCCCAAGGACACATCTAGTCAACCTGAGCTGATCCAGTGCTCTTGCAGACTGACCCATCTGGCAGTTTATCCAAGGATGGGAGGGCTGCTATGAAGGTGGGCCATGTGATCTAAGGGCATATCCAATATTTTCACCCAGTCCATCATTGATTCGATGGTACGATTTGAATCTTTGCCATTTTGTTCGCAAAGTCTGGCATGCTAACCACTGAGCCACTGGCAGCTCCAGGAATACAGCAATGATATAATATTAAAATTAAAATGATTTTAGAACTGGTACAGTACTTCTCATAGACAAATGCAAAGTCTTAATCACAGTAAAGAACTATAATCTCATGTAACCTACTGAATCACAATTTTCATTTTCAAGCTGTTGTGTACTAGTTATTTATATTTCATTGTAACAAGAGAATACAGTTTTTTGACATTTGGGTTTATTTTCTTTATGTATGATTTGTTTCTGACAGGACTGTAAAATGCAAGAAATTTTTTTTGCATCTATTCGTCTCTCTCTCTCTGCAGGTCAGCTGTCGAAGAGCCGACATGTACCGATGGTTTACGGGCGACTAGGTGAGGCGGAGCCGTTTGTGATCATGGCTGATAGCCTGCAGCAGCAGGAAATGGCCGTCATGCAAAACCGAATTCCCATCAACTTTCGTGACCCGTGTCAGGCCCCACTTCGGAAGCTTAGTGTTGATCTAATTAAAACCTACAAACATATAAATGAGGTAAGAAAAATAATGGAAAATTTTGTCATACCAGACTTTAGATTTTTAGCTCTACTGTTTATAGAACAGAAAAGCTTATGTGATGGCCTGCTGTCCATCATATGTCCATCCATTAGCAGAGTTTGTATTTCTTCATGGCCCCGACATATTTCAAACAAAATGGTTATATACAGTGTAGTATTGGGTTGGCTGTAGGAGAGCTGGAGTCGAACCTTAATAACAGTAATTCTTCATGGCCAGTGGCATAAATTAATTGAAAAATTGAGTGTGGCTTGTTACAGGACATTGGTTTCCTAATGCAAAAATTTCGTAAAATGTGGTGAAGTGCAGTGTTCCAGCTAGGAAGAAATAGATGGGTTCCCCGCTCGTCAGTCTTTTTGAATGGCAAAATTAGTGTCTTCATAAACACTATGTCATGTTCCACATACCTGGTTAGTTCAGTTGATTGTTTTAATTGTTTTTTGAAACTGTAATCACTTCATTAATTTATTGCAAATGCCATTCTAATTGGATTAAACATCAAGTGGCCTGTGAATGTCCTTTCCTGTGCATAATTTAAAGATCAAAAGGCATTACTGCAAACTGTCTAGCTTGTAAGTTGAATAAGCCCCATTTTGGCAACCAATAAGTCTTCCATGAAAGCGTTTTGTTTTTTTTCTTCCTTATGAAATCGATGCTGTCACTGTTTATCTCTACTCGCCTTATTACCTGGTATAAAACCCAGTGATCAGCCTTGCTTTTGGCATGGAGTAAATAAATAACGAGTCTGTATATGTACATGGTGAGTACGCTATGAAATATTTCATCTATAAAGATAGAGAAAAGTTGCGAAGCTGCAGATCAATAAACCCACCAGAAGCTGGAGAAAAAATAAACCTACCATAAACAAGAGCCACGTCACTTTTTCCATAAATAGTTCTTTTTTTTACAACTCTAGTATATTGTAATTTTTGACAGTATACTTGTTCTGTTCTTTTTAAAGTAAAGAATACTTCTGTCTAATGTTAATGCCTATTTATAATGCAAACTCTCCCTTATTTGTCATCGATAACATTGGTGCCTCAGCCACCCAGCATTTTTATTTTTTAAAATTTTGTTTAGATGTTGTGATACTGGTTTTGTAGGTCTGTTTTAATTTAGAAGTAAATATTTGAGGTAAATTGTCCTTCTAAAAGCACGCTCACCCCCCTTGCACATCTGATACATTAACAAATGTAACAAGTACATGATTAGAACAGTGTTTATAGTACACACCGGAGAGTCATTGGGTCGACACTTTATATTTTTGGCCTAGGTGTGCTATTTTATTGGATACTATTTTAGTTGCAATATACAAGTAGTACACATAAAAGTATATACATACTGCATGACAAATCAACAGAGCACAAAACCTGAAGAAATCTACTAATAGAATGCATATTGTATTAGAATATTTTAATGGTAAGTACATCCTTTAAGATGGAAATGAAGTAAATTGCCCCAAAATTTTCACCAATAAAATGATGAAACAGGTGGTTGTGCTTATTTGGTTGAATACGAAAATTTACATTGAAATGTTGATCTTTTATTAGGACACCATCAAAATTGATGGTGGTAGAAATTCCATTACACTAAAATATTTTCTTTATTCCCTTATAAATATTATTATTACTTTGTATTGTTGTTTTCATGTATATTGCTGACATGTTATCATTTAATGATAATGTGTACAATCAGTCCACTATACAAAATGTAAGTTGTCAACTTGATCTTTATTCTTTTTTTTTTAATATTAAAAAAATCAATTAAAAAATATCCGTCCGCATTGTTACATTTGATTTGTTTAATTATCTCTAGTGATCACAGATGAGAAGAGCTTATTGGATGGTCTGTTGTCCATTGTGCATCCAATAGTACCAGTTTGTTATTGCTACTCCTAAACTACTTGGAGGATTGCCATGACAGCCATCTTGAAAATCTTGTTATTGGTCCTAAGTGAAAATGGTGCCGGTCAGTCCTCTAATATTGCCTCGACAGTGGACATCTTGAAAATCTTGTTATTGCTACTCCTTCTGAATTGATGGTCATATGAACATGGGATCTCCACTCAAAAATCCTAAATGAAAATGGTGCTGATCTGACATCCAATATGGCATCCATACTGAAAATCTTGTTATCGCTACCCCTCCAGAACAGACAGTCATATCAACATGGGGTTTTCACCAGAAGACTTCTTATGATGTTTAGTTGATCTTAAATGAAAGTGTTGTCACTCGAACATCCAATATAACTGCCATAGAGGCTATCTTGAAAATCTTATTGCTACTCCTCCAGAATGGAAAGTCACATCAACATGAGGTTTTCACACAAAAAAAGTATGCCTACGTCAGGATGCCCACCATGGCAGCCAACTTGAAAATCTTGTTACTACTTGACATGAGCTTTTAACCATATGACTTCTTGTGATGTCTAGTTGATCCCAAATGAAAATGGTGCTAGTCTTACATCCAATATGGCCACCGTGTCTTCTATCTTCAAAAATTTTGTTGTTGCTACTCCTAAATGGAAAGTCATATTTACATGGGGTTTTTGTGAGAAGTCTTGTGATGTCTGCTTGGTCCTAACTGAAAATGGTATCAGTTTGACATGTAAATATAGCCACCATAGCATCCATCCGGAAAAATCTTATCAGTACTCGTTCTAAATAGAAAGTCTTATCAGTATGAGGTTTTCCTCCAGACGTCGTCGTATGGTGTCTAGTTGTGCCTAAATGAAATTGATGCGAATTTTGCAACCAAAATGGCCACCATGGTGGACATCTTGAAAATCTTGATTTAATAGCAGCAATACATTTACCCATCACTATTATATAGCTTTATTCCTTTTTCGTGTCGAAAAACTCGTCCGTTCGATGTGAAAACATTCTCCCACTTAAAGTAGAGAATTTGTCAACAAGCCACGTCACGCCCGTGCATCTCTCTGCGCCTGCGCAAACATTCATCTTTTTCATGGACGCCATACCTGGTGGTTGTGTCGCAAAAACGTAACCTGAGGAAATTGTCTGCTGCGGTTTTCAACTACATTTCGGACTTCCCTCCTTCTAAATTCATCTGTGTTACAGTTGTCCGTCTCGGCTATATGTGTTTTATGCCACTATTCGTCAGTGTTTAGTTCTGGGAAGAGTTTTTCTACTTCTCCACGTGTACTCTACCCTTAGAGGGGTTAGGGTAAACAATATGTCTTGTTTCTTTTCAGGTACACGGTAAGTCGTCTATGTCATTACAACACGACATAGAACAACTGTGATAGCGCCGCAATTAACAGGCGCATAATTTTACAGAATTAATATTTCATTTATATATTATTCTCCTACTATTGCAATTGTTTCTTTATTATCTACGCGTGTCGCGTCGCATGCTTTTCTTGTATTTTCCTGAGAACAATAAAGCTTGTCAAGTGAACTAGCTTCTAATATCTCTTGGGAAGAACATATATATGTATATTGTTTACCTGTAGCAAACTAACCACTGCGGTGCAGATAGCCCGCAAAGTATATGGTGAACGGGTATGTATAGAGTACGCGACTTACCAAAAAAAAGGTGAGTTTTCTACGTGTAGATTTTAAAGGTGAGTTTATACGTTGTTATTATTATTGATTGATACTTCAATAATAATTATTTCAGATAATATTTATTTCAGATAAAAGAAACAATGTCAGCAAATCAGTCTGTAGGTAAGTGTGGCCATAAGAAGGCCGCATGGGATACACACTCAGACTGTCTTACCTGTTCCAAGTGTAAGCGGAACAGTCGCTGCAATATTTGTACAAATTGGACCAATGAAACCTGGAATCTTGCTGATTCCAGGCGTACTTATAGAGGGCGGAAAAAAATAGTTAAATCCCCCTCATCGTCTGATTTCTCTGGTTTTTCTTTTACAGGTACTCAGACTAAGGCAACATACAGCAAGAAGACCACTCTAGTTCACAAGGACATTCCGGGGCCCCAAGAGCCTGCACCAGCCTCTCCGGACATAGTTGAGGTCCCTCCTGTAGGGGCTTGTGAACGCTCCAAGAGTAAATCGCATCTCCCGGGAAGGGAGAAGACGAAAAAGAGCAGTAGTGTGTTACTTCCTTCCACCAGGAAGGAAGTGTACCACTCCAAACATTCCCAAAGTAGCGTGTCGCACCCTCTCGAGGAGGGGCTACACCGCACCTTGGGTAGTAATGAAGACAGACGGACATCTGAGATGTCGTCTGACCGGTCACTGACCGGTGACCGGTCCGGTCACCGGTCAGTGTCGGGTGACCGGTCACCGGTCAATGTCTTCTGACCGGTCACTGAAGTTTACCGCCTACTACCTACGGATTTGTGCCCGAAACCGTCTGGCTCACAGTCCAAGAAGATCCTCTCGAGTTTGGAAAAGATCTCCGGGGCTCAACCACAATCAGATCTTCTGCTCCTTCCGCATTCCTCTACAATTGAGGAAATATCACAGAGGTTCTCCTCAGGCCAGGACATCGCTAGACGGCGCAAAGGGTGGGCTGTCCCAGCCTCTACTTTAAGACCTATGGTCTCTGCCTCTAGTTACCGGGTACATTCCCCGAAGTGGCCCGTTAAACCTCCTCAATTGGATGCAGATGCATCTCAAGTCGGCTTGACAACGGGAACCTGGGCACGCCTTCCTATTAAGACGATCGAAGCCATTGAGCAGAAGGTCCGTCTTCTGACCACCATAGCTTCTCATGCGGACCTCTTCTCAGCTACGTCGTTTAGTATGCTGAGGGAGGCCTCTCTGAATCCAGCCGCATTACAGCGTGTGCTGGAAGCTGTTGCCAAGACATCTCGGCATTCACTCGCTATTGCAATGGCCCTTTCAGCGGAACTCCTACACATCCGTCGTGATGTTGCACTAGACTCCTCGAGGGTCTTACTTAGCCACAGTAAAGACCTTCTAAGGGCTGCTCCCTTGGAAGCTGAGAGTCTCTTCGGAGGTCTCATTCCCACTGTGGCCTCACAAGATTTGAAGGACCATCAACATAGGTCCTTCACAACTGCACCTGGCCCATCGCAATCGGCCAGGAAGCGTACTAATGTGCATCGACCTCAGGGGCCACCTGCTAAATTCTTTAAGCAGGTGCAGCCCCAATATAGTGCACAACCTCAATATAGTGCACAACCTCAAATGAGACCTCCTCGTCAGTCAGGTCCTAGGCGTGGACCTAGATGCCGAGGAGCCCCTAGGAAGAAGTTCTACAACCCACCTTCCTTTCCCAAGGAAGGAGGGGGGGGACGGCCCTAGGAACTCGCACCCTCTCCTGCCATCCATTCCTCTCCCAAATATCCCCGTAGGGGCTCGCCTAGGCCTCTTTTCAGAGGCTTGGGCAAGTATCACGGACGATGGGTGGGTCCTTTCTCTTGTAAGCGAGGGTTACCGTATTCAGTTTCAGGAACAACCTCCACTATCAAGGACCCCCGTATTCTTTCATCAGTCCAATCTGGTGAAACTAAGGGAAGAGGTAAATACCCTTTTACAAAAAGGGGCAGTCGAGAGGGTCCTGAACGATCAGTCCCCTGCATTCTACTCCCGAATCTTCCTGGTCACCAAGAAAAGTGTGAAATTTCGCCTTATTATCGATCTCTCCCCCTTAAACCGTTTTCTTTTGGAGGAACATTTCAAGATGGAGACCACCTCCTCAATCCGAAATGCGATGCGGCCATCGGATTGGGCGGTCTCCATCGACCTTCAAGATGCATATCTTCACATTCCGATTTTTCCACCTCATCGGAAATATCTCCGGTTTTGCTTGGACCAGGAAGTTTTTCAATTCCGGGTTCTACCGTTCGGAATAGCTTCCGCACCCAGAGTTTTCACCCGAGTTATGGGAGTAATAGCGTCTTATCTACGAGTACGGGGAACTCCGATTCTCCAATACTTCGACGACTGGTTAATCCACAACGTTCAGGTTCAGTCCCTCCATCAGGATCTGTTCCGTTGTTGGTCCACAGTAACTCGATTGGGTCTTTTACCCAACCTCGAGAAGTCAGAACTGATTCCATCCCAAGACTTCGTTTATGTAGGAATCAACTTCCTCACAAACCAGAACTTAGTCCGGGTTCCCCGAGAGCGTATAGATCGAATCCTGGCACTCTTAGAGACACTACGAGTAAAAACCGTGTTGTCTGCTCGCCTTTACCTATCCCTACTGGGAACCTTGAACGCCGCTGCAGATCTGGTTCCCTTAGGACGGCTCCATATGCGCCCTCTACAGTTTCTCCTACTCGCAAGGTGGAAACCACACAAGGATTCTCTATCAGCTCTGATTCCTCTAGGACCAGATTTCCATCATCATCTGCGATGGTGGATGAATCGAGACAGATTCCTAGCTGGGGTCCCCATGCACGCTCCGGATCCCCACTCCTACCTGTTCGCCGACGCGTCAGATTCCGGTTGGGGTGCTCATCTGGAGCCAGAGGGGATAACTCTTCAGGGCCTTTGGACCCTACACGAGTCGTCCCTCCACATAAACAACCTAGAAATGAAGGCTGTCTTTCTAGCATTACAAGGGTGCGTCGACAGGGTAAGGGGTCGTTGTGTCATGGTCTCCTCCGACAACACGTCCGTCGTAGCGTATCTCCGACGTCAAGGAGGCACACATGCCCCTTCTCTTTGCGTGGAGGTCTGGAACCTCCTCCGCTGGGCTACCTCGGAGAACATCTCCCTCCGAGTTCGCCACATCCCAGGGAAAAAGAACATCTTAGCGGACAGTCTGTCCAGGCCAGGCAAATCAGTTCTCACAGAATGGACTCTTCACCGCGAAGTGACAGAGTCCCTTTTCTCACTATGGGGAAGGCCCCTCGTGGACTTGTTTGCGACCAGGCTCAACAACAGACTCCCCTTTTACGTCTCCCCAGTCCCGGACCAGAGAGCGTGGGCAGTGGACGCGTTCAGCTTCCAGTGGGATCGTCTGTTCGCATACGCCTTCCCACCGTTCCAATTGCTTCCCCAAGTTCTGCAAAAAGTCAGAACTTCCACTGCCCGGATCATTCTCATAGCTCCGTTATGGCCCCAACGATCGTGGTTCAACGATCTTCTAGATCTATTGATAGATCAACCCAGATCTCTCGCTCAACGGAGGGATCTTCTGTCACAACACAGAGGCTCCCTCCTACACAACAGCCCACACATTCTCCACCTTCACGCTTGGTTCATCTCAAGCGATCTATCCGCCAGAACAAGTTTTCGGGCCGGGTTGCCAGTTGCATCATTCAGGCCAGGAGAGCTTCTACATCCAAGGTCTATGATGCCAGGTGGAAAATCTTTTGTGATTGGTGCAGTAGGAAACGTGTTGATCCCAGCTGTTCCTCTATAACTGCCATTGCTGATTTCCTTTTGTTCCTTTTCGAGAACAAAAGATGTTCAGTATCTACTATCAAGGGCTATAGAGCCGCCATTTCTAACACACTTAAATTCTCTCAGGGCTCGGAGATTGGTTCAGATCCACACCTTGCCGATCTCATTAAGTATTTTGAGCTTCAGAGACCTGTCACTCGCTCTCTGACGCCTAGATAGAATCTATCATGTGTTTTATGGTCCTTAACAAAAACCCCCTATGAACCATTGGGTGAGGCATCCTTTCAGGATCTCACACTCAAGACGGTATTTTTACTCGCTTTGGCGTCTGCGAGAAGACGTAGCGAGATTCATGCATTGTCGGTGGACACTGGCTGTCTCCGTTTTAATGGCAATTTTGAATCCGTTTCCCTCCTCTGTCAGCCAGGATTTTTAGCCAAAAATCAATTACCTGCGGTTGCTCCATCACCTATAGAGATCCCCAGTCTTAGTCGAATCTGTGCTGGGGATGATCAAGATAGGCTCTTATGCCCAGTTAGGGCACTACGTTTCTATCTAAATGCTTCAAAAGTGAAAAGAAAGGGCAGGAAACGTCTTTTCCTTCCTCTTAAGGGCTCCGTTGATATTTCGGCCTCCACGATTTCAAGGTGGATTGTCACCACAATTAAAAGAGCTTACCAGTCCCTTACTGATAGAGACCTTTCCTTTATGAAACTAAAAGCCCATGAGGTTCGAGCCGTCGCTGCCTCATGGGCCTATCTAAATCACTCTTCTCTGGAGGACGTCATGAAGGCAGCATTTTGGCGATCCCATACTACCTTTTCGTCCTTCTACCTCCGCTCATTAGCACATCAAAGCGCAGGCATATTTTCTCTGGGTCCCATAGTTGCGGCACAACATGTGGCCCAGAAGGACTCCAGCAAATCGTAAAGTGGACATCTCCCCTCAAATGGTGAGTATTTTACATTTTTCCTCTGTTTTTGATCAGTTTAACATCAGCCGACCCACCTAACTGACAAATTCAGCTATATAATAGTGATGGGTAAATGTATTGCTGCTATTAAAATGTAGTTTTTTGGGGGGTAAAACTAATTTTAATTATGCAATACTTACCCATCACTATTATCAAATGCCCGCCTCCCACCCCGCTCTGATGCCCTGGCGTAATTTCGTCTATGAAAAAGATGAATGTTTGCGCAGGCGCAGAGAGATGCACGGGCGTGACGTGGCTTGTTGACAAATTCTCCACTTTAAGTGGGAGAATGTTTTCACATCGAACGGACGAGTTTTTCGACGCGAAAAAGGAATAAAGCTATATAATAGTGATGGGTAAGTATTGCATAATTAAAATTAGTTTTACCCCCCAAAAAACTACATTTTCAATACTTATCCTGAATGTATGGTCATATTCACATAGGGTTTTCATCAAAAGACTTCTGATAACATCTAGTTTGTCCTAAGTGTCAATTTTGTATCCAATATGGCTGCCACAGCGGTTGTTTTAAAATATTGTTATTGCTCAAAAACATCAGTGATGGTTTCAACACTCTGCAGTTAAAAAGAAGAAATGATCTTATCTTAAATTCCTGGAAACTCTTTTCAGTCCATAGAGCATCAGTCCATCCAAGAGCTTTCTTCATAAATTCCACTTTGATTACAATTTGAGATGAAAATATCAATGTAAATTTTCATTGTGAGATTGTAAATATCATTTTGACATTGCATTCTCGACAAAGGTCCTTTCTCACAAAGTAGTACCATTCGGTAAGAAGTGCCCATTCTCCTCCTCCATCTACTGTAAGAAATTTCTGACTGGAACACTGGAAATGGGAGTAGTCTTGTCGTCAAGCATAGGGTTATCATTGGAGATACTTGGTTAATTTCATTGTTTAATGTTTAAAGTGTTAAGAGTGTATGTGTGTCTATTTCGACATGAAACGTGTGTGTGTTTGACATATAATGCATGTCTGTGTTTGACATGGAACGTGTGGTCTAGGAAAATTTACCTTTATTCCAGGGAAAAGTAAGACACACATTTGCCCTTTACTTGTTACTTGATCATCATTACACATCACCACATTTATGAACATTACATGAAGTTCTTTTAAAATTACTGCAGTAAATTCATATTAGTTCTCTTTGATATGAAATTATTCTATTATTATTACATGTTCATATTCAATATACAAATGTATACTGTAGAGGTACATTGTAATTGAAACAACAGTACTGACACATACAGTAGCTGTCTTCTGTGTTTTACTTTAAATTACTGCACATTTCTTAACAAAATGAAATTTTATTTTTCATTTTGGTCATTTTGAAGCCAGACTTTTTATTTGGGATATAAGCAGTGTGATTATTCAATTTTGTTGTGCATTCTCTTAATTTACTGAACTATCATTCCTGATACTGGTATCGGATGCTGGGAGATAGTCTCCATAGTTATTGCCATTCATTTAATTCAGTCATTTCCTTTAATCCAGGGGTGTCAAACTCGTTTGCTATGGCGGGCCAGATTTGATATAAATAATAATAAATAATGAGTCTGGCGGGCCGTATCCGTCCCGTATGTTTGACACCCCTTCTTTAATCTTTTAATTCATAGTACCGTATATACTCAATTTTAAGTTGACTTGACTATAAGTATAAGTCTACCCCCACCCCTTTTTATGTCTGCAAAAAGCCAATTTCTCTTAGAGTCAGAGTTGCACTTTGGAAAAATAAACAAGACAATCTGGATAGATAGATAGATGGGAAAAATAAAGACAAAATTAGTGTAAAATACAATTATATTATTATGTTAATTCCACACGTCTTACAAATAAGCAATGAAAGTTATAAATGTCACTATCTAATGTCATTTGGTATCAAGTCCAAGAATTCATCCTCATTGTCTGATAAAGTTGTGAAATCCTCCATCATCATCTATTCATTGTAAATCGTCGTCTAGTAATCATAAATATCTTCCGACTCCTGATTCCTCTGCTTTACTGTCATATGCAGTTGCTTATGTAGAGGCTGAGCTTGGGCTCTGTAACACCTTGATCAGAAAGTCTGTGAAATCTATTAAAGGATACAACTGAATACATGTCAGTTGTGTGGCAATATCACAGGGAGTTCAAATAACCACCCTCTGTTACTTGGCAGTGAACAAGTACCAAATTTGTGGCTCGATCAAAGGGTTGTCACATGGGAAAACAAAGATGGTGGTGCCTTTAGAAGCTAAGGGATTAAGGTCCAACATGCACATGAAGTTGTAGAACTCTACTTGGCACTGAACAAGTATTAAATTCATGGCTCGATCAAAAGGATTGTCAACTTGAAAACAAAATGAGTGCTGCCTTTACAAGTCAGGGGCTTATTGGCCCTTGTGCAGTGGCAGATAACTTGTGAAATATCACTTGGGAAGTAAATCTGACTTGTGGAAAAGGAAAATACAAATTAAACAAAACTTGTATTGCATCAAACAATGTTTATACAGCAAAACACAAATATTAATACAAAATACTGGTTGTTCGGACTTGAATGAAAATGGAAGCAATTTTCTCAATACTAAACACCCACAGGAAGCAACAATGATGGACACTTAATTTTGCGGTAAGTAATATTAAATTTGCCAGTAATATTTTCAAATTATTCAAATCCAGATAATTGTAGATAAAAGTATTGTGTAATGAATACTGTCATGAAACGGATAAACACAGTGTATACCATATATGCATTTATGAATGGGAATAGTGGCATGAAAACATATAAATATTTGAATTTACAGTTTTCATGTACAGCAAACATATAGAGTTTCCAACATTACCCCAAGATTTATCAAATTATTTTGTATGTCATGCTTATAAGATGACCCCAACTATGCATGAATCAAATTTGCGATTAAAAACATTGACTTATAAGCGAGTATATAAGGTACTTACAATCAGGACACGGAGCACAAGACAGCAAATGATATAGATGGATATTTCTGTGCACTTTTTACAATGTGTTGCTGATATTTATGGGCACCCTTTTTGATTTTTACTGTGAGAAACGTTGCAAGTACACAGCCTGCAGAATGATGCTTTCTTAGGGATATTAGTTATTGAAACATTTTGATGGAATTTCATTGTGAAACAGGTTTGATCAGGTTCGAGCCTTTCCTGCTTTATGTATATTATTGTACCTAAATATTGAATGAAATGCACCATGTCTCACATCATTTTATTGCCTTATGTATATTGTACATAAATATTAAATTCAATACCCCATGTCTCGCATCATTTCATTGCCTTTTCAAAATATATTTGCAAACATTTGTAATAACCTTTGCGTTTGAATTTTACTAAATTGACAACATTAGAAAAAAAATTTTGACTGCCATGTAAGTGCATATATTACAACTGAAGATTCTTGTGCTGAAATGTACACATTCATACTCTCCATCTCGATCAATAAGGGGGATGCTTTTTCTTCGTTTCCATAGTAACCAGACTTCAGACTGGAAGTAGGTGTCTAAGTTATTCCTTGGAGTATTGTATGAATTTTGATGATGATTGTTGTCTAGATAATAAAATAATGCCTTTTCTCAGGAGACTTTTCGAATTGTTGATGACGTAAACTGTTAGCTAGCCATACATTGCTTTTTATCTGCAGAAATTCAGATATCAAGTGCAGACTTTTTTAACTTGAGAGATCTGGAATGCATTTTGATTCACAAATTGATCAGTTTTTGTTCTCTGCTTGTGTAATATACAAAAAAGTTTCAAGCAATTCAGCAAGTATGAGAGCTATTATTCTTTCTAGGTAACCATTTAATTTGCTGTTCAACCTGTATAAGAAACCACTTTTTTTCTTGCCTAACTGAATAAAAAAATTCAGACATGCCACTAGTAAACAAATATTGTAAAATAATTCAGCATGCAAAGTATATAATAAATTGTCCAAAAAGTGCAAAGTACAATGCATACTTTATAGCTCGCCTTTGTACTTTTTACAAATAATGATGCTTTGGATTTAAGGAATACTCTTTCATTTTCCTGCACACGCCTCTAGGTCGTTGTGCCATTTTCCACTGTTAGTATATGGCAATGTGGAGTCTGCTGATCATATGCTAGGATTTTGCCTTTAGCAGATCACATGGTATACACAAAGTCAAGGCAACAAGTTGATCCTGTGACCAGAAAATAAATGTATCTGGTAGTGCTTTGCTATTCTACAGCTGCTGAGCACATATGTCATCACTTTAATGTGGAAATGAAAGGAGCTAAAATAAAATCCCAGCAGTCAAATGGCACACTTAAAATATACATGTAATGGAGCAATGGGAAAAAATAAACCGTGATAACTGACTGAATACAATTCCATTCATATACTTGTTTGTTATTAGGAAGACATAATTTTCAGATATCTTCCTTTGAACTATCCCTTGAACTTGATTTTATTTTTTGCTCACAAGCCTAGAATGTCTTTGTAGCCAGAAGGACTGATAGATTGAGAAATTTACTAATCCTGCTGAATCTTTACTAGTCCTTTCCACAAAAGAAAGTCCGACGCATGTCGAGATTAACAATTTTATTTCTTAAATATCTTGGGGAATTACGGAAATAGCCTCGGGAAATTTCAAATTTGATACCTTAAAAAGTGGAAAGAAGTATTTCATTTTGAAATAAAAGAAATCAAATCTGAATTGTTATAACACTCAAGGGGGAAACTGAATCTCAGGGATTTATACAGTTAGCTCTGAAAGAATTTGGACATCATCCATTCATTCAGATTTTTGAAAATTACCCTTTTTTTCCCCTGTTGATGTTCTGAATTATATAATATATTTCTTTTTTATACGCCCACCGTAAGGCAGATTATGTTATGATGTGATCCATCCAACTGTTTCCAATTTGGTTTCTGCACAGTAGCTCAGTTGTCCACCATCTACAGTTACCATACTTTGTGGCTGGCGTGCACTTGTGGTAAGGAAGAACCCTACTGATTTCAGGCTCTAAGGTCAGTGTCACTGTGACTGACTGAAAGAAGAAAAATGGTTTCCACACAATAAATACACTGTCTACATTTGCCAAACTCTCTGGATTGCTTGCACTTGGGTAAGGACCCTGTCAGCTTCTGGCTCAAAATGTCAAATGTCAAGCTTACTTGGACTGAAAGAAGAAAAATGGTTTGTGCACAATAACTTGAGTCTCCACTGTTTACAGTTACCAAACTTGGTGGATTGCTTAACACTTAGGGTAAGGAAGACACCCATCAATTTTGGGTCAAAAGGTCAATGGTCAGAGTCACTGAGACTGAAATACCAAAAATGTTTTCTGGACAAAAATTTAAGTTATCTACATAGAGGACTGTTCAGTATTGGGCAGGTGGGTTGGCATACAAGGCACTGTTTAAGGTTCTCTTATTCACTGTTGCTTTTATGGTAAATGTGGTTCCAATGCATTAGATATATCCCTTAGTTCAATCATGTGCAACCTACAGCACACTGGCCACATCCTGCCCGCAACCTAGTTTTATCCAGTTATATTTACATCATACGGGTATATTTAAAAATCGCTATCTGGCCGGTACCCTGGAGGAAGTTGCACATACCTACCTTTGTTGGTGTTCACAATGTACCGGTACATGTATTTTGTAATCCCAAACAGCACTACTGCATGACCACTACATGACATCTGTGGTTCATCATCATTGTAAGATAATGTAAAAATAAAAGATGTGTGGTTCCGGTAACCCGACCTGTTCTATTTTAATAGCCCTATAACTGTTTATCATATATGCACACAAAAGAATTGGTACCAACTGTGAAGGGAACTAACACCAGCTAGATATTTTTAAAATAGCGAATACTGACCTTCCTACCCTATTTTTGTTAACACCATTAACAGAACCGCAAATTATTTTTTTGGGTATGCCTGAGTGCATGTTTAGAATCAAAATTGTTCACCCAGAAAGTTTGTAGTACAAATCAGGTGGACAGGCATCTTCAGTTCCATATGCACTCACTAATTTTCTTTAATTGAATAAAAATTATGTGTGTAAATTTTATATTTTTAATACAGTAAATGAGGTTTTATCATGCAAATGAGATGGGGTAGGACTAGAGCTTATTTCCACAAAGTCAGTTCCACTTCATGACAGAAACTGCTCCCTTACCCTATATTAGTTGTTGTTCATATCAGCTGATGGAGGTCACCGACCCAGAGGGCAAGAACAGTCTAGGCATACCACATACCAGTGCTGAACAGTGCTGAACATCTGGCTCAAGTGTGATGATAGGCTTATCTGCCTCCTAAGGAGCTGAAGAAGGGAGGGGGAGGGCTGAATTGATTCAGGGCTGTTTCAGCAACCTCACAGATGGCACATTTGATCAGTATAAACTATGTTATTGGTTCTAATACAGATGTCCCTTGCGCATTTGAAATGATTGTACTTGATCACTGCGAGGACACTTACTCCTGTAGACCCATACAATCAAATGCAGCCTGAACTAGTCTTTGTCACTAAAATGTTTGACACATTCAAAAGGGCATGATTAACATCTTGATGATTAAGACTCTAGTATCGTATGTTTTGTGTTTTCAGGTCTACCATCAAATTTGAAAAGATGCAGTTAGATCCAATCCAGGGAGTAAAATAACCAATTTATAAAATTCCTATCTTTAGGTCTGAATCGTAAATACATAAAATATTACAGAATCAGACTTTGATGATGTTCTTTCTTTTTCCAAAATATTATCCTAAATTTGTGCACAAGGACTTGTATTTCTTTTTTAAATGGAAAAACGTTTAAAAATCTTGAAAATAAACGTAAAAGCAAAACTTGGAAATTTCAAAACTGACATAATTCTAATTATATTTCTCTTGGAGTGGAAAAGGACCCTGATTCTTACCGTATATACTCGTGTATAATCCGATACCAAGTGCAAACTGCATAGACCCAGATCTACCATCACATAATACGCCGGCAGATCTGGGTCTGTGCAGTTTGTAAGGAATAATCAGTACAGCAAACAACATAGACCCTGATCTGCTGGCACATTATGTGATGGCAGATCAGGGTCTATGTTCTTTGCATTCTGACCAGGCTTATATGCGAGTATATATGGTAGTTGAGTTTGATAATTTTATTGCAGTTGGCCTTGGTAAGAATGTGTACATTGTACTGTATCAAAATGGTGTTCATATTTAAGAAAGTATCCGATGGGCTTTGACTCTTAGATCTTCATCATGTAATAACATGTTTACTGATAAACCTTGCCTGGACAAATTACAAGATTGAACACATCATCAAATGCCATATCAGTGCAAATTTTCATGTGTCTGTGCAAACTGCTTTTCAAGATAAGAGGCCTTGCTTTTCTTTGTATCAATGATAATAACAATACTTCTTTATATGTGTTAGCATTCATTAAATAGAGTTTTGTCAGGAAAATATATTCCTTTATTTTGCATTGTAGAATTTGGGTCTTTCCTAGCACTGTATACAGTGATGATTAATCAAAGTAACTGAAGATTGGATGGGAAAAGTAAAATGATGAGTGTTCAGTTATGATTTTCCGTAAGTGAATATAAACAGTTATCATTTTTGGGGGGTGAGTTGGGGACTCTTAGACGTTGGGGGTGGGAGGGGGTGTCGATAACATGAAAATAAAATGGAGCTCTACATAAAAATTTAATAAAATTGGTGTCTTATCCCCTGAGTTGGTGAGCACTGCAAAAAACAAACATACTATTAAATACTAGGTCTTAATCATAAAGATAGTAATGATACCTTTCTGAATGTGTCAAATAGCTTAGTGATCAAGACTACCTGTAATTCAAGGTGCATTTGATTTTATGACTTTGTTTGAATGAATGTTCTCACAAGGATCAAGTAGTAGTAGCTCAAACATATACAAACATCCGGAACTTGTAACTATAGCATAGTTTGTATTGATTGAACATGACCTCATAAAACATGGACTGTGCTTATGACAGGAGCAATATATGCTGAAAAATTTGGATATAATACTTCAAACTAAATTGTTTTGCATTTGTTGAATGCGTTAAAATAATGTCCTTATTCATTTTGAGTCTATTTGTTTGCATAAAATACAAATATACTGCCTCTCCAGAGCGAAGTAAAATATGTGAATAAAAAAGCTTATAGTTAATATATCCTTCTATTGTTTACTACAGTCTAAGCACCAACAACAGGGCAGACTACAAATGGTATCAGTAAACCGTTCAACTTTACAGGCTAAAAGCAACTTGACCACTACGTAGTTTTAAAAATTAATATTGCCCATGAAAAAAATATTTACAAAATGTCACCAACCTATTAAAATCAATGGTTGATTGGTTATTATGAATCTATGATCTTTAAGTTTCAACCACTTCCCAGCAATACACTGTATACATTTTTTAGTAAAGTCTTAAAATAAAATAAAAAATCCCAAAACGAAGTGCATAATTTTATGATGATATTGCGTTGTTAATTACTCTTTTTGAATCGCATAATATAGTTATGCTTTTCTACCTCTAATCACTTTCTGCTTGTGACAGTGTAAAGGGAGCCACGATAGCTCAGTTGGTAGAGCATCGGACTTGGTAATCCAAGCATCATGGGTTTGACACCCAACCAGGCCAGCTCGGGTGGACTGCCTTGGTGTGTCCTTGGGAAAGGCATTTAGCTCCTATTTCCTTGGCATGATATAGCCAATAATGTGTTAAAAAGTGCCATTAAAATGAACAAAACAGACCGTGTAAAATTGTCATGTTGTAGTATTGATCTTGCAATCATTTAATTAACAAAAGAAAGTTGTTTAACACTAGTAAGCCAATACAGGTTAAGAGAAACTTGACACTTCTATACTCAACTTCATACTATTCTGCCAAAGCCCTGCATGAGGACAGAAAGAAAAAAAAAAAAGAAACTGATCTACCAATATTAGAAATGTATTCTGCATTTTACATGGCATTTTTTATTCACTATTATTTTACCATCTAGTAAAATGGTTCCCAAACTTTTTTGATCATGACCCTAAATACCATCTTTTGCAACCCAAAATGCAGTACCAGTATAAGGTCACGAGGGTCCTCGCGACCCGGGGTTTGGGAAACACTGATCTAGTACAATGCAGCCTCTCTTGACCAGCCACAAATGGGATGGATCAGTTTTGGTTGTGTATCGGAAGCACTGTTAAGGGACAGTAAAATATAAAATGACAATAAGTGACAAAATGAAACTCCAATTGGATATGATATATATTTAAAGGGAGAGATACAGTACACGCATCGTGTTTTTATGATTCACCACAAAAATTGCGTGGGCGTGGAGAAAGGGCAGGGGATTAAGTGTCCACTATGAGTAGTTTAAGTCCACTCAGTCTAGTGGAAGTGCATGATGGATTTTATTGCAGTCGTCGTGAGTTGTAGTGGGTTTTATGGCACCCCTCGCTGATTCTATTGTATTCACTCCGCGAGTCGACACACTAAACAAACAGATGGGAGACTCTCCGACACCGTAAACCGAACATAGCAGGTATCAATTTCATACCTTTACCTGTACAGTGGTAACATTTCCTGTGTATTTATCAGTAGCCTGGCTGAGGATACATACAGACGAACACGCGTAACGTAGAACAAATGAGGTTTTATATTTCTTGGATATCTTTCCACCCCTGTCCATGACAAAGCGTACATCAGAAATAATTGCTTAGCTACAACGTACATCCCTGCTGATTCAATACATGTATATGTACCTGTTAGCATATACAGATCCGGAAATTGACATTGTTCTGCATCAAGCGGTAACTTCGAGGTTCTTTCTCAATAAATGATATTTCATAAAAGTATGTTGTGTACTGGTTATTAATTTGTCAGTTTCCCTTTAATTTCCATATCATTTCCAAGACCCACCTTGAAGAAATCATTGAAAGCAGTAATACATATAGAACTCGAAAAGAGATTACAAACGAACGCCGTAATATTTATATCGAACATGTACGATCATGAAAACTGGCACATTATGACATGTATGTCATAATTCTTGCCAAAGTATTTTAAAATAAAAAAGATACACGAGCTATACTACGGAAAGGTTCTTCTGTACTGTTACCCTTAAACTTTTAAAATCACATTGTTTATGAGACAGTATGTCAATTTTTAAATGCACGGAATTGTGTACACTGTATTGACTGTTGCGCTCTATCAGTGGCCATTCATGTCATAAACAAGTGAGTTCAATGAGAAAAAAAGTTATTTCCTGTCCACACTTTTTTCACGAATCTACATTGCATCACCAGGAACTGACTGAGGAATATCATTCTTACTTTGAAGCCAGCTGCTATGCCTGTTGCTGTAGCTTCCTGCCTCGAGTCAACAACAGTCCGTCATGACAGTTTCTACATGTCATCAGCTAATGTTCAATGTCGCGCTTCGATGTTTCAAAATGTACAGTACAATAACTGTTGAATGAAAATATCACAAAACCACACACCTTAAATCTAACAAGATGTTAGTTTGTGAAAAACAAATTTGGACTGAGAAACGCATTTGATGTTAAGTTCTCATATTATCGTGTAAAACATTTAAATTAAATTTAGGGGGAGGGGGTGTACTGGCCTTGATGCACGTCTAAACTATCTAAAAATCAGAAGAAGTGTAGTTGTTTCAAGCTATATCCCATCTCCTCCGTCTCTTTCTCTCCCAGCCTACAACCCCCCCCCCCTTCCCCACTCTGTTGCATAATAAGCAAATAGAGTTGAAGTCTTAAATGACTTAAATTAGAACAATTCCTAGCAGCTACTGGTCAGTGTCGCGCTTCTATGTTTTAAAAAAAACAAAACACTGTTGAATAAAAATGTTTCTTGTTATCGCAAAATCAAATGCTTTAAAACTAAGATGTTAGTTTGTGAAGAGCGAATTTAGACAGAGAAAGTCTCAGAAACACGTAGCCGTTAAGTGTTGATATTATAGCGTAAAACTGGTTTCTAGCGGTATATAAAGCAAACTATATATAGTATTGTTATTTTCCCGATAAGGAAACAAGCATTTAAATGTAACAAGCTGCAATGGTCCTGAGTCACGTAAAATTATTAATATTTTATTTTCTAAAAATCACAACAAGTGTAATTTTGTTCAAGCTTAATCCTATCACACCCGCACTCCCAGTAGCACATAGATTAGAAGTTAAATTACTTAAATCAGAATGCAAATATGTCATGGGAATATTGTTATGAAAACACCAATGGTTTCTGTTTAATGAAGCCAATTCAGCTGGCATAACATCCTGTAATGCAAGCGCTAGAAAGACGTGAATGAAACAGCGTTAGATAAACAAGTAGCGCATCAACCCTGCCTCTGGGTATAAGCGGCAACTTCAGTGTGTTTTCTCAATAAATGATATTTCATACAGAACTTCTTGTACTAGTTATTAATTTGTCATAGTTTTTCTTTAATGTCTACACAGTTTCCAAAACCTTCTTTAAAGAAATTATTGAAAGCAGGATACAAATACCTTTATCTGTAGACTTAGAAAAATGGCTGATTATTTAAGAGTACCGTATTTTCCGGGGTATAAGTCGCTACTTTTTTTCGTTTTTTCTTAAAAATGACGTGTGCGACTTATATGCAGGAGCGACTTATGCGATAAATAAACTTTTTTAACGACTGTGACTGATGCGCAGTGATGCTGTGCTTTAGCGAAATGCATCTACCGGTATACCGGCAAGCCAATTGCTGGAAACTTACATACGGTACACGTAAGTATTAGACTATAGGATTATCAAATTAAATAATCAAATAATATTTAGTTATATATGTGTTAAAATTTGTTGTTATTAATAAATAAAAAAAATATTGAAATAATGATTGCCATTGTATTTCCTTTATTATTCGGCATGTACATCTTAGAATCTTTCTGTCTCTAAATTCAGTCGTTGTAAATTTCAGCACATTTTCCCACCCAAGCTGCTAGTCAAAGTCCTTTGAACTTGCCGCCCAGCTATTGCGTCATGTTCTTTTGATGTACCGGTACTCAAATAAATACAGCATGCAGAACTGGGGTTATTTTGTTATTTTAAACAACGAATTATGTCACTGTAAAGCGTTTCCAAGACCTCTGGTAGCGCTTCATAATTTACTTCAATAGTAGTTTATAAAAACACACAATCATTTTTTCGGTTGGTTTCGCAATGGCTTGTTATAAAAAAAAAACCATAGCATGAATAATTCCTCTGATGATTGCTCTAGTTTTAAACTCTGGATTAAGCCAAGACTGGCTTCATGGAGAGAACTTCAAAGTACCGGTAATTGATACGGAAGACGAAGATTTTGACGGTTTTTCTGACGCGGATTAGCGACAACGTAAACAAATAACAGTGGCGCTATTATTTACTTAATAAATATTACTTATAAATCTTATTTGCTTTTATTTTCTATTTCTATTGTAATACTGACTTTTATATAACTCTTAAACAATTGTATAATATTTCTTACACGAAGTTGGAAATTACCAAGTCGCATGCAATGGCCGGCGGTGTCAAAGACGTGATTACGGTAAGTGCGCAGGAGCGATTTATACGCAGGAGCGACTTATCTGTTGAATTTTCCAAAATTATCTGGATTTCCTCCTCCCGCGACTTATACGCAGGAGCGACTTATAGGGCGGAAAATACGGTATGATAATTTTTAAATGAGCCGAATTCGTCTACATGGTATTGAAGGCTGCTTTCTTTCAGTGGCTATTCATGCCATAAACGAAGTGATTTTTTATGAAAAAGGTTACTTTCTTCGTAACTTTATTCGTGAATCTATCATCAAGCAGCAGCTGAGGAGTGACATTTTTACTTTGACGTTAGCCGCGCTACGCTTGTTAACCATGGCCATTCATGAAGTGTTGAGCTTCTATCTTATTTTTTGTAGCCCCGATATTTCAAAAGAAGCATTAACTTCTGAATGAAACTATTTTTGTTGCGTGTGGAACAACGAATTTTGGACTTGTAATATGGAGTGAGAAACGCAATGTGGTCAAGTTGTGATATTTTTGCGTAAGACTGGTTTCTAGCGGTATATAAAAAAAAACATATAAAATTTGTATTCTCCCAATTAATCTTGCAACGCAGCGCATATAATACAAATCTGTCGCAGCAACACAAAGCTATTACATGTTTAAGAAAGCTGTATTACACTACAAGCTTTCTGTTTTTTTTTTTTTTAAATGCATCTTTTTTTTAATAAAATGTGTTTATCACATGCAAACATGAGAGAGAGAGAGATTATGCACCATAACTTTCGATCGATGTTAGCCGTAGCTTTTATCGCAAACTTGGAAACAGGCATTGCTAATTAGAGAGTATGCATTTTAGAAATGTGCCTCGTTCATCTTCATTTTGAAATTCGTCTACTGACAAAATTTAGAAATACAATTTTGATTCCACTCATTATATAAGTAAGTTAATATGTAAATCACTGCTTGGCAATTCATTTTGTATTTAACAAGAATTTATATAATTCATTGGGTTATTCACCTGCTATTACCGTATTTACCGTATATGTTGGGACACCGTATATGTTGGGACACCATAAATTAATTTTTAAAGTAATTTTTTTGTGCACTGTAAGTTCTGGGACAGATCGTTTTTTTCGAGTCGTAAGTTTTGGGACACCTTTTAAATCATAATATCGATGCTTAGCTGGTAAAACAATTGCAAAAGTAAATAAAATAAAAACCGCTGTCAGTGTTGTTTGTTTACACTTGTTTTCTTATCTGCAAACTTTTGAAGAACAAAATTTGATAAATCTATGGGCAATATAGGAGACTAGATGTTTGCACTACGTACAAAATACGTGCAAGTCGGAGCAACCCATACTTGTATTATATTTTGTTTTGCTGTATAAACACTGTTTGATGCAATCAAAGTTTTGAGTTGATTTATATTTGCCTTTTTCATAAGCCAGATCTAATTCCCAAGTAATATTTCCTCAGTTATCTGCCAGTGCAAATCCCTTAGATCGAGCCGCCGAGTTGATCCTTGTTCAGTGCCAAGTAGAGTCCTATATTCAGCTGACAATTTATTTGAACTTCCTGTGATCATGCCGCACAATTGACGCCTGTTCAGTTGTGGCAAATCCCTTAAATACCAGTACATTTCACAATGTATGCTCAAAGTGTCACTTACGGACCCCGGCTGTTCCATTGTTTCAATTTATTTTCAAAATTCCTGTGAATACTGCTAAAAGAAACCAAAGCCGGCTTCCCTTTGTCTGCCGACTTTGTATATAAAAAATCTGCACACTTAAAATAATCCAAAGTTGGCTTCCAGGGTCTGCTTGCTTTGTAATAAAATAAACTTTGTATTTGAAATCCTACTGGTAAGTTGAAACAATTAGTTTATTGCTCGCTACCAGCTGTGTTTATTCACCACCCAGTCTTCTGTTGTTTGCCATCTGTAATTGTAACTGATACAAACAAGCATTGATGTCTGCAGGGTAAATAATATACACAGCATTAATTGTCTTTAAGAATACGTTCTGTATCCCATGCTAGCGATAATATTGTCATTTGCTCTCACGGTGAATGTATTTCCTAATAATGATTTTTATTTGCGAAATGTTGTTATATTGTTAACCTGGATATAATACACTCTTGGTTATTTTGCACCATACACCGGATCATGCATGAATTGCTGGTGCCTTCAAGCAATCGGTTGTTATTTCTGTCTCTCTCTTTCTATTGTTTGTGATTTTACTAGATCCAATTTTAAGTTTGATAATATACCGGTATTCAAACTTCTGAGGACAACCAAACATGATTCGTGTATCTATATTCACGTCAATAAAATAATGTGTCAATGTTGTTACCTGACATACGCGATACACACGACCGGTACTCTACATTACCGGATCATGTGTTAGTGGATACGTTTGTGTCTTTTATACATAAATTTGTTATGAAGAACAAAAAAGGAATAAATGAGAACAGTACAAGGTTAGTTTCTTTCAGTTTATTATCAAATAAACGTTTAATATACCTACCTTTTTTTAACATGAAGTGCTGGGGGGGGGGGGCAAATTCAACACAATTTGTTCGGTTCTTAAGTTTTGGGACATATGATCTAGTTGAAAAAAAGTTTAACCATAAGTTATGGGACAGGAAAAAAATCATTTATTTTATCCTGTCCCAATATATGCGGTAAATACGGTAGTGTCCTTTGTCTTTTTTTCTTATTATCTATTGTCGAATCTGGTCATAATTAACCATGTACGAACTTAATGCTTCAGAAATTTAATAGACTGAAAGTCCAATGAGAAAGCATTACTGCAATAATCAAGGTGGACCTGACAATATTCGCGACCACCTTAGAATTAATATGAACGGTTCAAAATGAACAGGAAATAATTGGGATTTACAACCTCTGAAGCCAAAACTTTTCCACCTCCAGGTCGGAGTAGTTAACGAAAAATAAGAAGCCACATGTTTACAGCAATGAGTGCAATAATAGAGATAGATTTTATAGTCTTGGCAAACACGTCGTGTCGCAATTTCGGGTGATGTACAAGGCATTATTGATAGATATGATGTGTTCAGCTTGCGTGTAATACAGTACAAGTTAAACAAGGGGAGAAAGAAGTAATTCCAAAGCACAAAATAAATCTTACTGAAGGATACATTAATTAAAACACCAGAAATTTTAAAAGTTTTGCCAATTGAAGCAAATTAATCGTGATTACACACTTTTTATCGCTTTCACCAGTCCATTTGGTAATATTAAACTCGTCAGATGACCAAACCAGCAATCTTAAGTATATTTTTTAAAGCTGTTGGTCATAGAATGCAGCATCACGTGCTTCGTAGAATCGTAGTAAAACAGTAGGTCTACGGTAAAAGTAAACGTGTCTAGTTCCTAGAAAATGTGTCGCATGGACATGTATATTTGAGTCGCAAGTACTAAACAGGCTGGAATAGTAGAGGTTGTATATTGCATAACGCCGTGTATATTTCATTGTGTGGGAACATTTTAAGCAGACCATTTAAAAGTGACTGAGGTAATTAAAAACAAAATCACAACATTTCTCGCATTCTTTTATTTTAATAACGGAATGAAACCCGCTAATACATGTATTTATGTGTGATTTCTTTTAGCCTTTGTTTGTTTAAAACAGAATCCCCCCCCCCCCTCATTAAAATTAAGATAATTAAACTTTGTATAATTTGTGAATCATCATTCGTGACTCTTTTCTCGGCAGTTTATCTTTCATCTCTTTCAATACACGTATGTGAATGCGTTTTAGCGAGCGAGTCTTTGAATATTAAATGGCATTGCGTACAAATTAAAAAGAGCCTTCTGCACTGTGTGCTGTAGTTGAGCCGATAGGTAAGTTCCACGTGTGGTAGTGGGCGTCCACTATTACATAATTATATTGCTGCGACTTTCAAATGGGCAATAAAACTTAATCCGTCCACTACGAGCCACGACGTGGACAATCCACGACGACCACGATATCCTGTCCACGATGACACATCGTGAAAAGGATTAAGCTCCACACCCACGACGTGTTTTTTGATAAAAACATGATGCATGTACTGTATATGGTTATGACTGTAGAGGTTAGACTATTTTGTGTGACATATAGACTTTGATGGTTTTTTTTTTTTTTTTTTTTAGTACATTGCTGGTATTCATGAACCTTCACTTTTAAGATTATTTTGTATGACCTATTTCAGTCTTGCATCCTCGAGATGATATACATCCAAGCCACAGAATTCCTTGTGTGTCAGACAACCTTGTCATGGAATTGGTTCATTCATTTCAATGTCACTGGTCTGTGATAACAGCTTAGGTTAGAGTGACTTCTGCATTTTCTGGCTGGCTTGCAAAAGTTTGTATAATGGTGTTATGTGGCATGTGATCAATGTATGGTGCTCAAATGAGGGCTTTCATTCACCAGTACCTTTTATTATGTCTAGTTATTAACTAAATAGTATTGACCAGTTATGTTAAGTAGAGTTATTGAAGCAGGACTGGTTTGTTCAGGTCTGGTGTGGTCCTGTTGACAATATAGTTCCAGTTATTGTTTTTTTTAAAGTAAAAACTTGCATTACCTTCAGCTCTCTGCTAGAATAATATTTATCCTGTATAACTAACAGTGGCATTCCAAGGGATTTGCAGTTTGCCCTTTGGCAGCTTTACCTCCTGGATTATTTAATAAAAAGAATAACATTAGTACTTTAGAAAAGTACCAGGAGAGGACAAGAGTGTAATTACATTAAATAGTTCTTACTGTTTTTCCTATCTAGGAATCAATCCAGATTAAAGATTTTTCTCTTCTTTCACATGTATAATTGATAACAATTTTAGATCTGTGCTAAGAATGAACTCGCAGGAAATTCTGTGGAATACTCGATCTCGCATGCTGGTACATAATCCACAAAAAAAAATCCAGTTTAGCAGAAATAGTAGGCAATTACAACCACAATCTACTGTTTAATGATGCTGACATAAGTGATAAAGGTGAATGCACACATGCAACAGTGTATATGAAACTGAGTTACATTTAAATGAATAGAATGAAAATGTTCACAGGAGAATGAAAAAGTACATGTATGTCACTTCTACCTACATGTACTTTTTGCCTGTGGTAATTTCATATGTAGACTATATACAAAAGTGTATGTGCTACTTTTGCTTATACATGTAGTAGTACTCTCCAAGAAAAAATTTACTATTGAGTGATAACTCAATGGGATTGCTTAACAGTGACTTTGAATTTCACACATGCAACACAATGCCCTCCCCTGATGTGTATCTATGCACCTGAGTTTCTGGCATACTTTGGCCCTCTTCCGATGAACTTGACAAAGATGTCCAAAGATGAGTAGTATGTATATACGTATGTATTAGCTTTTAATGGCACCTCAGCACAACAATGACTATATGGTGCCTTTTAAAAGTTCAGTTCTAAAAATGTAAAAATGAACAATTGCACAAAAACTTGAAGATAAAACCCTCCAAATAAATGTAAATTTGAAGTACAACAAGATAAAAAAAAAAAAGGTAAGATGTTAAAATTATGTAAAAGGTATATAAATTAAAAGATAAATGTAAAATCCTTAAAAACATTTCCAAGGAATAGATACACAATTTTATGAAAGACAGTCTGATCAGGAAGTACTCTTTTACTTCAAGAAATAAAAATGGCCCAAAAATGCTTGTATGTAACAAACCAAATGTAATGACGAGGATGCTTTGGCTTCCTCTAATGGTGAATATCAAGGTAATTTTCCTAATAGAATTTTGTGAAAGAGTTTGAAGATAGATTTGGGAACAAAGCTTAACACTTCGGTGTCTACACAGATAATATGAACAGTAGAGCGCTGTCCATGAGTGGCCAAGATCTAGTTAGAGACGGACTTAGATAAAGACATTCCAACACTATACATGTACATGTATATTGGAACAATTTTTTGTAGAAGTGCTCAGAACTGCATATGCTTTGCCTCTTTTCATTAGTGTGTATTTGATCTGCAGGGAAGTACTGTTGATGTGACTTTCCACCTGGATTCTTTCTAATGTTCTTTGTAGTGTTGTGATGAAAAATGATATGTTCAGGACCAGGCAAAGATCCCATCCTTTAGAGAAGGAACCAGTGTGTAATTTGTGGTCATATTCACTTGGA
Organism: Margaritifera margaritifera; assembly: GCA_029931535.1. Lineage (NCBI taxonomy): Eukaryota > Metazoa > Mollusca > Bivalvia > Unionida > Margaritiferidae > Margaritifera > Margaritifera margaritifera. The sequence goes on along the minus strand of JAQPZY010001047.1, from coordinate 179,062 downwards.
TGAAATTATTCAGGATACTGTGTTTGATACAAATTTACAGGTGCTATCCTTTTTACTTTTGACTGTTGGATTTTGTTTCTTCAATTTGTGACTATTACCTACAGTAAAAGTTACTCCACTGCTTATACTTGCATGATGTCATCAAAAATAGAACACATGCATCACAAGGAAGAAGAGATGCTACATAAATGTGTGAATAATCAAGTAACCTTTGGTATATCAAGATGTAGGCATATTGAGAAATTTGAATTGTTGAAGGATGTTTACCTGGACACCTTCCGAAATTTGATAAACTTCGAGGGCCAATGTTTCTCAAGTTGGGTTTATGAAAGTGTTTTTGCTCTTGGGCAGGGGACAGAAAATTAGTTGACTTCGTGCTAGAATAGTACCCATTCCTCTTGTGATCTTGACTATAAGAGAATCAGATTTTGTCTGGAAAAAGTAAGTTTTTGTTTTTGTTTACTTGAAATTCAGAATGTCTCTATCTTGTGTCGCTTTCTATTATACTGTCCACCTGCTTTATTCGCATGCCATTTTTGTGGGTGGCTTAGATTCATGAAATTTAATGGCTGCAAATGCATAATTTTTTTGTCTTACCAGTTCATGTGTTAAGTATGCTGTGTGAAGTATGGTGAGACTAGTAAAATCTATGTTGGGGTTTGCACAGAGACAAGAAAATCTCAGGTGAGAAGTCATGTTATTTGTCTCCATTGAGGCTCGCTGAGTGGAGAGACAAAAAATGTATAGATATAAGATTCTTCTCTATATTTTCATCCGAGTTGCTGCTCTTTGTTTGCTTTCAGTATTTAATGGTCAGAAACACTTTTTACTTCATATTGTGTAAAGGCAAGTAAAGTGCCTTGCCCACGGATATGCCTTGGTAGCGATCTGGGCTACTTGGATTGTGGGAATTAAACCTTTATCCTTCAGGTTGTGTTATACAGGTCATTGGTAAGATCTAAACTTGACCATGGCTTGATTGTGTACAGATCAACCAGTAAATATGACCTCCTGATGCTTGAACCAATCCACAATTGGGGACTTGACATTTTGCCCGTGTACATTTGGAATTTTTCCTTCAGAAAGCCTCTATGTTAAGGCAAACAAACCATCACTTAATTTCAGACAAACAAAATTGGCTCTTCAGTATGCTACCAAACTATTCTCTGATCCATCTAATCCCACATATGATGTAGTTTTTATGGCCAAATACCAAACCTTGTATTCTCAGAAGGCAAACTTTATTCTACCTTTTGGCATACAAATTTGTCCTCAGTTAGAAATGGCTAAAATCAGTGTTTGCAATACTGCAAAATTCTGTTCCAAAATTGCCACAGAGGTTATGAACATCCCCAAAATTATATTTGATCTTTGCCCAAAAAAATCCTCAGCAAATCCTCTCCTATTTCAAAGTAAATTCAATGAAATCAGAGCTCTTATCGTAGCCATACATCCCCGTATACAAGCAGTTCAAAAGACGGAGACAAAGTAAGAGCTGCCATTGCAACATCCCATGGCACTATCTTAAGCCAGTTACAAGATAAAGCCTCAATTGTTACTGAGAAATTACAGACATTTTAATCTCTTTGAACTACATGGAGACCTATTTAAAACACATACAAATTGTATCATCTTTTCGGATTCCATTCCACATTGAAAGCCTTGCAAAATCTTAAATCTGACGTCCATTAATATCACAGATATTACAGAAACGTGATGTGGCCATACTATCTGGGAAAAGTATTCTGTGATGTTGGCTGCCTAGTCACATTGGTGTAAAGTTAATAAAAGGGCAGATAAAGCTGCCGTGAAGTCAACCATTTCCAGATGAAAGACTCCATATATATACTGACTTTAAATATTATATAAATCAGCATGTTTGTCTTGCGTGGCAAAATATGTAGAATGTAAACTTTAAACAAATTTAAGAAGATCAAACCTACAATTGGAAGGGGGTGGGGTGGCATCCCTCATACAGAGATTGCAGAGATGAGGTGGTTTTGTGCTGATCACATATCATGCATACCTGACTTGTGCATACCTCCTGAAGGGTGAACCTCGAGCAGATTGCATACCATGCCAGTGTCAACTGACAGTGGAACACATTCTTTTCGAGTGTGGCAACTTCCACCCAGTGAGACAAAAGTATTTTGATTTGAACTGCATGAAGGAACTGTATGATGATGTACCACCTGAGAAAAACATGGACTTTTTGAAGGAATGCGGTGTATATACAAAATTGTGAGCATATGTTTTAAGGATTTTACATGTGTTATGTTTATCTTTTGTTTCATATAAATATTACACAACTTTAACATCTACGTATTATATTTTATCTTACTGTACTTCATTTGTACATTTTTTCTAACTTTACCTTTTGATGGCACTGTATAGCCACAATCGTGCCGAGTTGCTGTAATACAGTGAAACCCCGCTATAACGCGATATTTGGAGTCCATAAAGTTCGATCGCGGAAAAAGCGGGGTCGCGTTATAGCGGGGTTTCGCTATATTTTTCTTTATTCAGAGAACAATGTATACACGTCTAATGTATAGCATGAATAGGGTATCAACACCGTTTACTATCTGATATCGATTCGTCTTTGTTTTCCCACATGACAACCCTTTGATTGAGCCACGAGTTTGATACAGCTGTACTTGTTCAGTGGCAAGTAACAGAGAGTGGTTATTTGAACTCCCTGTGATCTTGCCGCCGAAGCTCAGTTTCTACATAAGCACCCACATATGACAATCTTTGATCTTGCCGCCCAAGCTCAGTCTCTATATAAGCACCCACATATGACAATCTTTGATCAACCACCGCATTGATTGTATACAGGATGAACTGAAGTCCAGCGCACGTGTTGGCGGCTTACGTTTTTGATGTTTATTAAATCGTGAGAATCTTTTATCAACCACCACATTGTCTGATGCTCGGTTGTGTATGCAGTTAAAGAAGAAAAACACGTCGGCTATTGTTTGAGCAATGATTGTATACAGAATGAATTGAAGACAAACACAAAGAAAACTTACTGGCTTTACTCATGGATCAATAATAAGTAACATTTCCGATAATGTTTATTTTGGCATAACACTTCAAGAAATTGGTGAAATTGTTAAATTTCAGAAGCCATGCCACAATCGAATTCATAAGTGATCTCTTCCCCAAAATGATAATAAACTTTTTGTACACTATTTCTCGTACTTAAAAAAAAAAAAAAAAATTCCGTGTACGAGAAAAATACACGTACATGTATATACAATTTCAAGGAACCACGCCACAGACGTATTATACTCGAATTCCTACGCGATCTCTTCCCCAAAATGATACTGTAATATACACATTTTATACACTATTTCTCGTCCTTTGAAAAAAAAAAAAAAGTTCATGTGCGAATGAATATATGAAATTTTGGGAGCCACGCCACGATCGCGTTATATCCGAATTCGCGTTATAGCGGGGTTTCACTGTATGCAACACACATACTGTACATACAGAAAATACACACACACACACACACACATATAACGAGTCCAAGACCTTGACCACTGAGTAACAGCAGCTTCTGCCAGAGAAACTGCAGTGACTATAGTTGAGGAATTTTTGTAACTGAAACACAGTTTATAGCAGTTACTGTTGGATTTTTCCATCTCAAATATGAATTTGACTCAGACTGACCTCATTGGTAGTGAAAACTAGAATAAAAATAACAACTAGCATGAGGACAATGATTAACCGACAGTGACTAATAGCTGTTCCAGGAGTGCTCACTAGTCCTAAGGGATTTAGGTTTAAAATGGTCTCTTTACAATGGTCTCTTTACAATTCACTTGGTCATTTAGCTGCCTGGGTTTGTTTCTGTTCCACAGTGTAGAGCCTGAGAGTACGCCACTGGTGAGTAAAAAAGATGAAAAAATACTTTAATGAAAAAATAGGTTGTATGTTTATTGTTAGACAGAAATGGGTCTTTGTCCTCTTTCTGTATCTAATACTTAACAAATTTACCAAAAACAAAACATGACACTCCTGGTTTCATCTGTTACTGCCCACCCTGCATACCAAATTGCTAAAATTGTCAATGGTGGAAGTTAAACCATTGTTGGAGGGAGCCTGCAGTATCGAGTTGTTGAAAAATGACAGTGATGGAGGATGAAATGGTACAGGTTACAGGAGAAGTTTGAGCCTCTGTGTAAGTTGTATTCTGTTGTTACCCTCTGTCGTTGTCATTCTTTCCCAGCATGCTCATTCCAGCATTGGTTTACCATCCATTATTGACAGTATTAAGCATTTTGGTATTCAGGGTGTGTACTGGTCCTTTGTCAACCAAAAGTTGACTTGTAATCACTGAAGGCTTTGGACAGATCTCTGGTTCATATAATTGGATTATCATCAATTCTTGCACATTGCTTTACTAGGTCAGGGACTGGAGGAGGATTGATACTCAACGAAATTACATAATTCAGGATGATACCAATTTTGTACATGATCACAAGGTGATAAAGAGATGTAAAGAATTTAGTCTGGCCCTTAACAGGATTTCAGCAACAACTTGATAGTTTTCCCTCATGTAAATTATTAATGTACCATGCAAATTTCAAAGATACGATTAATCATTATGAAAGTGATATAAAATTGTATGAAACATCTTTCTTAGGAACATTTATTTGACACCATTCCTTCCACCTATTTCTGTCAATTTAAAAATAAACATGTACATGTTTAGTTCACATTATGATCTTTCAGACTGTAATTGATGTGCTGAATTTTTCTCACTGAATGCTTGATGGCTAAGTGATGGATTATCATTAAAAATAGAGTGTTTCCGGGTAAAATTTTAATTTGTCATACTTTATGTATATCTTTGTGCAATAGCCTTGCTGAATTCCGTGGCTATTTTCTTATTAACACATTGGTCAAGTAGACTATCTTAGATGCAGTACACCATATAAGTGTTTGTATAGAGATAGCTCGAACGTTGGAATGCTGCAGGGTACTAAAATACCAAAGGGATAAAACAAATAGCAATTGTATGGGTTATTTTCCTTGATAACCATCCATATGTTGGTTAGTGACATTTGTTGTGGGTGAGACAGTAAAGTAGCACATTTCTGACTGTAAACCAGCATCTGAAAGTCTCTTGGTTGGTGGAAAAGAAAGAAGATTGTTGTTAACATGTCGGGGGACTTTTTTCATTTGTTACTTACATAATACAGGTATTTGCTTTCAGTCTCTAGATTCCTTGAGAATAAATATTTATTCATATTTGGATTATTCACATACAATTTTTCTCTGTATTGCATGTACAAACAAACAGAGATGTATCGTATATACTTGCGTATAACCCGATTCTAAATGCAAACAACATAGATCCTGATATGGGGTGTATTATGCTACAGCAGATCAGAGTCTATGTTGTTTGTTCTACTGATTAGTCCTTACAAACTGTAGACCCAGATCTGCCGGCGCATTATGCGTTGGCAGATCTGGGTCTATGCAGTTTGCAGTTGGTTCCGGCTTATGCGCGAATATATACGGTATATGCAATTCATACTTCAGCTACTTAGAAGAAATATCTTGTCTTTATTTGCAGGTTTACTATGCAAAAAAGAAGCGTAGAGCTGCACCTGGTGGTGCCCAGGGAGATGAGAGCGGTCACAAGAAGGGAAAAGTCAACGTACATGTCTATAACGATGGTTATGATGATGCTAATCACGATTACATAGTTAATCCAGGAGAGAAATGGATGGAAAGATATGAAATTGACTCATTAATAGGAAAAGGTTCCTTTGGACAGGTGCGAAAATATAATTTATGACACCTTCATATGCATATTGCAAACATTTTGACAAGATATGATCGTTATAAAATAATTAATAATGCACCGATTTTCTTCAGGTTGAAAAGGGGGGGGGACATTGGGACAAATTGTATGCATGCTGCAGAGGATCCAAAGAAAGTTACGCTTCCTATAGATATTTCGTTTTTGCTTTCTAATGTCGGGGGGTTTTTAAGGCTAGTGCAGTGATTGTTTGCCTTTCATTATCAATGGTAATTTGCTGAATACAATTGGAGATAATTAATTAAAGTACTATACAGGCTGGTTACTTTATACAATACATGCTGATTGATTTGATGTACAATACATGCTAATTACTTTGATGTACAATACATGCTGATCGCATTAATGTAAATTACATACTAATTACTTTGGTGTACAATACATACCGATCACAATAACGTACAATACATGCTGATCCCATTGATGTACAATACATGCCGATCACATTAATGTACTGTACATGCAGATCACATTAATGGACAGTAATGCTGATCCCATTGATGTACAATACATGCTAATTACTTTGATGTACAATACATGCTGATCCCATTGATGTACAATACATGCAGATCACATTAATGTACAATACATGCTGATTACTTTGATGTACAGTACATGCTGATCACATTGATGTAGAAGACATATATGTATGATGGATGTTGATCACATTGAAGTGAAAATGGCAAGTAATCCACCTTTTCAAAACACCCTTACTAATCACTCTTGATGGACAAAATTGGATTCAAATGTAAATTAGAGTCATGCTTAAGTGAATCATGTACCAGTGTTGTGGAATTTGTAACAGTAGATAGTGAATTTTAGAAATGTGGACAAACCTGCCTACAAGCATTCACACTCGGATCGCACAAATTGAACACGATCCCTTTGCTTTCCATTTCTTTCTGTTTTTGAAAATCTGCTAGCAACCTGTATAATTTGCTGAAAAAAGACTTGTGGGTCTTTTGTGCAGATGAGATCTCATACAGCAGTTCGTTTACACAGCAGAATAGAAGCATAGAAAAACTGGAACTTTTAAGAATTGTTGCTTGTATTTAAGCATTTAAATTTCTGAAAAATTTGTATTTTTACATAGCTAAGGGTCCAGGAAATACAGAATAACTTTAAAATGTATTAAGTTGGTATGCATTTTCTTTCACCATTCTTAATTGAATATTAATCCCCAAATTAAGGGTCTTTACATGGAAAAATGGGGGGAAATGTACCCAGTCACTGATTGCCCATAAAATAATAAATGATTTCATTTTTAAAAATTGATTAAATTTTGCACTGGTTGAAGTTAATGGACTTCTTATCAAATACACAAAGAAAAGAGTATGTTGGTGAGTTATTTCTCTTCAGTATGACACAGTTATTGAGATCGCATCAGTTTCCGCAACAGAAGGGCTTTCAATTGCAAAAGAGTTCAAAATGTCTTGTATAGTTTTTATTGGTTTTGTCATTTTCTTTCATAGGACTGCTATTGCAAGTACTAAACATGTTTAAGAATGGTTCTTTTTCACTATTTAATCAGAGAAAAAATGTTGCAACCACATTATTTATGTCCAGTCTCGCAAAGAGTTCATAATGACCATGTCATTTTGAGCTATGCAGTAAGCGTTGATTTTAAAAAAAGCAGACTGACTTAAACAGGCTGACAATGAATCAGTGGTTGTTGAATTGTCAAGCCAAATGTTGCACAAATTCAGGAGAAAAGTATTTTTTTTCAAATCTGGAGGTGGTATTCACCTGATCGTCTTGTAAATCTGAATATAAAGGTGACCTATATTGTGTGATTTAGTCCAGATCTCTCCCACTTTAGATGAAGAAGGAAATATACAATATGTCCTGTTTGAAAAGTTTCAAGTTTGAATAAACAAAGTAATCATTTGTTACAGATGAATATTGTAATGCAATTTTAAATTTGCTGCATAGGGCTTTTTAATTTCATTGCAAAAAAATGCAGTTGTCGCATTTGTTGGTAGGGTTTGTAAGAACTGCCTGTCTAGATTCAGTGTTGATTTTTTTTTATAATTCAAAGTATTATTTTGATTTTGAATGACTTGACAAGTTTAATACAAACAGATTCTGGTCAATACTAAAACAGTCTGGTCTGTGATTATAGAATAGTGGCATCAAGTGGTGCTTAGCACAGCAGGTGTTGGTGCATAAAATAATCTCCCAATCCAGAAATGTGATTTCTTACCTGTCAATTTAGCAGTGTATGAGATTCTTTTGCAAAGAAATAGCTTCTTTTTTTTGTTCAATAAGTTGTTGAAGAATGCTGCAGTTATAAAAAAAATAAATGCGGTACCCTGCCTAATAAGCAGGTGGAATTATATGGATTTCATTGTAACAAATGTACTTTTCATTCAGTGAGCATATACATTTGATTTTGGAATAAATGTATACAAATGGTAGTCATTAACAGTGTCTATTCTAGAACTGAAATTAAGGGGAACAATTTCCCCCTGCATCTGAAAAAAGGATGGGATGGTGGTGGGGGAAATTTCAAACTTTAGGAGGGATTTAATGAAGAAAGATCGGGTTTGAACATATAATACACTATTTTCAAGCATTTGGTTGATTTTTTTCAGTGCAATTTGTTTAAAATTGGTGTGAATCCTAGAATATAGACACATTTTCTTATTATCACCTGTTATACAGATATTGCTTGCTAGGTGCATAGCAGTAGCAACCACCATATCACTAGTGAAATAGATTGTAAACAGCGAATCGGTGCATAAAAATACCCATAAAGGATTCTACTGATTGAACACATAAGAGAGCATTTACATTCCAAATTTGTAGAAAATAAATTCACAAACCACGGACTTCAAAATGAAGTGGCAGCAAAACAATATTTAAATTATAATGGATCTTCTGTTATTGAAAATGGAGTGCATGTTTTATGTGCAATAAAAACTGGTGGTCAGCGAGCCCAGATGGAATTTTAATTTTAAATTCCAATGCCTACTAATTGGACCACATAGGATGCTCTTTTTTTCAAACAAGAAATACGATGTCCAAAAGAGTGGCAATGACTGGTTATTAAGAAGTAAGGGAATAGAGGGTTCTATATGCAAATACAGATGACAATGTTTTGCACTGGTCTTAGGAAATCTAAACTTCTTGTACGGCTTAGTGCAGATGACCACAAGTTTGTGAACATAAAGTATTATGAAAATTATGTAAATAGCCATGTTACAAGACTACGTACATTTAATGCAGAAAAAATGATGTCACGCATAGTTGATGAAATTGAAGATTGCTTATTGTTCATTAAGATTTTCGAAACATATGTGTCTGTGACCATATAAATTACAGATTTGGGAAAATAAAATTCAGTCATTTTATGTGTCAGTTCAAGTTTCACCTTTGGTAAAATGAAAATAAAAACATTAACTTATGGGGAAAAAAGACTAGTTTCTTCAGGCCTACAATGTAAAATAAATTTCCTTATAGCAAGAAGGAATAGGAGACTGAGAAATATACTAGTCCTGCTGAATCCTCACTAGTCCTTTCCACAAAACAATGTTAGATACATATGTAGATAAACAACACTCCAGGGTGAAGGTAATTTAAAAATCCAGCTTTTTCAACTGAATTTATCACTTGCCCACCTACCAAATACCTTTGAAATAAACAATTGGCCTTATGTGGAGATATTCCTACCATATATTTGGCAGTGTTTTGCAATTTATGATTGCCTTAAGTCTCGCCTCTACTTTTGAGATTTGAGATTAGTTGGCCTCGGTAAATGTTTCTGCACAGTCAATAATACATGTAGTGCGGGGTAGTTTTCTCTGAAAGATTCCAAGCAACATTGTCTAATTATTTCTCTTGGAAGTCATATTATCATGATTTCAACTTGTCTGCTAAGATAGGAATTCAAGAATTGAAAATCTTGCATGCCCATCTGACGGCATAGACTGAAATTTAAATGGAACAAAACACGCACAGTTTTCATGCACTTGTCCGTGTTTTTCACACATTGATTTGTTCCATAAATTGTGTTTGCAATAATTATTTGAACATCCATTGATGGAATATGAACTACCTCCACCCTTTAAATATTTTTCATCACGAGAGAAAACAAAGATAAAATGTAAATGAAAAGACTTATATTGTTTTGATCTCGGTACGTACGGTATCTAATGTTCATTTCACCATCGTCATGGCTGATGCATCATGTGATTGTTAATGGTTGCGCTCATGAAACGGGGGTCAAATACAGATAATGGTGTCTATATCCTGCATCTAGTTCATTTACACATGCTTAAAGTTAGATGACTTCTTTCTGTTATATTTTTATTCTCTCCATATGTGGAATAGGCATATAGTGTTACCCTTGTCCATCTGTCTGTACAAATATGTCCAGCTAAGTTTTCATTTTGTTGACTGTTGAGTGGTATTGTTCCATGAACAAATTTCAAGTTTGCATGTAATTTATTGATTTAACTAGAAAACTCTTCAACATGGTGTCATATGTTCAATGTTATGAGATTTTCATTTTCTGACTATTATGCACATGTATGGACTCCTAATACAGTACTGGTACATTTTTAAGCTGTTAGGCAATACAAAGTTGGTCTCTTAATAGGGGTGGCCTGTCTTTAGAGGGGTCTGACCTTTTATCAGGATGAAGCCTTTCTTAGAGGGGCCTTGCTTCTTTCTGGAGTGATGTGTCTTTCAGAGGGACCTCATAAGAGGAGAACCACTATTACATCTGCTTCTGTGTACATGTAATTATTTGTCTGTCTGTGCAGGTTGTGAAGGCCTACGATCACGGGGACCAGGAACATGTTGCAATCAAGATCATCAAGAACAAGAAACCTTTCTTGAACCAGGCCCAGATAGAGGTCAAACTTCTGGAGCTTATGAATAAACATGATGCTGAAAACAAATATTATATAGGTAATGTGTTTTGTAAAATTGTATGATGTGCAGACACGAATAGAGCTTATTGTATATACTCGTAAGTCGTATCCAACTGCGAACTGCATAGACCCAGATCTGGCAGATCTGAGTCTATGCAGTTTGTTAGTACTAATCAGTAAAACAAACAACATGGGCCTTGATCTGCCAACACATTATGCAACAACAGATCAGGGTCTGTGTTGTTTGCAGTTGGACCCAACTTGTGTGCGAATATACGGCAAGTTGTACCCAGGTTTCAGCAGACTGACACACACATCGCCATACAATTTGAGGATTTTTTAAAGATAAATACAGTTATACAAATAGATAAATTACATGCCATGTGATTATTTCCTGAGCAGTTTATTCACTTGTTCATTCATCCATCAGTTCATTCAGTCATTGAATTTGTTCATTTATGACGAAGGAAATTTTTTGTACAAAAATCATACTTACCAGGTCAAGTATGGTACCATAATGATTATAATGTAACCTGTGTTAAGCAGTCACATTAAAACTAGTCAGGTTAGTAATGGCAGGCAAGAAATACTACACAGGAGCTGTGTTAAGCAGTCACATTAAAACTAGTCTGGTTAGTAATGGCAGGTAAGAAATACTACACAGGAGCTGTGTTTGTTCAGGTGAGTGGAACTTGGTTATCTACCTTTATCAAGTAAGATGTGAAAATCCTGACACACTATTTGTTGATCTCGGTGTGAACTGAGTTGTGAGCTAATTAGCCTTCCTCTGCTGCCAATTTAAATTCACGTTAATCTTTCAGGTGTTCAAACTTCACCTATCAATAACTGTGCCAGGTAATTAACAAGGCTAACCAGTCGAATCAGATACCAATAAGGAGCAATTTTCCTTTAAGACAGCTAATGTCAAACTGTTTATGTAACATTTTCCCCCATATATAGTGTGATTTTGACATCTAAGATCTTGATCACTGCAACTTATAGAGTCTTGTAGGCCAGTGTATACATTGTTTCTTAAAATGAAGGAATGAATATGGCAGACAACCCTTTGATTGGATCTAATTGTTGTGTGTACTATATTTAGCTCTACTAGTCGTAGACCAGAAGAGCTTATGGGATGGTGTGTTGTCCTTTGTCCATCTGTGTTAGTACAAATTTGTTATCACTATTTCTCCTAAACTACATGGAGGATTGCCTTAAAACTTTATACACACATTCATCCCACGGTCTAGTTGGTCCTAGATGCAAATGGTGCTGCTCGCACATCCAATATTGCTGTCACAGCATCCATCTTGAAAATCTTATCGCTACTCCTCCTGAATGGATGGTCATATCGACATGGGGTTTTCACTAAAAGACTTCTTCTGATGTCTAGTTGGTCCTAAATGAAATTGGTGAAGATCTGAAATCCAATATGGCTGACATGGCAGCCATCTTGAAAATCTTGTTATTGCTACTCCTCCTGAATGGAAAGTCATATCAACATGGGGTTTTCATTAAAAGATTTCTTATGATGTCTAGTTGGTCCCTATGAAAATGGTTCAGATCTGAAATCCAATATGGCCACCATGGCAGCCATCTTGAAATTCTTGTTTTTGCTACTACTCCTCAGTGGATGGTCATATCTACATGTTGCTTTCACTGAAAAACTTGATGTCTAATTAGTCCTAAATGAAAATGGTGCTGCTCAGGGCTCCAGTATGGCTGCAGTGGCAGCCATCTTCCAAATCTTATCACTACTCCTCCTGAATGGATGATCATGTCAACATGGGGTTTTCACTAAAAGACCTCTTTATGATGTATACTTTGACCTAAATGAAAATGGTGCCGATCTGACATTCAATATGGCCACCACAGCAGCCAGCTTAAAAATCTTGTTATAACTACTTCTGAATGGATGGTCATATCAATATCGGGGTTTCACTAAAAGACTTCTTATGATGTCTAGTTGGTCCTAAATGAAAATGGTACTGATCTTACATCCAATATGGCCGCTATTGCAGCCATCTTGAAAATCTTGTTATTGCTACTACTCCTGCATTGATGGTCATATCAACATGGGGTTTTCACTGAAAGACTAATTAAGATGTCTAGTTAGTCCTAAATGAAAATGGTGTTGATCTGGGGTCCAATATTGCCACCATTGCAGCCATCTTGAAGATCTTAATATTGCTACTCCTGAATGGATGGTCATATCAACATGGGGTTTTCACTAAAAGAATTCTTATCATGTCTAGTTGGTCTTATATGAACATGGTGCTGATCTGACATCCAGTATGGCCTCCACAGTGGCGATCTTGAAAATCTTTTTATTGCTACTTCTCCCAAACAGAAATTTCTGTTTGCGTTGGGTTTTCACCAAAAGACTTCTTATGATGTCTAGTTGGTCCTAAATGAAAATGGTGCTGATCTGGGGTCTAATATGGCTGCCACAGTGGCCAGCTTGAAAATCTTGTTATCACTACTTCTCCTGAATGAATGGTCGTATCAACATGGGGGTTTTCACTGAAGACAACGTTTTGTTGATCATAAATAAAAATGATCCTGATCTGACGTCCAGTATGTGGTCATCTTGAAAATCTTGTTTTAGCTACTCCTCTTAAAGGAGAGTCATTTTGACATGGGGTTTTTATCAGAAGAGTTCTTATGGTGTCTGCTTGGTCCTAAATGAAAATGACTAACCCTCAATATGGCCACCATGGAGGCTATGTTGAAAATATTGTTATCTCTACTCCCAAATGGATGGCTATATCAACATGGGGTTTTTACCAATAGACTTCTTATGATACCTAGTTGGTCCTAAATGAAAACAGCTCCAGTCATTCATCTAATAAGGCTGCCATGACGGCTGTTGTGAAAATCTTTTTGTCACTATTCCACCTGTATGGATGATCATTATGTCATGGGGTTTTCACCCAAAGACTTATGATAATGTCTACTTTGTTCTAAATGAAAATGGTGCCAGTCTGACATCAAGTATGTCCGCCACAGCAGGGAATTTGAAAATCTTATTATTGATGAAGAATATCGGAGATGGTTTCAACACTCGGCAATTAAAAGGAAGAAATGTTGTTATGTTGAATTCCTGGAAATTTTTCTCGCCGATTAGAGCATCAGTCCCTTCAAGGGACTCTTGTTTTAAAAAAATGTTTATGTAACAAATTGAGGGGAAAAAAACACCTGTATATAATAATTATATTTAATTCACTAAAAATGATCCAGAAGGCAAAAATCATACACAGAAAGATATTACTTTATTCCCCCCCCCCCCCCCCCCAAAAAAAAAAAAAAAAACAGAAAGAAAGAAAGAAAATAACAAGTCTGAGAGGCTATGGAAATGACAAAGATTAGTCATTAGTAATTAGGCATATGAAAAAGTTCCAACTGTTTCTTTAGCAAGTCCGGTTATGTTTCAGATTGTCATCTAACAATTTAACATTAATTGATAATTGATTGTAGTTCTGAAATCTGTTCAGTTAAATTAATTTTTCTGTACAGTATACAGTCAATACACATTATTTGGGTCAATTATTTATTAGGAAGTTTTGGACTGAAATGTAATGCTGCATCTGACACAGTCTTAAAATACAACAGATGAGAAATGACAGTTACAGCAATAAATTTGTCTGCTTGTCAATCATAGTAACATCATTTTATTGCTTTTCGTCCAGTCTTTTGGTTCAAGTTAATTTTATTACTGCAGCTAATCCCATAGTAGCTGTTATTGATTTAGTGGAGGTGGCTGCATTGTAAAACGTGGTTGGCCCAGGTAAAAAAGCAGCGTGAAGTTTGTGTCTCCACTCAAAGATGCTAATTGTTTGCATTAAATTAAGCTTAACTTTACTTCATGTGTATTAAAATAATTTGCTTTGATATGAATGTAATTTATGTCTATTCTATATGGGTCAGTATTCTTTGGTGCATACCTTTAGCAAGCTATGCTGTCCGTTTCCCCATAAATTTGGTGTAATTAATAATTTCCTTTTTTTTTATTTTTCAGTGAAATTGAAGAGACATTTCATGTTCAGGAACCACTTGTGTTTAGTATTTGAAATATTATCATATAATTTGTATGATTTGTTACGGAACACAAACTTTCGAGGAGTTTCGTTGAATTTGACTAGAAAATTTGCTCAGCAGCTGTGTACAGCGCTACTATTTTTAGCAACACCAGAACTCAATATAATTCACTGTGACTTAAAGCCAGAAAATATATTATTGTGTAATCCTAAACGAAGTGCAATCAAGATAGTGGATTTTGGAAGTTCATGCCAGCTGGGGCAAAGGGTAAGTATTCTTTCGTCTTTTACCATCTTTTATGTTTTTCTTTATTAAGTGGGACATTATAAACAACTGTTCATTATTTCGTGTGTAATGGTATGAAAATGATAATTTGTCTCGATTAAGGTAAGAAGGGTGGCTAATTTGGACAAAAATAAAGATTAAAATTTGTGCTTAAACTTATTTGTTGACGTTCTTTGAATTTGTGAAATTCCTGGCGGATAGGACCAATAGTTTTGTTGTAATAAAGCGCAAAATGTAAAATTGGTGGCCCAATCATTGCACATAAAGTTCACTGGGAGAGGTTTCCATTATGTGACGGGGCCCCAGGCAGCCGAGTGGTCTAAGGGCTTGCCTTTACAGATCACTTGCATCTCGCCTCTGTCTGCGTGGGTTTGAGTCTCGGTATGTGAGAAAGCTTGCCAGGAACTCCCTGTGGGTTGGTTGTTCTTCCTGGGCTCTACCTCCACCAAATATACCGGCTGCCATGTATGGCCTATCATGTGCTGAAAAATGGTGCTGAAACCAAATTAACAAACAAAAACCTTTACCAAATCCATCATGTGACAGTGCTGGGACCTAGCTTGCAATGGTCCCATTGTACAGGTGAGGCCCATGTATGGGGATCTCTGTGTGTGCACAGACCTAAACTGACAACAAGAACCCTGAAATAAGCATGTATTCATTCTTTAGAAAAATACAAATTACTGGGAAATTTTACCTTGAGCAGAGCAAAAGTAATTGGCAGAAAGACGCAGAATTGTCTCTGATTCCTCAAAATATTTCCCGCTCGTAACATCAAACGCATGGGAGATTGAAAAAAGAAGAAAAAATTCCAAGCAAATATTGTAGTGACATCTAAAGATGTGTGTTTCTGTCATTGCAAAATTATTATAAAACGATCATATAGGAATGATCTAATGGTAAGTCGATAAAGCGACATGAGAACAGTTTGATGCATGCACATACATAAATACACACACACGTGCACACATATGGAGGAGAAAAAGAATAATATATCTGCAATACCATCATATGTTTGAAATCACAAATTTATAGAAGAAAAGAAAATGTAACAGTTATTGATTTAAATTATTTTATTGCTTACTCCTGTTTGGTATAGTTTGATCCTGACACGGGTATCCAGTTGGCTGATCCTGACATGGGTATCCAGTTGGCTGCTTATTGTCAGCTGTTTCATTCCTATTGAGGTGGCACTTGTATATCATTATAGCAGTTTATGGACAAAGGCTAGGCAGTAAATTGAGACACTGGCTGTCTGTTTGACCGTCCTTTAGGTTGCTTCCTTCTTATAGTTGTAAAGAGAAAACATTCAAGTCCAGTATGTTCTAGTTCATACAGATAAGCTCGTTAATTCCTCCTCTGGCGATCTTTTATTCTTAGCATCCCTAATCAATTAAATACTTGTCATCAAGTTCTTTGATATTATAGCAGTGATATCCTAAAGATTGCAGTTAATTATTATAACTTATTTACATACTTGAATTGAAGTTATGCCTGCTTATAAGGAAGTTGTAAGGCAAAAGAATAGAGAAACGGCTACGTAAAATTTATGCAAATTAAATAAATTCATATTCAGCTAGTTCATTGTATGTTATTCATTTTTAAGCTAAGGATAAAATTAGTTTAAGGAAAAAAATATTGAATAACGTAGAAGAAATACAGGGCCAAAACAAATCATTTCAAATACAAGTGATTTAATCAAAATTAGTCTACAATTACACTAATATTTTGACTGTAATCATCTACTACAACAGGGAACAAAGCGGATGATAAAATCAGTATTTATAACTAATGTAAGGTGATCATTATGAACAGACTTTTAAGAAACTAGACTTAGCATGAAACGTTCTTATTGTTTGAATCAAATTAATTACTTTACTTAATTAATAAAGTTGGTAACCAGTTTTTTCAAAATTATTAAACCATGACAATGATGATGATGATATTCTTATTCATCTTATTATTATTATTGGTTTTCTACAAGAAGAATTTAATTTCTTAGGTAAACCTTTGCTGTATTCTCTCTAGTCCCTTGTCCCCTTTGTGGGCCCCTCGTACTGTCCACACTGTGACAAGAAACCTTTGTCGCCTAGGTAAGATTCAGTTTGTAGTGTCTAATGACAGGTGATATACAGGGTGGGGAAGTAATGCACCCAAACGTCTTTTAGAAATGGATATTTCTCAACTGACATGAAAATTTTGCTAAACTGCTGCATTGAGCGGTAATTGGTACTTGGGCTGATTGGTTGGTAATCATTTTTAACCAATCAAATTTTATATATTTGTAGTATTCAAGGTTGATAGACTTTGATGATGGTTCTTTTTTGGCTATATCTTAACATTAAACTCTGCAGACATTTCTAACACGCACCATTCTGTTATTTAAAAATAGATTTTAATCATTGAAGCAGCATTGGATAGAAAATTTGAGACAGTTTGCATATTTTGCTAGCCACATTTCTTACCTTAAATCATGGTTCTAAGGCGTGAAAAATCAAAATAGAAAAAATCACATTGAACAAATTGATTTGTGCATCTAATTGAGCCAGTTTTGCCCAGTACTTTGAAATGCTTGAAATATTATTTGATCTATATATAATGTTAATAAAAAATTTTTACCTGCCTACCCTAATTTTAAAACCAGTGCAATAGGAAACATTTTTTTGTGTGTGTGTGGCCTAATCAGTACAACAAACAACAGAGACCCTGATCTGCCATCACATACTATGCTGGCAGATCAGGGTCTATATTGTTTGCAGTTGGACCCAACTTGAACATGAGTATATATGGTATATTCTGTTGGGGTCAGTGTATATTATATTTATTCAGTTGACTAGGTACACATTTTTTGAAATTTTTGAAAATTGTGTTTGCTCATTGCAGCTGAACTTGTGTTTTCTTTTTTTTGTACATGTTCAGCTCCAGAGATCTACAAGTCTTTAAATCATATGATCATAAATCATGTTCTGCTTTGGATTTCTTTTTTATAGTCATCATGTTCTGCTTTGGATTTCTTTTTTATAGTCATTCAAGGGAATTAGGAGACCTAAGGATAAAACAGTTGGAAGTAAAGTAACCAATTTTAAAGTACAAATAATAATTATTTTCAAATGAATACATCATGTGTGGAAGCCCTATGAGTTTAATGATTCCCGTTGTTTTAGGAATTGCATAATAAAGAAAAGTTAAGGCATAGACATATGCATGATTTTTGGTATATAAGGAAACAAGCAGAACACTCAAAATATAGTGTAGTTTTCTGAAGAGAGTTTTGGGAATTAATAAAAGATCAAATGTTTTGTTTTTTAGATATACCAGTATATCCAGAGTCGGTTTTACCGTTCACCTGAGGTGCTGCTTGGCATTCCATATGATCTGGCTATAGACATGTGGAGTCTAGGCTGTATCCTTGTAGAAATGCACACCGGAGAACCACTTTTTGCAGGCTCAAATGAGGTAGGTCTTTGGAAATAGATCCTATTTAGGGTTCCCACAGATCAGGCAAAAATCGGAGCAGTTTTAATATTCACAAGCAAGCGAGGAAATTGTCACTACTCCCCCTGATGATCATTATGACATGGGGTTTTCACCAAAAGCCTTCTAATGATGTATACTTTGAACTAAATCATTGGTTCCCAAATTTTTTTGATTGTGACCCTAAATACCATCTTTTGCAACCCAAAATGCAATACCGGTATAGGGTTGCGAGGGTCCTCGCGACCCGGGGTTTGGGAACCACCGTCCCAAATGAAAATGGTTCATGCTGAAATCCAATATGTGTACCACAGCAGCTAATTTGAAAATCTTGTTATCGCTGAAGAATATCAGAGATGGTTTCAACACTCGACAGTGAAAGGAAAGAAATGATCTTATCTTGAACTACTGGAAATTTTTTTCACCCAGTAGAGAGTCAGTCCTTTTGAGGGACTCTTGTTTAAAAAACGTGCTTTACCTGGATACCATGTATGTTTAAATGGAACAGTCCAAAGATCTTGGCGTGCCGCAGGCTTGTGTGTAAAGAATTCTTCAATATCATTATGAAATAAAAAGGTCATGTCATCAACTATTTGTTAATGAAATTGTTCTCCATTATTTTACCAGTGAATTTTAAAGACCACTAACATTTATTCTTTCAGTTTGATCAGATGATGAAGATTGTAGAAGTCCTAGGCATACCTCCAAAACAATTGTTAGACCAGGCTCCTAAGGCAAGGAAATATTTTGACCAGTTACCAGATGGAACCTATGTATGTAAAAAACCAAAGGATGGTAAAAAGGTAAGTAGTTATTGCTACACTTCAAAGACATTGGGAAATGGGGTTCATTATTGCTTTTGACAACTTAGTAACATACACTTCCCCAAAATGGAATTTTGTGCATCACAAATACAAAATACCTGGAGTTGATTTTGTATGTCACTACTCAGTCCAGCCAAAATAGTTCATTTGACCAGAAACAGTTTATGCAATATAAATTTGCCAAGTATACAACATACACAACGAACATATGCAAAATTTTCTGAAGTTAAATTTAGTGCTCCTAAATCAGTATTTTCTGTATATACTTGGCAAAATATGTGGAACGAAACTCCAGACAAGATCTGGAACATAAAACCCATCAATGGAGAGGGACACTTCTCGTACAGACCAAACTGCAGAGATGAGGTTGTATTGTGCTGATGGAATATACAACAATACTGAAAAGTGAACCTTGACCAGAGTGCATACCTCTCCTTTTCATTCTTGGTGATTGCATCTCTTTCCATCCTGTGAGATGGAAGCTTTTGGTGTGACCTAAATTAAGAAGCTTTTCAATGATATACCACCAGAGAAAATCTTAAACTTTGAAAAGAATACAGTTTTGTATAACAGATTTTAAGGATTGTATTTTTTCATTTATCTTGTTGGACAAAATGTTTACATTTATTTGGAAAGGTTTATCCTCCTAGAGTTTTGCAATTTCAACCTTTATATTTTCAGATCTCATCTTTTAATCAGCAGTATATAGCCAAATTATGCTGACATACTGTTAAGCCCTATACATACATGTTATTAAATCAGTAAAGAGGGGTGGGGAAGAGAAGTTTAGTGACATGTTTGCATGAAGATGTTGTTGCTGTTAATTTGTTGAAGGATCGCTGTCCTTCAACAGTTTTAGGGTCCGATATTTTACCATACTTATCATAATTAAACTGAAATTCAGTGGGGTTCTAGAAACTTGCAAGACAGCCATTTTTCACAGGAAGATTATAAATACTACTTTCAATCAAATACTTTTTTAAGCATTTTCATAGATTTAAACCAAGTTTGGTATGAAGCTTTTAACATTCAGAAGATTTAGGTTTAGTTTGATTTTTATTCTTTGGCAAATTTTGACCTTGTTATGGGAGGGCTAGAATGTAACTTTTTTACTACTTGCATTTTTTCACAAGTGTAGAAAAAAGTCACCTTGCAAAATTATTTTTCTACAAGCTCTTTTTTTTTTTTAAACTGTAATCCAGAAGTTTTTAATATAAAGTTACTACTTTTATATAAGTTTCATTTGTAATTTTTATTATAATTTTGCTTTATATGATGATTTTTAGCTCTACTGGTCATAGACCAGAAGAGCTTATGGTATGGTGTGTTGTCCATTGTTCATTGTCCTTCCACCCATTAGAACATATTGCTATTGCTACTCCTAAACTACTTGGAGGATTGTCTTGAAACTTTACAAACACACATTCATCCCATGGTGTAGTTGGTACTAAATGAAAATGGTGCTGCTCACATCTAATATGGACTCCACACTGGCCTCATTGAAAGTCTGTTATCGCTACTCCTCGTGAATGGATGGTCATATCAACATGGGGTGTTCACTAAAAGACTTCTTATGATGTTTAGTTGGTCTTAAATAAAAATGGTGCTAATCTGATATCCAATATGGCCACCATAGCAGTCATCCTAAAAACCTTGTTATCACAACTCTAAATGAACAGAAAGCCATATTGATGTGGGGTTTTCACCAGAAGACTTTTTATGATGTCCAGTTGGTCTTAAATGAAAATGGTGCCAATCTGACATCCAATATGGCTGCCACAGCAGCCATCTTGAAAATCTTGTTATTGCAACTCCTCCTAATTGGATGGTCATATCAACATGAGGTTTTCGCTGAAAAACTTCTTAAGATGTCTAGCTTGTCCTAAATAAAAATGGTGCTGATCTGACATACAATATGGCCACCATGGCATCCATCTTAAAAATCTTGTTATCACAAATCTACTTGAACAGAAAGTCATATTGATGTGGGGTTTTCACAAGAAGTCATAGCAGTCATCTTGAAAATCTTGCTATTGCTACTCCTCCGGAATGGAAAGTCATATCTTTAAAATATTGTTATCTCTACTCCTGTCCAAATGGATGGCTATATCAACATGGGGTTTTCACCAATAGACTTCTTATGATAAATAGTTGATCCTAAGTGAAAATGGTGCCAGTCATAAATCCAATATGGCTGCCAAGACTGTCTTAAAAATCTTGTTGTCACTACTCCCCATGAATGGATGATCATAGTGACATGGGGTTTTCACCAAGTCCTAAATGAAAATGGTGCCATTTTGTACATTCAGTATAGCTGCCCCAATAACTCTTAAAAATCTTTTTGTCACTACTCCCACTGAATGGATAATCATTATGACTTGGTGTTGTTACCAAAAACTTCTAATGATGTCTACTTTGTCCTAAATGAAAATGTTGCCAATATGACATCCAGTATGTGTACAACAGCAGCTAATTTGAAAATCTTGTTATCACTGAAGAATATCAGAGGTGGTTACAAGACGCGACAGTTAAAAGGAAGAAATGGTCTTGTCTTGAATTCCTGGAAATTCTTTTTGCCCAGTAGAACTTCAGTCCCTTCCCATAGTGCTACCAAAACTTGACTGGTCAGAATTTGAAGCATCTGTTTAGCTCTTTGCCAATTTATGCATCATTTAAGCCTGATAATTTTCACTTTTTGACACTTTGGGGCAGAAAATAGCTACACTGCAGGGCTCGAAATTAGCGGTAGTCCGCTAGCCCGAGGCTAGTAGATTTCCTGTCGGACTAGTAACTTTCATAATGTAATGGTCCGATGGGCTAGTAAGTTTCGGTTATCAACAGTCAGCGTTTGTTTACGCCTCTCCCTAATAAAGACTTGACTTCAGCAGATGTTCTGTAGAATCAAGGCAGTGACCATTGTAAACACAGTCATAAAATATTAGCATCAGAAGATAAAGTCAATTTCTGCCTTGGAAAGGTGCGTTTCTATAACAAGAAGCCATCCGATTTTGCGCATTTTGCTTAACAGCGCCAGTTATGGTCCTGTCATTAACAGCGGAAGTTTGGTAATTGATCCTAATTAATCTGATAATGTATGAAATGAAAAATGATGTGGAAATAGTCAAATGTTAGTTGTTAAGAGATTTTTATTTCCAACAAATTTATGGCATTCTACAACTTTATATGCGGAAAGTTATTCAGATTTAAAATCTCTCCCCTCAACCATAAATAAAAACAATTTTGTTTCTTGTGTTTCTTTTGGATCATCTGATTGCAACGCGCGCTGTTATTGAGGGGCTGACTATATTAGACATGGATAGTGAAGCGATCGTACTTTTGTTTTATTTATTTCTTTTTCTCTTAATTTTTCTATTGCACATTATATATAATATATAAAATTGAGAATAACCTGTTTTAAAGCATCTCTATCTCTATCTCTCACACGCACGCATACAACATGGAATCCAAATCATAAGTTCGGTAAGAGTTTACGTATTCCCTGATTGCCAAGCTTTCTGCAGTTAGCGACCTCATCGTTCACACCAAGTCATAAAGATGTGTCTTCCGTGAAAGATTTTTAATGATTCTGATAATGTTTAGAAAATTTTTCACCAAAGTTAACATTTAAAAAGTAACGCTAGAATGCTTATTAATTATAACTAAATGTTACTTTTTCAGTGCATGATACGATGACATTTTTAGGAAATATTCAGAAAATATTAAAATTTGACCATTTATAAATCTACACATACATAAATTTGGAAAAGTTCATAAAAATAAGAAAATTAATACGAAAACTGTGTTAGACGTAGCGTCATGGAGCAAAAAGCACGAACGAATATTCCCACCATTGGGCACGAACTCCCGACCTTGTGTTCCAGAGTCAAGTACGTGTGCGTTTGCGTGTGTGTGCGTGCTGGTATGACACTTTATCCACTCAACCACAGTAACAAACTACAAAGTGGTATACCACACACAGAAACATGACAAAAACTATTCAAAGAAATTAGTTTGTATGTTTGTTTGTTTAATTTTTTATTTTTTTTTGGCTCGCTAGCCAAACGCTTAAACAGTCACAAACGGGAAACTGCATATTTTACATTTGCATCTAAATAATTATAGGAATTAGATCAATGTTACGATTACGTTACTGACACATCATTTCCATATAACTACTTTTTTCTATGATGATAAAAATAGTTTTTATATTTTTCTCTTACAAGAAAGAACGAATACATTGAGGTTCGATTAATTAGGAACAATTACCAAACTTCCGCTGTTAATGACGAGACCATAATTGGAGCTGTTAAGTACAACGCGCCGAGTCAGATGGCTTCGTTTGATAGGAACGCACCTTTTCCAAGCTGAAACTAACATTACCTTCTGATGCTAATATTTTATAACAGTGTTTACAATAGCCACTGCTTTGATCCTGCAGAACATCCACTGAAGTCAAGTCTTTATTAGGGAGAGGCCATTTAATTTTAGGGGGGGGGGGGCAGAGGCACATGCTTTGAAACATGTTTCTTGCTATGATTTTTTTATATATAGGACACTGTGCCATTCCTTTTCTTACATTAAATAATCCGCGTCAACTATACTGTAACATCTCGTATTTCAAAACGAGGCACAATTCCCTCCTTGCAAGACAGGCAAAATGTGGCGTTTTATAGAAGGTGTTCAGCCACCGGAAAAAAAAAAAAAGTTGAATGAAAAGTACATAAAAGAGAGGAATAACTGTTATGATAGGGAAAAGCGTAATCAAACATTTCAGAAGACATGGTCAAAAGACAGGGAATGGCTGAATTATGATGAGGAGAAGAACGTTATGCGGTATAATTGGGGTACGGAATTCGCAAAAACAAACACAGAAAACATCCAGACGGGTAAGGAGACCAGAACAAACCCCATATGGACCCAGAGTGCAGGTGGAGGACAAGAAAGGAGACCTGGATCCCTTTCTGGAATTGGATCCAGATTATCTTGAGAAACAAGGAATGTGAATGGACTGATTGATGATTTGAAGCAAGATTTATACTTCTGTATTTCTGCATTTCATATGATAATGCTATTTATGAAATAAAATTGTTGTTAATCTCAATACGAGTGTGTGACATTGTTTTGTGGACAGGACTAGTAAAGATTTGGCAGGACTAGTAAATTTCTCAGTATACTAGTCCTTCTGGCTACAAAGAAATTTGTGTTAAATTCGAGCCCTGCACTGTATAAATAAATAGTATTTCTCAACTTTTCTGACTTGTGCAACTTCACTGATCAGTATCTTGGGAAAACATAATTAAATGACCAAGTAAGCATCAAATGTATATATCAATCAGTCATTAAAAATGATATAATGAAGCGTTTCACTGACATGCAACTTGGCAACAATTATTTTGTTTTTAGGGGATAATATGTGCCTACCTGCAATCTGCCAACATACAGAAAATACTAGTAGAGCAAGACATCAGAGGTTACATAGTAAATGATTTTACCCAAGTGAAGATCATATCGGAGAGAAATATTTAAGCATTCGTGAATAAAATGGTGGGGTACAAAAGTTGTATCCTGCTTCCCCTAAAAAACATAATGTGCCTTAATCCACAGTATTATCAGTAAGCAAAAGTATGACCATAGTATTAGACTTTGCCAAAACAGCTTATCTCACAGTACAGGAATCGATGCAGAAACAAGCTTCATTTTATGTTCTGGAAATATGCATATGCAAGGCATAAAAAATTTGCATTGAGCCACTTGCCCTGCAGGGCAAGTAACTTAGAACTTTTAGTCATCCTTGCAGATATTTTACTCATCCTGTATTTGTGAGTATTTTTGAAGAGTGAAAACATAAACTTATGTGACGGCAGATGTGGGGGGGGGGTGCAGTTGCAGTTGGACTCGACTTATAAGCGAGTATATATTGTAGTTATAATTCTGATATGCCAGTAAATTGCTAGCTGAAAGAGGAAAAAAAAAAATTGAAGTTTCTTGCAAGTGTTCTTTTGTATTCAAAATAAGAAATATGCTAGTGGACATTGAAAATAGACTGATTTTTGCTAGTTGAAAATATGACGGCAAGCAAAATGCTGCTAATACTGAAAAAGTTAACTTGGAACTTTGAGAAGGGAACAACTATAGTTTGAAGAGGAATCAATAACATCATAATAGATGATTATCTTTTGTTTCATTTAAGAGATGTATTCCAAGTGATCTGGGGCAGATTGAGCATAGAAAATGCACATCTAATGTAATTAATAACACATTCAACATAATATTACCATGTTACCTTGCAGTACAAGCATCCAGGGACCCGGAAGCTTCATGATATAATTGGGGCAGAGACTGGTGGACCCGGTGGAAGGCGATCAGGTGAACCTGGCCACACTGTTGCGGACTATCTCAAATTCAAGGACTTGATTCTTAGAATGTTAGATTTTGACCCAAAGACAAGAATAACACCGTATTATGCTTTGCAGCATAATTTTTTCAAAAAGACGACAGATGAAAGCACAAATACATCAAACAGTACATCTACAAGTCCAGCAATGGAGCAACACAATGTGGCGAGTCCATCAGGTGAGTAGGGTAAGAGATTTTTGTCTCTCGCCTATGAATGAAGAGATGGGTATCACTTTTGTGACCGTGATTCTGTCATCATTATTGAGCAGATATGGTCATGGAGTCCATTCAGTTTGTATAATATTATTCTATTATTTCCATTTAAATATAGATATTTTTTTGTTTAGCTCTACTGGTCATAGACCAGGAGAACTTATGGAATGGTCTGTTGTCTGTCATCCGTTGTCCATCAGTCCATTTGTACAAGTTTGTTATTGCTACTCCTCCTGAACTACTAGGAGGATTGATATGAAACTTTACACACATTCATCCCATGCTCTAGTAGGTCCTAAATGAAAATAGTCTCAATCTGACAGCCAGTATGGCAACCATAGCAGCCATCTTGAAAATCTTGTTATCGTTTCACCTCCTGACCGGAAAGTCATATTGATATGGGGTTTTCACTTTAAGTCTTCTTATGATGTCTAGTTGGTCTTAAATGAAAGTGGGGCTGATCTGATGTCCAGTATGGGGACCACAGCAGTTGTCTTGTAAGTCATGCAATTTCTAATGAATTAATGGTCATATCAACATGGGGTTTTCACTAAAGGATTTAGTTTGGTTTAGGGTTTTGCAACATGGCAACACAGGTAGGTTATTTAGTGCCAAGGCAATTGCAGCAAAGTCCCTTGCCCAAGGACTCTACAGTACCTAACCAGCGACGATCCAAAGACACCCTTTTGGTTCCTAGTTCAGCATGCTAACAATTAAGCCACTATGGCTCCTATCACTAAAAGACTTCTTATTATATCTGGTTGGTCCTAAATAAAAATGGTACTGATCTAATGTCTAGTGTGGCTGCCACGGCAGCCATCTTGAAAATCTTGTTATCACTACTCCTGCTGAATGGATGGCCATATCAAAATGGGGTTTTACTAAGCGACTTCTTATAATGTGTAGTTGGTCTGAATGAAAATGGTGCCGCTCACACATCCAATATGACTGCCACAATGGCCATCTTGAAAATCTTGTTATCACTACTACTCCTAAATGAATAGTCATATCAGCATGGAGTTTTCGCTGAAAGACTTCTTATGATGTCTTGCTGGTCGTAAAGGAAAATTGTGCCAATGTGACTTCCAATATGGCTGCAACAAGGGCCATCTTGAAAATCTCACTATCGCTACTTCTCCTAGATGGCTGGTGTTATCGACATTGTTCTTTCACCAAAAGACTTTTCATGATGTCTAGTTGGTCCTAAATGGAAATGGTGCAAATCTGATATCCAATATGGCCACTATGGCAGCCATCTTGAAAATCATGTTATCGTTACTGCTCCAACACGGAAAGTCATATCAACATGGGGTTTCCACCAGAAGATTTCTTTGATATCTTGTTGGTCCTAATGATATTGGTTCTGCACTACAGCCGCTAATTTGAAAATCTTTTTATCACTGAAGAATATCTGAGATGGTTTCAACACTCCACAGTTAAAAGGAAGAAATAGTCTTAATATTGAATTCGTGGAAATTATTTTTGACCAGTAGAGCATCAGTCCCTTTGAGGGACTCGTCTTTTAGTCTTTCACGATTGTTATGAACAACTTCTCAAAAACTGCTGGACCAGTTTGTGCATAATTTTACAAGAAGCATTCTGGCATCAAGGTCATGTTGATGTTTGTTAAATTGATGATGATCCATCATCCACTTTGGCCATCATTACTAAAATTAGAAAAATCTTGAAGTAACAGTTTAAAAGCCTACTAGACAGAATTTGACCAAATTTGACGGAAAGCATCCTAGTATGAAAGCCTTTCAAATTTGAACAAATGATGCTGATCCACCATCAAATGTGGCTGCTGTTACTAAAATTAGAAAAAAACTTGAAATAACTTCTTTAAAACACCCCCCCCCCCCCCCCCCCATCATAAAAGGAATTTGACCAATTTACAGAAAGCATGCTGGCATAAAGATCGTATAAATTGTTCAGGTGATGCTTAACTGCCATCAAATGTGGCTGGTGTTACTAAAATTAGACAATCTTCAAATGACTTCTCAAAAACCACTGAAAAGCATTTGACCAAATTTCACAAAGAGCGTCCTTGCACGAACACCTTTCAGGTTTGTACAGATGATACCAATCCACCTTCAGATATGATTGCCATAAAAAAAAATTGAAAAACCTTTCAAACGGAAGGCAACCTGGCCTAAAGGATTTTCAAATCTGTACAAATGCTGCCAATCCACCATCAGATATGTCAGCCATTACTAAACATAGGAAAACCTTGAAACAACTCTATAAACACCTTTGACCAACTTTAACAGAAAGCATCTTAGTATAAGAACGTTCAGTATTGACAAATTATGCTGATGTACCATCAGATACGGGTGAAAATACAAGAAATGAAGAAATCTTGGAACACTTGATTTCTTAACACATTTGATAGCATTGGAAGAAATTTTTGTGGAAAGCATCCTACTGACTCAGATTTCTTTGCCAGCTGCTTTGGATATGGCTTTTAGGCAGATGTCAGCCAGGTAAGTAAATTCAGGCCCATTTTGGCCTCAAGTTGAGATGTTTGCACACAAAAAAGCAATTGTGACTGTTGCAAATTCCTGTGATTTGCTGTACCAAATGTGTGAATTCCTTTTGTCTTTTTATTTAGAATAAATATTCATCGAATTATCATGTTTATGTCCTTTAGTCCAAAATCTCAGTTGATCTATATTTTAGGTAAATGTCATGTTTGCATGCAGGCACTTCCCTGAATGAGCCTTGGTATGGTTTATACAGAAACTATGGTAGGGTTTCCATTGAAATGTCTCCTGGAGAGGTATAGCAAATTGATCCAGGTATGAAGGAAATTTCTGGAGCATGTAAGATCAATAACAGCCTTGAGTCATCAAAACTGAAGTGAGGTGAGTACTTAAGGACATCGGGGGCAACACAAAAAGATCCAGTGCTCAGGGTGACACGGGGAAAAGGATCAATGTTCTGACACCAATGAAGAAAAGCACAAAATGGGCTTTGAATGTTCTCTTCCCCCCACCCCCACCCCCACCCCCCACCCCCCAACCTGCAATTAGGTGTGGGAGACCTGCCTCTTATAAGGACATTTCTAGCGGCACCTCTGAATAACATGTATCTGATGGCTGTAGGAAGCTTGTTGAGCAAGACACTGTAATCTGTGGTATTGCTTGCTTGATCAGAGGGGATTCAAGTGTAAGACTGCGGAAGGGTCTCTTTTTCAATAGATAGTGAAATTGCAGGTGTGTAAATACTTGAATGGGGATTATATCCTGGAGTTACCAGAAAAGCTTATTTTCTTTTTTTCTGTAATGAAACTATGAAAAGGAAAATTTCAAGTTAAGGTACGAAGTTTAACAGAATATTTGATTATATCTGTACCTTCTTAAACAAAAGAATACCTACAATTTTGCCACGCTTAAATCAAATGGAATGTATTTGGTTGTAAAATGAAAATATGAGAGGACTCTCAGATTTCAAGTTAGGGGGGGGGGGGGGGACCCAATGGGTTCCATAATGAGACCCTGAGCATATAATCACTTAACCTCAATGATTGTGCAGAATAACCAGATAGCTAATATGATAAGATTTCAGCATCATGGTGGTAATATCAGAGATATGACAATTCATTCTGATGGAATGTGAAGGTGACTTCATGAATTTTAATTGTAGAGGTCATTTTTGTTCCATATAAATTGTGATTGGTTATGACTAGGTCAATAACCTATTAACTTTTCTCAGTAATATAAGAACTGACTTTTAAATAGATTCTCATGTTGTTGTTTTTTCCCCAGTAGGATCATCAAGTAGCGGACGAGCCCGGTCAGATCCAACCCACCAGCATCACTCTAATCTACATGTACACTCACATTCAGCCCATCAAGGCCACGGAATTGCATACACAGCAATGGAGTGTGAAAGTCCGCAATCTTCTCAAGGTCAACTACGAGGTCATGGCCAGTCTTTAGGATCAAGTGCACATAGTCATCAGCAAGGTTATGTTGTCGCACCATTGCAGAGGTGGCCTGATGGTGGTGAGACACACCAGTCACATCAAAGTCGTCATAGCAACGATAGTGGACTTGGATCCTCCCACTCACATTCCCAGTCACACCGACCTCACTTGTCACTCCACAGACGCCAGTCACCACCCTCGGCACAGGGACAGGCACAGACTATGGCTCATGGAAGCTCACAGAATGTAATGTTAGGGCATAGTTTTCAAGCAACAGGGCTTGGGGGCGCAATGACAATACCCAATATGGGCTTACCAGTAGACATGACCAATGTTCCTCCGACTATCCCAGGGCCAGCACTTATACAAGGTAGTATAGACTCTGGACAAGCAGGTGCTGCAATGAATGTGCCACTCCCAGGGTACTCTTCTCAATATGGACAATATTCACAACAAACATGGCAGGGCTCTGCATTCCCATTTGCCCTTGCCACTACAACCACAGCAACACTCGGGGGGCACGATATTCGGCCCCAGCATAGTAGGACTGCTGCTCCTTCAGCAGATAGGAGTGAAGAATCTCCCATGGTGGGTGTCTGTGTGCAACAGAGTCCAGTTGCAAGCCATTAACGTCGGTGGAAATATTAGGCACATTATTTATGTATGCCCATGGCAAGTGAGTTGTTGGTTACATAATTCCACTGCAGAAATTGTCTGTTGAATAGCACCAGTGCGGCTAATTTGAGTGTCCATGGAAGCTATTGGCCAAAGTTTAGCTGCACCTAACTGTCCGAGCTTGTGTCAAAATTCTGCTGTAGTGGAAAAAAATATTGCTCACTGCACGTATTCAATGTAGCTCTGTCAAAGGTCATCATATTATCCATGATGGCTCATTGCTTGCAGCTGTATGTCAGATGTGTTATCTGTTGGGTCATGATAGATATGTGCAGTACAGGGACAACATGCAGTTTAGCTCAGGACAGCAATGGGAATGTTCTGTGTTGGACTTGCACATGAGACAAGCAACAGGATATTCTATATGCATGTGATTTGTGAGCTCTTGTCTCGTCAGTGTAGTGGATGAATGGACTGGAATCATTAAAGTTTTCAGACAAGAGTGTTGCCATTGTGCTAACAGCCAGTTAATCATCAGATAATGTCGTGAAGTCCAGGGCAAATGTATGGCTTGAGTGCCACAGATAGATTGTGCTTACGTTCCAGAGGGAGATTCATAATGCACAGTCAGGTTTTGACAAGAGATGGAATTGCATCTGATTGTAAATATATACAAGTTAGAGGAGCAGGTACAAGAAGGATTGCTATAGGGATACATCAGAAATGAATAGAGAGGCTAGCAGGCCGCGAGAAAGGAAATGTGACTCCAGCAACCTGGAGTGAACAACACAAAACATAGCAAAAAAGAAATATGTCGTTAAAAATTTTGAAAAATTGTACCTAAAATTAATATCTGCAGTAACATTCATACTTATTAAAATTAGACTAAAAGATAATATTTCTGCCCAAGAACCAGTTGGAGATATGTAGATTCACATGGTAAAAGGAAAGAAAAGTAGGAATAATGAAAGTTAAACTTCATGCACTTGATAAATAGTGAACAACCATGGAAAAGGTTTATAATTTGGATGGAACTGTCAATTCAAGGAAAATAGGCTTATTTACTTAAAGAATAGTAGCATTATCTTGGAACGCAAATGGAATTTTTTAAAATGACCACGATATTGGAAAGCGTAATAGATATTGCTTGACAGTATATTCAACATTTAAGCAAGTACTGTACATTTTCATTGTACATTTAAGAGGACATTCGTCAGTTTTAACATAAAGAATGTCCAATTATTTTTAAACAAATACATCCAGAAAAGGTTTAAAATAAAAGCCAAAAAATCAAACTTCTTAATTAGTATATATTGAATGTTACTTGCATATAGGAGAACAGATAAAGCTATGCTTGTCACAGAAATGGTATTTTTTCAGGACTTCAATAAAACATAACAGTTTAAGGGAGATAATCTGCATTTTGCCAGGAAAGCTGTAAGGGATGATGAAGATTAGGTTTGGTTTGGTGCTTTACAGCACAGCAACAAAAGTAACTTATTTAGTGCTGAGGCAGTTGGAGTAAAGTGCCTTGCCCAAGGACACACCACAGTTGCTGACCTAGGCTGGTCTGATGGTAGGATTTGAACCTGCACTGTTTCAGTCACAAGTCCAGCACGCCAACCACTGAGCCACCATGGCTACCACAATGAAAACTAGGGAACACGTGTAGCACATATTAGTAGTTAATATGTAGCTAGAATAACGGGGAAAAAAAATTACCTTGAAAACAAAAACTTAAGTAGAAGTAATTAATATATGCTAGTTTGTTACATATGTTCCCCATTTCCAACGTAAAGAAGCAGGTAACTAAGAATGTGATATGTACAGTGGGAAAGATATGTGGCAAAGTGGGTTGTGCAGCTCAACATATTTCAAATCAGCCAAATTTATGTTGATCTTAAATTTGTATGTGAAAAAAAGGTATACCGACATGAGAATTGCAATAAACTGGGTCAGATGTCAGGCATTAATGTTGAGTTTTATCAGGGCCTGTAAAATGGGTACAACTACATTTATTTTGTAATAAATGTATATGTCGGGCTAATACAAATGATGCAAGTTCAGTGATATTTAATTTAAAACTCTGAAATATTTATTATTTGTAAACTTTTTTAATGAAAGACAAAGGTTCTGCATTGCTATGAACTTGACTACGATATATACTCGCGTATAAGCCAGGTCCAAATGCAAACAACATAGACCCTGATCTGCTGTCGCATAATGCATTATGTGACGGCAAATCTGGGTCTTTGCAATTGGTATCAGCTTATACGTGAGTATACGGTAGATTCAGTGAAGTTTATCACAATTTTCATGATGCTTCAGTCATTACTTGCAGTGAAATGTACATTCACCTATGAGTTTCTGGTGCTTATGATGTTTTTGTTTATATTGCTTCAGTCAAAGCAGTAAGATGTAACTTGATCTCAAAAGCTAAATCGGTAAAGAGTTTAATAGATTTAATTATCTTTTCTTACATGCAGAGATATTGCCAGGTCATGGGATCGCAGGGTATCTTGCAAAACTGATTGATAGCCACACAACTTTTAAAGTCCAATGGGGACAAATCGTGGAAAGTACCTGTGGTTCCCACAATTTGTTGTACCAGATGATATTAAAGAGAAAAAATTGAAAACTAAAAATAAATGTGTATCAAATCATGTTTATGTCCTTTTTGTCAGTGATCTCAATTGATTAGATAGACATGTTAACATGCTGGTACTTGTATAATTGAGATCTGGTGTGGTTTATGCAGAAACTTTCAAGAGGTTCCGATTGAATTGTACTTAAAGGGGTATAACGAACTGATCCATTAATCTGCTGTGGAGGAAAATTCTAAAGAGCAAGTCAAGTTGAAATATAAATGTGATTACTTCTAGAAAGTGGCGGACACAAAGATCATTTGCTCAGGATCACATGGGAAGGGTATTAAATGCTGTGATGCATATACCTCTGCATCCAAGCACATGGCAGCATCTCTGTATATGTAGGAAATGAAAATGAATGTGAAAATTTGGAAAGGGATTTTCTTTGGGGTTAACATTAATAAGAAATTTTCAAGTACATGTATAAATTCTTCTGACATGGAAAAATTAAATGGTAAATCATGCATGTATCTTCTTGATTCAGATTAAAACTTACACATTGGATGTAATACAGCAATTAACCTCAGTTTATCACCTGGCATGATGTAAAAGAAAAATGCGATTTATTCATATAGTAATTTGAACAGCTGACAAGTTACATCGAAATGATTATTTGCCTCTGCAAGTCAGCAGACTTGTTTTTAAGGCACAGCTGTGCATTGTACATAATGAGAACAAGATAGGTCATAGGGGTTACTGGTTTCTTTACCTTTTGACTTAAAAACAATCAAACTTAATATAGATTTGCTGTTGAGCTTGTTTTTCTGTTGATAAATGAAAGATGTTTTAAAGAAACTTCAATAAAGATTTGCTATGCCTTGGCATTATGATTCTGAAAAAAGAAACAGGTTTTGCTAGCTGGAAGGATTAAGCGAGAAAAGCAGTTTTTACTATAGTGATGTTGGATATTGACTGCTGGTTGCATTTGGTATGACATTTGTAGTTAGACATGTAAATGCGGTCAAGAGATGAAAATGTATGTTGTGTATATGTATGTATGTATGTTACTCTACGATGCTAATAATGAATGTATTTGTAAATTGCATTTGTACATTACTGTTGAATATTTTGTGAAATTATTTATTGAAATTGTTGATAAATATTATACAGCCAGTTTTCCTGGGTAAATGTATCATAATCCTTCAATGTAGAATACGAGTCTGTAGGCATTGTTAGAGACCAGATAGATAAATTTTATACGTGTTATGGCTTTGTTGACAAAGGGAGACAACTTTAACTGGGAATAAATAGCACAAAGTAAAGTTGTCATTGTGTTTCATTGCAGCTGAACAATTCAGATGGAAATTTGAGGCTGCTTAGAGGCAAAATGGAGATGAATTCATTTTAAGAACAGTACAACCATAGCAAATTTTTTATATATATATATATATATATATATATATATATATATATATATATATATTCTAGAATTGACATTGGAGTGGTTTTGACCAAAAAAGCGCTTAAATTTTCCCTGAAGTTTTTTTGCTGATTTGCTTTTTAAATGGTTATGATATTAATTTTTTGAAAAATTATGCCCTCAGTGTCACCAACCAAAGTTTTAGGTTAAATCTACACTTGCAATATTTGATTGGTCAAATTTAAGTCTAGATTTGAGTTCAGTTGGTGTAGTCAGGCTTTGGTTTTTATTCATGACATGATAATTGTATCCAAATTCAGTTGCCTAGAATAAAAAATTAAGAAGGACAATGCTCTTTGTAGATAGAAATAGTCTCTATGAAAATACAAGAGACTTTGACAGTTTTCATACTCAGCTAAATCTTTATCTAGTATTAGAAGTGGCAACTAAACTCCATTGTATGCATTTTTTCTGGAAGGGCAAATCCTTCATGTAATAGTATTACTTGCATTTCAACCATCTGGAAAAGTGTTATTTGACGTTGTTATTATGAATGTCTAATTTCCTCTAAATTGAAGTAGACCTATTTTATTTAGTGACCTGTAAGACTGGAAAAGTGTTACTTGACGTTATTATGAATGTCTAATTTCCTCTAAATTGAAGTAGACCTATTTTATTTAGTGACCTGTAAGAGATTTTAAAGCATATACAGGGCCCACAATTAAGCACCAATTAATGGTTTTTTATTTAACTTTTTTTTATTTTTTGTTTTATTTTTTTTCTTCCATTTAACGGTGGAATGAATCAAATAACGAATACAAGATTTTGTTTACATTCTTTTATAATTTGCATTGGACAGAAGAGTGAATTTTAGCACAAGCCTGTTTTTAAAATTTTAATCCATTATATAAATAAACTACATTGAAAGATTTGCAAACGAGTGATTCATATTCACAGGTGTTCAGTATTTTTAAATATTATCGGAACAAGCATGACAAATTTTTATTTGCCAAGAAATTTTTAAGCTAATATATACATAAGATTTTTACATGGTGATGTTATCATATAAATTTCTCAGGACATAATAATCTTAAAATTGTTTTAACATTGTGGTTAGGAAAGATAACAGTAACTACCATATCTGGTCATATAACAATACGGGGATTAAATTGGCACTCGCTTGCTTGCAA
The DNA here is from genome assembly GCA_029931535.1 of Margaritifera margaritifera. Lineage (NCBI taxonomy): Eukaryota > Metazoa > Mollusca > Bivalvia > Unionida > Margaritiferidae > Margaritifera > Margaritifera margaritifera. Next base: position 143,375 of record JAQPZY010001047.1, on the reverse strand, counting down.
ATGCGAGTCAAAATTGGATCAAGTGAGCAGAAGTTGATCTGTACTCACCCATTCAAATTTGGAACAAAAATGCATTTTTAATCTCCTTAGCCCTTGCAAAAATTGTGTTTTTTCTTTTTTTGTTTAAATTTTAAGTATACTGTTACATTTTCAGTTCAGAAGTGAACGTTCAACTCGGGCGATGTATCATGTTCAGCATGTATGACATGTACACTAGGGAATTCCAGTGAGATAATCATAGTACGATAGTTCTGATTGGTTATCTTAGAATCAGGTTATATGGCATATTATTGTTATGCCATGGGTACAGATATTATCGAATTCCTCTGAATTGGATCTAATTACATTAACTTTGTCAACCATCGCTAATCATGTGGTGATTCATCGTAAGTACTAAGCCTCCACAGAAATAAAATAAAATAGAAGTTCAAGATAAGATTGCAAAATCAGAGAGTATGAACAAATAAGTATTTTCTTTATCTGTTCTTTCTTTTTCCATTCTTGAAACAATAGACACTTTAAAGTTCCTCATTTCATTTTTATTTGGGGGTGGGATAAATTTTTGGGTGAGTAAAAATAAATTCAGGCAAGTAAATCTAGGAAGTTACATGCCCAAATTTGCAAGCGAGAGTAAAATTTAGTTTAATTCCATGTAACAAGTTCCATTAAAGTTGAAAGATCAAAAGTATTTTGAGTGATATTGTAATATATACTGAGGATTCTTTTTTACTGAATTCATTTCTTTTGTGGGTATCAGTTTTTTATATAGTTTTGCAAAGAAAATAATGACTGTGAGTTTTGGCTATGCCTATTCCAAAAATTACAGGGCAGTTATGTTTTTTTGCTGGGTTTTGAAATTAGTGGTTGGTAGCAAAAAATGCACTAAACATAGTGTCCTCTTGAATAAGATGACATCCATTATTTATGGGATACTGATTTTATGGATTTCTGATTTATACGAGCTCTACATTAAAAACACTATAAAATAATTTACCTTGAAAGAAAACAGAACCTTGTTTTATTTAGAAGCATTACCACTTGTGACCAGAAATGAAAGGCATTGAAATTGACAGATTTATGCTTATGGAATGTGGAAAGTCCTAGCAGATTTACATTTTTATTTACTCCTTATAGAAGGAGATGTAAAATTCATTCCAAAAAGGTGTAGGATATTTCACTGGAAGTGACCGGGCAAAATCTGTCAATTTTAGTAGAGCTATTATGGATCCTACGTGTAATTGTTTTCCCTTGACATTCATGCAAACTTGCATTAAGAAAATCTCAATTAGTCTCGTTAATAAAATGGTTAAGTGTACATGTTTGAACTGCAAAATGTTGAGATCTGGAAAACAAAGGAATGATACATTTTTGTTAGTATGTATAGCATATCAGGAAAGCAGTATTCAGGTCTTCAGTGGTAAAGAAACTTTTTTCATAATTTCATTTCACAGGAACAGTGGATAATGGCAGACATAATTGTAATATGGGGCACTCGTGATGTAACTTGTTTTTTAAATGTGCTTTTAGGACAAGTGATGAAATTTTTATTAAAGATGTAAATATTATGATTAAGTTAAGAAATCGTCCCAAAATTGTAACACTTCAATATTATCATGCATGTTTCGCATTTTTAACCAGAATATTTAATTTATTTGTTTCATATGCAGTTGTATCCTCCTGGCACCCTTTTTACTTTCATTGGTTCACTCGAAGAAACATTGGGGAGAAAAACATGCATGTAGTGATAAGGTTACACATGTATCTTGGTAAATAATTTTCAGTGTAATTGCTCACCTTAAAGAAAATAATTGTTCAAACAATGGTTTTCAGAAGATGAGAACTAAAGTGATGTTGATTTTTGCTCTATAAAGTACATTAACATGTATGCAATTTGCTTCTGTTTGTAAGAAGTACATATTTCCTCTAAGCTGCTTATAATCGTCCTAAAACAGAGAAGATATTAATTTGAATATAGTGCTGAATTATACCTCAGAATGCACGTTACTCAAGAATTATGAACGTTTGTTGAACAATTAGACTTGCAATGATAATATCTTCAATTAAAGGCAAGTCCAAAATTATGTTTGTCATTCATTAAATGTGGCTGATAGGAAATGGAGAGAACTGTCACTGTAGTATTTGTTCTAGCAGTCATGGTGACTGAAATGTTAAGTTCCTTTAGATATAATCAGGAAGCTTTGGATTGTCTTTGTTGATGTGAGTATTTAAGATTAGCTGTGGTTACAATTTTGAATTCTGCGGCTATAATACTGTTGCAGTTTCCAGTGAAAGATAGCTGTGATGGTTAAGTTGTCAGAATAGAAAATGTATAATCATTTTCATCAGTGTGTGTGAAATGCTGTGACCTTCATTTCTCCTGCTGAACTTTTTTGTTCACATAAATGATAAACTTTACTTTCATTTGATGAAATTTTACAAAAATCAATTGTATGCCTAATATATAATGGGAGAAAAAGTCTGTGAATTAGGTCAGCAATCACCATTACCATGTTTTGATAATTGCCTATAATCTTTAAATAATTTGTAGAGGGATGGGATACAATAGAAGAAATACTAGGGTTGGAACTCTATAGAAAAGGTTTGTCTATTGCCTAGCAATGATCTGTGAAATTCTTATGTAGATTTTGTTTCTGTATCCTCTTTAAAAGTGTGTTTCTCCTTTGTCCTTATGCTTAGTGACCTTTGACCTTGTAGATATTCTGTACCATGCATTGAAATGTACACAAAACATCTGAACTATCAGTAAAGTTCATGTTCATCAGCAATGTGTTGCTTTTTTCTTTGGCCATTTTTATGCATCGACATGAAATGATGGGATATATTGTGTTACCATTGTCCAGCCATCCATCTTTGGGTCAAGAATTGCTCAAGTTTTGCATTTAGGTACTTTCAGGCCCTGGGGGGTTGGGGGATATCCTTGTTATATGTGATATTAGAATAATTTCATGTCTTCAGATTCCATGAGGGTGATTCAATGTGCATATTTTTAATATTACATGCATTAACATTGCATATTGCAAAGTCTAACTTTCCTCTTTGCACTTGGCAGATTTAATTTAAAGTATCATACCAGGAATAATTCACATTCTGAAGTTACATTGTAGCACAGTGAAAGTTGCAAGTAAGTTGTTAGCATAATGCAAAGATATAAAATAATATCTCATGACAGCAGATGGCGTTGTGACGTCTGACTGAAACGGTCAGCATGACAGCTGCACTGATCACGTGGTTAACGTCACAAGAGTGTATCACGTGATTTAAAAATTAACTAGGTTAGTTTGTAAAACATGTATGCCTCTACTGCAGACGAAAAAAGTCCAAGTTCAAAAAAGTGGAAACATTTGAAAACTAGCTTTGATGGCATTACAACTTAATGGGGACAGCTACATATGCACACAAACGTGCGTGAGAAATTATATTTGTCTTCTTTAATTGGTTGTTGCTTAATATTGTGCTAACTGGGTTTTTGTCTTGACCCATGTCCGAAAAAATGCAAAATGTGTTTCAAAGAAGAAAAAAATAATTAAAATTACTGTAATGGGCTAAAAATCGGATCATTTACGTATGAATACTGTGATAGCCAAGTTTCATCTATTCATGTAAATTGATTTCTCTGCATTTAATTTTTAAATAGAAATTGTAAATTGGAGGGGTTGGTTATGTATTCTTAGCATAGAAACATTTTTATTTTTTATAACTAGTTTAAAAAAATGTATGTATGTCCGATTGTTTGAGTTAATTGTTATATTATTGTTTATAGTCGTTAAAATTGCTCCAACAAGGTAACGAGTCTTGTTATGTAAATGCAATTCCGACTGTAAATAAAAATTTGTCTGTGTTTATGTGCAATCTTAAAAGCTTTGAAGGACGGACGTACGAAAATGACCAAATCGAGATGCTTCCGCTGCTGCTGCAGCGCTGAAAAAAAATAATAAGAAAATTGGGAAACATTTATGACTGAAGGTGGTTCTTACCGGGGTCTTCCCGGCTTCTTCCACCACCAAATATACTGGCCAGCATGTACAGCCTTTCATGTGCTGAAAAATGGCGTTAAACCCGACAAAACCAAATCATATATTTTTCATTCTTTGTTTAAAATTTGAAACAGTAACATTTAAGAACCCTCCAGTACCACCCACACCTCCTCTCAGTAGCTCCTAGGCCCTAACCCAAAATCCGTTTCATATATATAAAGGAGTTTAAAATAAAGTTCTCAATGGTGGCGAATTGCATTCGATGTTTCTTTCTCGACTTTACGGAAAATACAGGATGTTCCAATTGAAAACTCCGGTGTGCTGCATCGCTCAATTGGACTTGCTTTTGCGGTTAGATAGGGTAAAATAGTTTACAAAATGTCTCAAATTTAATTTATTGCAATGTATTATGTAATTCCAAACCTACAGTTCTCACAAGTCGCGTATATTTTTTATGATCAGTGAATAAATGCAATTGAAACAGGTGAACTGACGAAAAGAGGAGTTGTGAGCTGAAGAGTGAATTTAATCTTCATAGCTTTGCTTCAGAAGCAAGTTTGGAATTTAATAAAAATAAAATTTTCTTTTCCTGGGTAAAAATCGGATATAGTTCATCTTGTGGTACGCAAAATCACACACACACACATCGAGACGAGTGGAAAGATGCCAAGAGGCAACCACCAAGGTTATGTATTGTGTGTTTATCAGATATTTTCTATTAGCCGAAAAATTTACTGGGAACCATTTTTATCACATAAGTACTGTCTTATTTACGTTAATATACCTATATCATAATTTTATATATATATTTAAGCAATCAGAAGGTCCTCGGCCTTTTACTTCGCATGCTAGAAAAAGCTTCGGATGTAAATAATGGCCATTTTGAACTGCTCTCCATGGTTGTTATTACAGTATAATAACTTCATTGACGTCACAATTACTGCATCACGTATCATCGCTAACAGCAACGTAAGCCATTCGGAACACCGTCTCTTTCCGATGCGAGTCGAGTAACTTCGACTCCGAAAGAAACGAGGATATTCCGAATGATATGTAAAGCGTGTAATAACACCTCGTGACATCACAAATGACATCATTAAGGTGGCACTCTCCAGTTTCGTACTTTGCATAGGGTTCGATTTTTAAAGAAAAAGAATTACCCAGGTTTTCCTCACTGGCTGTCCTGGCTATTTAAAAAAGACCTTGTATATCTTAGGTATTGTTAAAAGAACTTTGAATTCCCTTTATTTTGGTGTATGATTGATGGGTGAAATGTTGTGGGTTATAGAGTATACAGCTTGGTCTTACATAAGATGTGCACATCTCAAAAAACTGCTAGCTCCGCTTGGTCGTTTTCACTTCCTGGACTTCAAAGGTAAATAACAACAAAAAAAAAAAAAAAAAGAACATAACCTTTTTTACTTTTTAGATATTTTGTAATTCATTCATAGTACTTTCAGAGGCTGATATTGTCTGCTCTTGCAAAATTCGTTTCCCTATTATAATAACTGCTGAAAATAGTGCACTTTTGACTAATTCAGGCTGATTTTGCGAGTACTTTGGAGCGGCCATTTTGTCTGCTGTGTGCTTAGATCATGTCCAGTTTCCACAAGTACAATATGTAAAGAAATTTCAGCCACAGTACATGAAAGTAACATAGAGGTATGCAAAAATTCTCTCCATTGTGCATGTTGCAAATGCAAAATACTTCATCTTACACCTGTCACTCTCTCAGAAGAATGTATTATCTGTAGAGCGCCCCCTAAGTCATGCAAAGGAAAGGCGTAACAACTGAGGCATCCAAATATATTTCCTAGTCATTTCACCACACTATTGTGCAGTTTGGTCAAATAAAATTAGTATTATTCGTCATGCGATAAACAGAATCTTACATTTGTATTCTTTCTAAATGACTTGTAAGAAACTTGTCAAATAATTTCAATCTTTTGCTTGCCAAGGCTCGAAAAAACAAATTTGAATTAATTTGACACGTTTTGTTAAAATTTTTTCATAAAGTAGAATTTAAATTACATATTGACTGCAATGTATTGTTGCTTTCAGCGCAAAACGATATAAGATAGTGAGCCGACTTTGCCGTTTCTCTGTGTCAGTTAGGGACAAATAATACTTATTAGCATCAAGATTAAACTTCATACGTTCTGGTGCTTTTAAAAACCGCTCTAACAAGTGATCTAAAGACCTCAGTATTGTTTGATATAGTCTGGTAGAAAATTGGTCAGCACTGGTGCTGGTTTTGATGTCGTAGATTGGTTATTTCAAGGACATATTGTACTTGGGTAGCAAGGTACTGCAAACCGATCACTTCCATTGAGGCATTGTAAGAGATAAATGTGTAAAAAAGTCACTATCCTAAATTATTGTAAAATATCAAGTTCTTTATATCGATGTAGTAATACAGCCGTTAAGATTTATATGCCCTTCTTAATTAGTACACCATGTATTTTGGTCATATGACTTCCAATGAGCATAGCAGAAAATATACATTGTAACTAATTTTAACTGATATGAGTATCTAGATTACAGTATTGTAACTTCAAATAGGTCAAAATAATTAATAAACTGACACATAAACAAGTAATTTAATTTTTGTAGTTTCTAAAACTTCATCACTGTTTTGAAATAACACCATAAATGTACATGTGAGCACATGCACAGGTGTCTTCACACCATGGTGTTCATCTATTGAAACCATAGTGGTCACTTATGTTACGGATGAGTAACCTCGATTTTACAACTACATGTTTGTAATTCAAAGATAAATATGAATCTTTAGGACTTTGTCAATTTTAGGTTAAATTTTGAAAACACAAAAAAAAAAAAAAAAAAAAAAGATTGTTATAGTGGCAGTTGATTAACTATTTATTCCTATTTGTAATTATAATAATGTAATATTGGTACTCCTATCAGTTACAATTCATTACAATGTATAGTTTCTGCTGTGATCACGTGAAGTCATATGGCCAACATGGTGTAGTGACCAAGAAGGGCAATTAAACTTTAACCGCATTGACACAGACTGGAAAATTGTATCCAAGTCGACGGTTTTTGCTTTACAAAGTATATAATTAAAAGAAAATGTACGATCTGTAGTAGATAGTAAGAAATTATCTGACTCGTGATGTGGAAACATTTTGTATTGTCACTAGTGGCGATTCCATTTCACTCGTGAAATTTTTTTTTTTTTTTTTTTTTTTTTTAAGCACGAAATCAACAGATTACTTTCTTTTACTGAACGTGTGCAAATAATTCTATAAAGGTATAATAATGCATTTGACATGGTTCTATTTTGCCTAGCTTACTTTGGCGTGTGCCAGAGTTCTTCGTCATTTTCCAGCTATTTGCCCCTTTTAACGCTGTATCACTCCATCGAAGCATTTCTTTGACTGGTACCCAGACTAAAGTACCAAGCCAATATCATAAGCCGGTAACTTATAAAATCTGTCTTCCGATTGGTTAGTCAGTGACGTCATTCGTACAACAGAGACGTCATTCATATAACAGATAGTTTGAACAGGTAATAGCAGTGATTGGTGCATAAATGAACACTGGTGTGAAGACACCTGTGCATGTGCTCACATGTACATTTATGGGTGCGGTGCATTATGAGGAAAAAGTGCGGAGATTCCGTACTTTCACTAAGACGTAAGATAATAGATATCTGCAGTCTGATGAACACCGGAAGTGTGTAACAGTCGTCATGAAAGTATTTCCGAGATAAAACATTTTAGAAAAGCCACGAAGTTTTCCGATTGTATGATCCACACATTGGGTTACCAAACTGCTCTCAAGATGGCCCTCTCGCTTCTCTCGAAATTGTTGTTTCCCTACGTCTCTGGAGAGCAGTTTGTGATGGCTATATGGTGACAAGACACAATGTATCGGAAATATTAGCGACATATTACCCACGAGGGGGCGGAGCCATCGAGTGAGCAATATGTCCCTGATTAGTCTGGTTCCCTGCTTCCTATGCTTCTTCATTCGCACTCCGCTATACGAAGTCAGATGAACGCCAAATCAATATTATCATGTGATCAAAATAAAATGGCCGCATATGGAGGAGACTCGCTAATCAAACCGTGGTAAATTTATTCCTTTAATTATCTATTCCTTACAGACACAATGTGAACTTTATCAATACTGTCGGTTTAATATATATTAGTCGTTATTTTGTGTTAAAGCTTAATCAGTAATTCGGTCATATAATTATTTTTACAAATATTTTCACTAGCTGGCGAAGATGAAGGCAAGAAATAAAGACAACGAGTTTTTAAAAATATTCACATCTTCCACTGTGTCATCTCAAAAATTCCTACTCCAATAGATTTCTTTGTAAATTTTACGTTGAAATTCATGCAAGGTGATAGATGACAGCCTTAGTTTTGCCAAAAATTAAGACCAAAATACCGACCCTCTTGTAACAGGGGGTGAGATTAATGATTGTTTTGCAAATATTGTCCATTTCAAACTGCGTCATCTAACAACTTCCATATGCAATAGATTTCTTTATCAATTTTATATCGATATTGACATATCGTTCTACATGACAGCGTAGATTTTGCTAAATATTAGGATCGAAATACCAGCCCTCTTCTATGAGGGGATTAATGTGTCGATAGTTTTGTCAAATATTGTACATTTCAGACTGGTCATCTAAAAACAATTCCATTTGCGATCGATTCCTTGATAACTTTTACGTCGAAATTGATATAAGGTGTTAGATAACAGCCATAATTTTGCTATAGATTAAGACCAAAATATTAACCCTCATCTATGCATGAGGGATGAAGATGACAATATTTTTCCAAAAACTGTACATTTGAGACTGCATCATCGAAACAATTTCGTTTGCAATCGATTCCTTTATCAGTTTTATATTGATATTGATATATCGTTCTACATGACAGCCCAGATTTTGCCAAAGATTAAGCCCAAAATACCAACCATCTTCTATGAGGGGGCACGAATGACAATATTTTGGCAAATATTGGACATTTCTGACTATGTCATCTAAAAATTTCCATTTGCATTTCATTTCTTCTTGATCAATTTTACATTGATATTGATATATCATGGTATTATCATCGTATTATATTGATATATCATCGTATTATCATTGTATTATATTGACATATCATCTTATTATCATCGTATTATATTGATATATCATCGTATTATCATTGTATTATATTGATATATCATCGTATTATCATCGTATTATATTGATATATCATCGTATTATATTGATATATCATCGTATTATCATCGTATTATATTGATATATCATGGTATTATCATCGTATTATATTGATATATAATCATATTATCATCGTATTATATTGATATATCATCGTATTATATTCATGGTGAGTCATTGGGCAAGGTATATAACCTTTACTGTGATTCTGTGTTGTAAAATTCCCCAAAACAAACCAAACATGACAGATCTTAAAAATCCGCTTTACAGTATGGATAGATTTATAAAAATGCATTAATGCAATCTACTTGCATCTCATGATTTTATAAGGGGAAAAAAAAAGAAACATAATGATTACCGTAGTCAGATTTGACATTTGTGTCAAACGGAAAAAGTTGGAGAATGAAGTTTATTTTGAACAGATGGTAAAGAGAATCCAGTATACAGTAGTTGCATGTCTCTGTAAATGCTGTGAAATCGTTCAGGTTTCATTGCTTATATTGTTAAGATCCTTTCAATAATCACTCTAATTATATCACCATAACTGAAAGAGAATTATATTATATGTCAATGGTAAGTGCAGTACAGCCGTTTTAAATGTTATCATCACTGATTTAATTTGATTTAATAACATATATCAATATTTGGTTAATAAAAATTCAAACCATTGTGTAAACTTATTTTTTTCAGTATCAGTGAAATGTTGAGAGTTGCATTAATAAGGAAACAGTTGTAGGTGAGAAAAGTTTTTAAAATGTACTTGTTTGAGGATATTATTAGACAAAGGAGAATGTCATGCTTTCTTGTCACAATAGTATACACCAGACTTATATGGTGTAGTAAAGCTGTTGAACAAGCTAAGCTACTTCTAGGTGATCAATTGTACAATGAAGAAAAAAAGGAAGAAATTGCGTTTTTGTTTAGTACCACTCTCCACAAGATGATACAGTAAATGGATATGTTACAAACTGTCTTTCAAGTGAAGACAATCACATGATTTTATTTTTTTATTTTTGCAACAATTGCATTAGGACTGTGGAAAGACCTTAGAAAGGTGCATATAGTGCTTCATACTGGGTCTCCATATTCATAGAAGGTGAATCACGCCTTATAAGGTCCTTGCACAAAACGGTTACAGAAAGCTTACTTCTTCCTAGTGTTCTTAATTAATTTACCAATGCAATTATTTTATTTTTTTTCAAGTTTCCAGCCTTGGAAATAATGTAATGTTTAATTCAAATACGTGTAAATATTTATCGTTTATAAAGATGTCTACTGAAAATTGACATTTTCCCCTATAAATTGTAATATTCAAAATGACAAATCCACAGCAAAGCAGCCAAAACCATTTTTCGAACGACATCCAACCATATTCCCAACCACCCTCTAGGATTATGGATATCAGAAATTATTTGTCGTTCATTTATTGTTTGCTTGACTTCGCATTTATATATGTGCTGATTAATTTTATTTTTTATCCATGGGTTGTCACGTATTAAAGAAGTCATACATTGTAGAGAATGTTCTATTTAGTATATTCCAAGTGTACAGCCATGGACTTTATGTAGAATAAAGAAATTTATAATTTTATTTCAGAGTAGGTTCAAGAGGTTGGTCACACAGGAAGGGATGACCGTCAGGCTAAAGCTATTATTTTTTAAAGAAAAAAAAAAAGCAGCGACTTGTCTTAAAAAAACTGAGAAGGACGTGAAATGATATATTACACTGGAAAGTGGCTGCATACACTAATTTCTGAATAATTATTTTGACTGTCCATATGAGACTGCTGAATTTGTAAGATGTGACCTCTGTCAAAATGACGCACCTAGTAGTGCAAGTGGTTTAAAATTTTTAACAGGACAAAATCAAATAGATAGATACCTTTAAAGGAATATGTGAAAGGTGATGTACCTGGTGAAATTGCTTTTCACTTGACTGAAGATTTACTTCAACGCATAACAGAAACAAGACTGGAATTATACAATATTACAACATACCCAGGTACATTCCTGATTCATTGCAAGCAATACTTGTTACCTTTAGGAAATAATATTAAGTTAATCAGACCAGTAAGCACATGTCTCACCTGTCCCCTTCCTTGATACAAATCGATTTTAATTTTCCTGTGACCATGACCTTACCAACTGGGCAGAAGGAAGGTGAGCATGTGTGGAGATAAAAGCACAAATCCAAAAATTACACCAGTCACCCCACCAACACGGGTTTGGTACTCGACTTTAATAAAAAAAAAAATATTCAAGATTCTCAAATGACATTAGGGAAGATAGTGTTGTATGGAGACAAAACGGAAATGCTTACTTATCCTCCAGTCCAAAATATGTCACCAATTGCTTCTGGGTTTGGTAATTGTATCAAAACAGAATTTTGTTTAAGCCCAAACCTTAACTGTTGAAGATACTACCACAATAGATGGAATGACTGATGCCTGTGTCTTGCCTTTGCCAAAGCTGGAGAGACCGCTAGAGGAATGCCGTGCAAGTTGCTTACTTAAATATACCCCCACTTCTTCAACGGCTCACTTCTGAGCACATGAGGGAATTTAATCAATAGTTACTGTACAGTCTCGATTGATTAGTAATTATGATACTAGTTGCCTGCAGCTGCAAGTAAAAAGGCAAGGGGGTGGGGGTGGAGAATAACTATCAAATGTTTTTGGCAGCACAGTGGTTTGTCCATGTTCACATCAACACAAGATGACTATACATGTAATATGTACCAAGAATCACATATTTTCAACAATAACTGTGAGAACAGTTGCAGACAATTGTAATGGATTCTAATCAGTTTGAATTCAAAGCGGGCTGCTATTCTGCTATTCCTATGTCTTGACCACCATCTAACATGCAGTTTTACTATGTCAGATAATGGGTTCTGGACAATTCCATGAAGTAGGCTTACTGATCTTTACAGGTTTTTGTATATTACTTTCCAGATTCAAAATCCAGTCTAACTTTGTGATAGCGAATCCAGGACTCAAACTCAAGTCTGTTTACTGAATCTGCTGGTGCCTGAGCACTAAAAGACCTGCCTGAATGTGGTACAAAAGACTTGTCTTCTTGCAGATCATGTATCATTTTCAACGCATCAGTATAAGAGTTTCTCTGTTTGTGGTTGCCTGCTTTCACCTTGACATCAGATACTCTGTCAAAGTATCAGAAATGTTGTTTATGACAGCTAATGCTTTAGTAGGTCAGTAGGTTTTGGTCTTTGTTCATTGGGCCCAGCCCTTTAGGCATCTTTTTTGTTGTCCTTTTGAGAAGGTGTTTCATGAGTAGATCTGCTGGTTTATGACTATCGTTCTTCCCCCTGATGTTGACAAAAAGGCCATAGATAGTTTGATATGCAGAGCACACACTAGATAACGCTTGCTGATTGTATAATTGGCACAATATCTCTGGAGCATATTTACTTCAGTTGTTATAACTCTTGAACAACAATAACATATTGTAATTCAGGCAACCATGTAACCTGTCCCTGTCAGGTCTGTGTATCACATTCAAAAGCTCCATGTACAGTAAACCAACCTGTAACACATTATGGCCATATTGTTGCACATGATCAGTGTCCACTGGCTTTAATACTGTCTTTTATCCTCGCATCAGAACATACATAGTTTGAACTTCCTCATTACTTACTTTAACTCGAATCGGGATTAATGACTGCTTGACAGTTTCTTCGGCAGTCACGTAAATGTTGCGCCTTGCCAAGACATACACTTCGATAAAATGGTCCATATTCTGCTGGAGCCACATCTGTTAGGGGGTCAGGAGGTATGTTCATGGTTGGAATACTGTTTAGATCAGAAAGTCCAAAAAGAAATCACACAGTGCCTCCACAATGTATGATTTCACAAATGATAAGAAAAAATCTTTATCTACATCATAATGATTCTTCACATCAGGGTCCACATCGTGCCGCGTGATACGAATTCTCTCTCCGTGCATAGAGCTGGTTTGAAAACTACCCAAACTAAAGAGCTACTGATAAGCCATTGACAAGAAATTATTAGCTACATGTCAGAGTTCAAAAGTAATTGGATGCAGATCCCTCAGTCTCTCTCTGGCATCAAAAGCACCTTGAGGTAATCCTTTTGCTGCACTAAATCTCTTTCTGGTCAATTGATCACCACCTATAAGCACTGGAGGATGATCAGTGCCTCCATAGATCTCATCTGCTGTTTCAGTGTATGATTGCATTATCTTACAAACATCACACACTGTTGTTCCTTATAAGGAAGAACTGGTATTGGAACTATGACTGATTTATTGGCAAGCTACTCAGATAATTCACCGTCAATTTCACTAGGATAGAAGTCTTTAAACTTTTCAGAAAGGGGATATATTCAACTGCTGCATTTAAAATCAGGTTTGCGTAATTGTGTTTTTAATCTTCTCTGATGAAGATAGCTGACCTATGAACAGGACTAAGACTGACCCCTGTGGCTGGTCTGGTAGACTGGCAAAATTCATGTGCTGCACAATGGTCCCTCCATAATACTTTTCCCTTTCATAACATACCCCCAGTTTTAAAATTTACATTGTCCACAACAATTCTGAAAACTCTTCCTTCCATAACTGCTAACTGCAGCTACTTAAAACATGCATTGCCTAATTCCTCCATTTCTCTAATGGTGGCTTCAAGGCTACTCGACACATCCATAACCTGCAGTCTATCAAAAACCTGTTGGGAACAAGAAAAAAAAAAACATTGAAACTTGCTTGTATCATATTGATGTCTCCTGCTATTTATGCAAATGAACTTGAAAAAAGGGTTGTTATCCTGCAACACATCTAGAATAAAACATTAGATATTGTACTTGACTTCTGCAATATAAAATATTGCCTGCAGTGATAGCTAAATGCTTATATAATTTACAAATGTATAATAAGCTAGCGAAATATGAGTGATCAGCCAGACAAAGGTAGATTGGCTACTACTAGGATTTGAACCCGGGTCTTCCACTGTGCCTATGGATGCTCTGCCACTGAGTTGTAGCAGCTTATAGTCAAGCCACCCCACCCCAAGAATAAACCTTACGTATAAAATATTGGTAGACAATGAATGTTATATAATGTGAGTGATTCACATTGTACATTTCAAAATGAAGTTTGATTGTATCCTGTAATTCATTTGCAATGTATACCAGTACTTTTTAAATATAATGCGATTATTTCTATAACTTAGTGTTGCAAATTGAAGTTCATTAAAAAATATATATGTTCATGTTTGATCAATTAAAACGTTATTGATAGTTACTGGAACTCTGTTATTCTGGTTACATTCCCGAACATTAAAGCTATGCACATACTATTCAGCTATGAAGTTTTCGAAATTGTTCTCATTTTTATACTTATTACAGTTTTAAGATATTACTAGAAAATGTAGTTGGTAACTTTCAATGCAAAGAAGTACATGTCAGCAGAATTGGGTATGGCTCCAATATTCCACAGGAACTTAATTACACAACACTGTAGAATAAAAGTTTTTAAACTCTTTTCTTGTCTTATCTGCTTGTAAGAGTACCTCCCTTTGATACATCACTAATGCTGGTGTATTTATCACTGGCCAAATATGCAGAAGAGAAAAAATATTTCCCCCTGGCGTCCTGTGATCTACATGAAGCTCCTGAACATATAGAAAATCTTCCATTATATAAAGATCTGTAAAAACACACAACATACCTATTCTATATAAAACAGAAAAGGATTACACAGCTGCAAGCTATATGATTGTACATGCTACAAGTCAGAAACTTAGAGTTAAATGCAAAAACCAAAAATTTCCTAAAATTATGTAAAGTAGGTCATTGCGACTCTCTTCAATGAGGTTTTCCTCAAAATAAATGAACCAAACAAGTTTAAAAGCCAAATTTTGGATCCAGCCAGTAGCCAACACGTATCCTTGTGGACTTCTTGTTTGCTTAGGCGTGATTGACTTTACATGTGTTGTTTAATTATCATGACAATAACATTAGGTGTGTAAAACCTATTGGTAATTACTCAATCATGTTGTGTTTAGCACTGTATACTAAGTGACATATCAACTATGCTATTGATATTGCAAGCCATGTGTGAATCACTTAGACATTTATCAGGCTGTACCAATCAATAATTCCTGAAACAACATCTACATCAAATCAAATGGCTAAAATCAATATTAACTTGACAGCAGACTGCACGAGAATGAGACCAGATGCCATTATCTGACTTTTATAGTGTGGCCTTGGATTTAATGACTTAGCGTGTACTAATACAGTTTAATTACTCAACAGTATTAGAGAATTATCCCTAAATGTCAACACTTATGATGGCATATATGCCTTCAACATCAATGACAACAATAATAACATGGGAAACGAGCTAATAATGCCTGACCTAAGCTTCAAAGACAAGGAAAAATATTAAATGTTGGTATGTTATCAACACTTTGCTTGAACTATATACTTTTGGATTCTTAATAATCTAGCAATGAATCATACATTTTTTACCACACAAACTTGAAGAAAAAAAAAAAAATAACACCATCTATCCATCTGTTATGATACACTAAGCTATCATGATATACTGGTTCTAGTGTTTAGTAACTCATCTGCCTCTAAAATGAAAAGACTTGGAAACATGGACTAATTGTGAAGTTTTACAAACCAAGTTGACAATAAAAACGGATAGTTCTTAATCAAAGACCACTAATAACATATTTTCAAATCACAATGTGTATCGTATTTAGCATACATGGTGTATATAAATTGTTTTATCAAAGTGCTTTTTTTAATCAAAGTATGGGAGTCTTTTCAATGGTAAAATTAATCAGTACCAAAAAAAAGAAAAAGATGAAGGCACGCATTCAGAGGGCGTGGAGGTTAGATTAAAGGGTAGAGAGTGTTAAGTAAATATTCCAAGACATTCATTTTCCTGTATATATTTTGCTAAATGTAACCTGATTTCACAAGGCCAGTAGTCTGAAAATTGTAGTGAGCACACTCCTCCCAGAATTTGTTAACATTTATGCTCCTGTACAAACTTGTTCATTGCCAACTTCTCTTCTTGTCTCAATTTCTTGTATGATGATCTGCTCCGGTCTGGGAACTGCAATAAATACACAGTTAAGAGTTATAATGTTTGAAATAAACTGTAAGTAGGAGTTGGTGCTTGTCCTATAAATCTGAGATATAATAAAATATCTGAGAACACATTTTTGTATCAAGAATTTTGAAATACAAAGAGATCATTGTAATTCAATAGCTGATGCTACTTAATAATATGAATATTTCTTACCTACTATCTTCTGAAAATAAAGACTACATTATTGCTGATCTCCCCTTAAAGTAATAAAAGCTGTTAATTTTATAATAATGTAAGCAAACTCCCTGGAAAACAATATTTTTATAACAATCAAGATGATATACAAATAGAGTATATATTGAAAATAACACTAGATTACAAGTTCTTGGACTATAGGCCAATGAAATGTGTGCTTGTATTTCACTTATACTTCAGTGTAAAAGCACACGTGATGTAATTGAATACAATACATTTGTCTTGCAATATAGTAAATGTAAGTGTCACACTGTGTTTGATGTACGTATAACAGTGGCATGGTCAGGAATCCAGTTATACAGAGTGATTTTTATGTTTTTCTTTAAAGTACTCCATTATAATAATAATATATACTTATTATGTTCCCACAAATTATCATGTTATAGTGAGAAACCAATCTAATGTTAACAGGGATACGTATTACAGACTTCAAGATAGCACACTTCAAGTCAGACTACGGGTAATTTACACATGCATAAATAGTCAACAATAATTGGTTTTAATTAGTACTTAATTAGTATTTATGAATTTCACATATCTTACTGATGACTTAAAAATGCAAAAATCCATGTGAAATAATAAAAATAAGAGTTTAGAATATCTGTTTCACTTTTGTATGAGATCTGAGACAAAAGTGGGTATCAACATAAATTGAGCATCTCCTTAAATAAGGTCTCGAAGGCAAACATTGAGGATACACATTCAAACTTTGTCCAAAATGAATCAGTACAGAAAGTTGCTAACTGTTAATTTAAACGCAAAGTGAGTATAGCATACTTCTGTCTACGCTTCTCTATCTTTATCCAGTTATACAGAATGATGTTTGTTTTCTTTTCTCTTTAATGTACCCCATTATAATAATAATATATACTTTTTATGCTCCCATAGCTATCATGATGTAATGAGGGACCAATATAATGTTAACAGGGATATGTATTGCAGACTTCAACAAAGCACACGTGGAGTCAGACTATGGGTATGTTCCACATTCATAGCTAGTCAACAACAATTGGTTTTAATTAGTACTTATACAATTCACATATCTTATTGATGAGTTAAAAATGCAAAATTCCATGTCAAACAATTAAAAAAAATTCGAATATCTCTTCTTTGAGATCTGAGACAAAAGAAAAGTGGGTATCAACAAAAAATGGACATCTCCTTAAACAAAATCTGGAAGGCAAACCTTGAGGATAGACATTCAAACTTTGTCCAAAATTAATAAATCAGTACAGAAGGTTGCTAACTGCTACAATAAACGCAGAGTGACTATATTGCGCCTCTAACCGTCTACACTTCTCTATCTGTACTGGAGTCTTCCCCGTTGGCAATTACCTTTGTCTTTTACAATAGTTGTGGAAGGTAGGATGATACTCCATCCTATAAAATAAAAAATAAATTGTTTCTTGAAAAAGAATCCCTCATATTGTCACTAGGTATCAAAGTTCACATGCATGAATCATTTACATTATAACCATTTTCTAATGTAAAAAAAATATAGATATACAAAATATATTAGTGAAATAATCTTTTTATTAAGAATGTTTCACCCATCTTATGCTATTGACAATAATTAAACACACAATATATTAAATTTAAGTTCCTGATACAAAAGGATATTTATTTCACTTAATACCACAAATATTTCATCATAAACTTTTGCATGTACACGTACTTTTGTTTAATGCTTGAAACAACAACTTATTTTTTTTAAATGATCATGTCAACACAAACTATCAGAGTAAATAAAGATGTTACTAATGGCAAATTTTCCCATTACTCCCTCTCACAATCCATGTCTCCAGCACCCCTCGTGAAAGAAGGCTGTTGTGTTGGTTTTAATTAGTGCTGTAACTACACAGAGATAATGGGGCACTCTCCCCTTTACCCTCAGTGCCCTTCTAGCTGCTCCTCTCTGCTTCTATCCACCTCTCTAAAACACCTCCTTTAAACTGTCGTTTTTAATTGATTCCTCTTATTTTTATGTTTATCTAAAGTAGGATAAAGACATGAATGTGCTTTTATTTGTTTCAATTTCCAAAAAGATGAAATTCAAACTTGAATCAACTACATCAAGTCCTTTTATCACAAAAAAATGTATTTTTTGCATGGTTAATCTTTGGCAAAATCTGGGCTGTCATGTAGAACGATATGTCAATATCAATATAAAACTGATAAAGGAATCGAGTGCAAACGGAATTGTTTAGATGATGCAGTCTTAAATGTGCAGTATTTGGCAAAATATTGTCACCTTCACTCCTCATACATAGAAGTAGGTTAATATTTTGGTCTTAATCTTTGGCAAAATTATGGCTGTCATCTATCACCTTATATATCGATTCGACGTAAAATTTATCAAGGAATCGATCGCAAAAGGCTGTCATCTATCACCTTATATATTGGTTTCGACGTAAAATTTATCAAGGAATCGATCGCAAATGGAATTTTTTCAGATGACCAGTCTGAAATGTACAATATTTGACAAAACTATCGACACATTAATCCCCTCATAGAAGAGGGTTGGTATTTTCGATTCTAATATTTAGCAAAATCTACGTTGTCATGTAGAACGATATATCAATATCGATATAAAATTGATAAAGAAATCTATTACAAATGGAATATTTTAGATGACGCAGTCTGAAATGGGCAATATTGCAAAACAATCATTAATCTCATCCCCTGTTACAAGAGGGTTGGTATTTTGGTCTTAATTTTTGGCAAAATTAAGGCTGTCATCTATCATCTTATATCAATTTCAACGTAACATTTATCAAGAAATCGATTGGAGACAGAATGTTTGAGATGACACAGTGGATAATGTGAAATATGTTTTAAAAAATCGTTGTCTGTACTCCTTCCCTTCATCTTCGCAGACTAGTGAAAATATTTGTAAAAATAATTATATGACTAAATTGCTGGTTAAGCTTGAACACAAAATAACGACTTGTATAAATCAAACCGACAGAACTGATAAGGTTCACATTGTGTCAGTAAGGAATAGATACTTAAGAAATAAATTTGCCAGGGTTTGATTACCGAACTTTCTCCATATGCGGCCATTTTATTTTGATCACATGACAATATGGAGTTGGCGTTCACCCAACTTTGTATAGCTGAGTGTGAATACATACTTATTAATCTTGTTCTTTGCTCACTGATTCATTGTTTGTTTGTTTGTTTTTTTGTTTTTTTGGTTGATTTTTATTTATTTTATGTTTTTGTTTGAAGCAGGTACAGATATTGTAAAATCTTTAATATAGAGATTAAAATATTTTTAAAAATTGATTTTTTTGTAACGTTATCACGTTTATTATTTCATCAAGACAAAAGCTGTTATACACACGTACATGGCTGTTAGCTTCATTTAAATTTTTAAAAAAAAATTTACTCTTTGATTTTATGAATAGATTAGTTTCGATATAGTCCGATAAATCATCCCCCCAAATCTGTGTTGATACTGATGAACGATTTGTTGGCCTGATGTGACCTGTTCATTAAAATGTGCAACTTTGCCGCATACAAATATTTCCAAAACACAACCGCGTACAGTTAGACACTTACCGGTATTTGGTAACATTCATATGTAGCCACGAAATTCAAAATGGCCACAGGGCATAAGGTAGTGTTATTCCACGTGGATTTACAAGTTGTCAAACATAGGATTTGATCTGGAAATGTACTCTACATATCGCCAAAAGGACCATTCAGTCTACGGTAACTCAAGAGACGCGAGAAATACATGTAAGTGTCTAAAATGTACAGCGATATGTTGCGGACAGATCTGTCTGCAAACGATTCCTCGATTTTAGGAATAGGTGATATCAGACCGATAATAGTCCATCAGTATCAATACATGGGGGGGGGGGGGGGGGCTGAATCAACCTGGAAAAATATATGTTGTCTTTTATTTATCATTCCATGATTATTTTTCTTCGCATTTCTTATTAAATAAATGTTAGAAATTTTTGCTGCTGTTATCCTCGTATATATGGTTCTTTGTTCATGCTGAAGAGTCAACATATCTATTTTCCAGTCAGCCAATCATAGGAGTGGCTGCAGCTCATTAGTATGCACGGATATCACGTATCTGATATTTGAACTGTCGCATATCTATTGTCAAAACTATCTCAGTGTATCAAATATTGCACTTGTTAAAGATAAAAGGAAAATCAAATAGCCATTGAATAAGAGTGGGTTACCCCAATCATACACACACACACACACATATATATATATATATATATATATATATATATATATATATATATATATATATATATATATATATATATATCAATGGGTCTCAAAGTCAAAGACCTGTTGAATAAACATGGCTTTGGCAACGTATGGATCTCGCAAGACGTAGGTGATGGAAAGCTTTATTATTTTGTTCTTTAAGCAATGTTAACAGGATAGCATGTTTCAAGAATGGGTTTAAGGCGTATCGAATTGTAAGAAGGCTCGTCATTACAGACAGTTTAAATCTCAGCTAAATGCCGAACATTACCTTAATATTTGTCTCCAATTAACAGTCAGGTAAGCTATTGCATGTCTTAGATGTTATACTCATTATTTAATTAATGAAGACATTATGAAACACCAGTAAATGTACGTATTGGATGCTTTACAAACAGAATATCATATGGTTATGGTCTATTAATATTGTTCAGATTTAAGATCAAGTTTTCTTTCCCTCATTCTGTCAATGTTATCCGACAGAAGAAAATTTGTATTCCCGTATGCAGTCTAATATAAATGGCATATATTATTGAAAATTTATCTGACTTTATTTATTATGCTTTGGATACCTGACCAATTTGATCTATTCCAAATGTAATGTAAATACTAATATGTTGTGTCTGTATATACTGACCTTATTGTATACTAATATTTCTAGGCATCAGAACGTGTAACTTTGCACTGAATACTTGGATACCTTTTGAGGCGCTCTTATGCGTGTATAAGGCCCGTTGCCTGTCATCGTAAGTGTCATTGTGACTGCCATATAGTGGACGTAACAGAGCCGTTTTAAGGCATAGGCACGCGAGGCACGTGCCTAGGGCCCCGCGGCGGCCCAAAAACAAAATTTCGGTGTCGGTTTCGGTATCGGTGCAGAAAGTGACCAAATTGTTGCTTTCGGTGTAGTCTCGGTTTCGGTCGAAATTTAAATTGCATCTTTCGGCAGACTCCTATGTATGTCTGGATATAATGACTGACAGTAACCTGTAGACACAAGACTTATACGGCAGACTCCTATGTATGTCTGGATATAATGACTGATAGTAACCTGTAGACACCAGACTTATACGGCAGACTCCTATGTATGTCTGGATATAATGACTGACAGTAACCTGTAGACACAAGACTTATACGGCAGACTCCTATGTATGTCTGGATATAATGACTGACAGTAACCTGTAGACACCAGACTTAAACGCAGAGTCAGATTGTAATTGTCAGTTATCACCGATTTGCCATTTTGTCAATTTTCACTAACTACGATCTATTAAACGAACCATTAGACAACCCACCAAGAATGAGTAGAAATTATATGAGTGGTGCTGCGAAGAGAAAGAAGGAAGCAGCAGAATTGGAAAGGTTGGCCAAACATCCAAAATTATCGTCTTTTTTTTCAAAGTCAGAAAGCACAATCATCATTGCAGTCCGACATTGTTGAGACACAAGATACTCTTAAGTCGTCTTGCTCGTCTACTGATGCCATTGTCTGTGATAAAGATGAACAGTTAGTGTCGCTGCAAGTTGATAGTCTACCCGTTGAAAGTTCAGATATTGACATATCACCAACAGTCGAAAAAATTCCACAAGGTGTCAGCTCGGCGGACTATCCAAGAGATGCACCCTTATGGAGTCCAATCACTGAGGAATTACGATCTTATTGGATTCGTAGAGGTCCTGCTAGTTACCAGCATAAAGAGTCTGATTTTAGTATGACTCAACGCGTGTATGGAACTGGAGATAAGTTGCAGAGACGTTGCTGAACTGATTCCTGTTTCCGCTGTGAACTGCGAAATGGTGAATCAGTTTGTCGCGAGTGGCTACTCTATTCTCCATCACAGAAGTCCGTGTATTGCTTTGTGTGTCGCTTATTTTCAACAACTACGATGGGTCATCAATCTGCTCTATGCACAACTGGCTTTAACGATTGGAAGAATGCAATGACACGTCTCAGCGAACATGAAAATGGTGAGGGTCATCGAAAGTGCATGCTTATTTACACTGAGCGTGTTAGAGAAGCTGGTCACATTGATACACAAATAATGAAGCAATTAAAAGCGGAACAGCAATATTGGCGTAATGTCTTGCAGCGGGTTGTGGCTGTAGTGAAGTTTTTGGCATCCAGGGGCTTGTCTTTTAGAGGTGACAATCAGATTCTAGGTTCACAGCACAATGGAAATTATTTGGGAAGCTTGGAATTAATTAGCAAATTCGATCCATTTCTCAGTGAACATTTGAAGAGATACGCCAGTGCTGGAAAAGGTAACCCCTCCTATCTATCGGCAACTATATGCGAAGAGTTTATCGCATTGATGGGCACCAAAGTTGTCTGCTCAATCCTTTCAGAACTAAGACAAGCAAAATATTTCTCTCTTAGTGTGGACTCCACACCGGATGTGAGTCACACCGATCAATTGAGATTGATCGTGAGATATGTGAAAGATTTATCATCAGTAGAACGGTTCTTAGGATTTGTATGTATCCGCGGTCATGGAGCAGAGTATCTTGCGGACACCATCGTGAACTTTTTGGATGAAAACAACATCAGCATAGCAGATTGCCGTGGAGAGTCCTATAATAATGCCTCTAACATGTCCGGTCAATACTCAGGCGTGCAAGCTAGAATAAAAGGAATAAACGAATTAGCTGTATACGTTCCGTGTGCGGGCCATTCCCTGAATTTAGTTGGCGTGAAGGCTGTTGAATGTTGCACGCAAGTCATAGCCTACTTCGACTTTCTTCAAAAACTATATGCCTTTTTCGTGGCATCAACGCATCATTGGCTTGTCTTGGAGACATCTTTAGGACATGAACACAAAGTAGTGAAACGCTTATCAGATACGCGATGGTCCGCTCATGCTGATGCTGTGAAGGCTCTGTGTCATGGGTACAAAGAAGTTCAAGCAGCTCTTGACAGGATTGCACGGGACAAAGACCAACCTAGAGACGCTTCCTATGAATCAGCAGCTCTAAGCAAAAAGATGGATAAGTTGGAAATTGCATTCCTCGCCATTCTCTGGAATGATATCCTTGGACGCTTCAACGAAACAAGCAAGACTCTACAAAAAGCAGACATGGATTTATCAATCGCCGTCAATCTGATTCAATCACTGAAGCTTTATGTTGATGCACTTAGAGACAATAATTATTTTGAAGAATATGAACGCAGAACCAAAAAACAAACTCACAACGCAGAGTACTAAGACAGCCAAAGACGAGTGACTAAAAGAAATATGCGAATTACATTTCTGGAAGGTCCTGCAATTGACACTGTTATGGATGTGAGCACAAAATTTAGAATTCAAACCTACTTACCAATCATCGACTCATTGATCACTGAACTAAACAAAGGTGGAGAAGCTTATAAAGAAATCAGCAGCAGATTTACATTCTTAATCAAACTGGACCATTTGAATGTTGAACAAATAACAGAATACAGTGAAAAGCTTGCAAAGTTCTATCCTCAAGATCTTGACCAACACGAACTAATTTCAGAATGTGTACACCTGAAACACTATATGTCAGTGTCATTTGCAAAAACATCAGTGCCATCTATGTCAGTAATCTATGCCATGATAAAGAATGACAATCTGAAATCAACGTTTCCAAACGTTGAAATTGCAATAAGAATGTTTCTGTCAATGATGGTGACAAACTGTACCGGTGAACGTTCTTTCTCAAAACTTAAATTAATCAAGAACGAGCTTCGCAGCCGTATGATGCAAGAACGACTAAACTGCCTGTCTGTCATGAGCATAGAATCAGATGTGTTGGAATCTTTGAATTTCGATGATATTATCAGAGACTTTGCTGAGAGCAAAACACAAAAGCGATGTTTGTAAGAAAATGTCCTGACAATGTATAGCAAAGTAAGCAAACATTTACTCATTACAATAATACAATCTCGCTTTCAATTTAATTAACAATAAAAACTTTAGCGTATGTTTAACTAAACTTTACACTCGTAGTAGGCCTACGCAGTTTGTTGTGTTAACTGTGTTAGCCAGTTTAGTACTATATTAATAAATTTAACAAAATGACACACATGCACATGGAAATGCAATGCAATACTCTATATCTGAGACTGAGAGATTGAGGAGCAATTCTGGTTACTTTTAAGGTTAGAGTTTGTGCCTAGGGCCCCCAAACTTCTTAAAACGGCTCTGGGACGTAAATACATTTTCAACAGAGTGGAGCATTGTATATTTATCTTATATTAATGAGAGAGAGAGAGAGAGAGAGAGAGAGAGAGAGAGAGAGAGAGAGAGAGAGAGAGAGAGAATGAGTGAGAGAACATTTTCGTTTTCTATGTTAATACCGGATGTATTTCATTGTGTGTTACAAAAAAAAAAAAAAAAAAAAAAACGCGAGATATTTTAACTCGTGGTTTCGCCATTCATTAAAATATATCGGTCTTTCTTTTATAACACATGATGAAATACTTAAGTATGGTTTGTTTTTGTTGATCTCAATATTTGTAATCTGAAGGGGAAAAAAAAAAAAAACACAAAAATTCGTGTGCACTTACATTCGTAGTTTTGCCTGTCAAAAGTTTGCATATTCGTTGGTATTTCATTTCGTGGATTAATACCCAAAATTTAATTCACAGCTGTTAATATCTCCCTTCTTGATAATTGTATTGTTTTGCGATAATTGTACTGTTTTGTGATAATTGTATTGTTTTGTGATTTATTGTACTGGTTTATTTTTAGACGCTCGGCTAGCACAGCAGTTACTTGTTGTGTGCTCCAAAGAGAGAGAGAGAGAGAGAGAGAGAGAGAGAGAGAGAGAGAGAGTAACGGAAATATTTTGTAGAAATAACACATAATTTTACATTAAATAACGATCGTGAAATTGTTTTTAATATTCATTACCGAGTTACAAGTACTGGTGGATGATATCGATTTAGGAGTACGTTCTCTTTTGGCATTTTAGCTTCAACTAATTGAAAAAGGGTTCACAAGTCCGAAAGTATTTGAAAGTATTTGAAAATGGGTTCATTCAATATTTCCATTCTTTCATTCCATTTGAATCTTCGGGCTAACACATCTTCAGACTATTGAACCCTTGTTTCGGACCAATGAATCTTCGGACTAACGTATTTTCGGAGCACTGAACCTTCGGAACATTGAACCCTTCTTTCGGACCAATGACCCTTCGGACTAAGGCGCCTTCGTACCACTGAACCTTAGGGCCACCGAGTCCCTCTTTTGGATTGATGACCATTCGAATCAATAAACCTTCGAAACCATGAAGCTTTCGTTCGTACCATAGAACCTTCGGACTATCGAAATGTAACCCAATTAGTTGCTCATAGAGCCAGAAAAGTATGGATATATATCAAAATACAAAGAATAAAAAAGAACAAAGGTATGCCGACAACAAACGGCAGTCGCTTCAGTGGTCAAAGCAATATTACCACATGTATGAGCATAAATCAAACATCACTCAACATCAAACGGAGCTGATGCAACCAACAACACCTAAGCTATTCGGTTCTTAAAGTACATTTGTATGACCTCTTCCTTAAAACACTGTCCATAAAATTGCACCATCACTTACCTTCTGACGACTATGACGATAACACAGACACAGTCACTCATTAAAAAAAAAAAAACAATATATGGCAGTAGGGAAAAAGAAAGGACCGGGCTGCTGTATGTATAAAGAAAGTTGCCGCTACGAAATGACCAAAAGCCTTGTAGGCAAAATACTTTAAAGCGGGCTCAGTCCAACCAGTTTTTGAGCGTGTGTTTCTGTCACACACGCACACACACACACAAAGAGGAAGAAGAAGCACAAATGAAACTGAGAGAAGAGATAGAATATTTTTAAACCCCCACCCCCCACCAAAAAAAAAAACAACAAACAAACGATATACTGGAAAAAATGGAGAGAACTAAAGGAAGAAAAACAAGAAACAATATTGCTAGATGAAAGCTGCGAACGTAGACAAAGATTTAAAGCAACGTCTTGAAGGTATACAGATTTAAAGGGGATAGAGAAGAAAATAAACGGCAGGAAGAAATTTGAAGCACAAGAGAAGGAAAAAGCACAAAAGTTAGCAGCACACATACACAAAAGTGAAACAGAACAGAAACCAAGCGAAGGGAAGAAAAGCAGACTCATTTACCCGCCACCTCATGGCCGCCATCAACAACTAAGAAAAGAAAACAGTGTGATATAACATGAAATGAAAATTTCCTATAGGGAGCATTGGAAGAGGAAACAGACTCGGACTTTTCAAACCTAGAAACAGAGTTTAAAGAGTCGATGGAAACAGAAAAATAAGTAAATAAACGAGGAATTCAAAGATTACACATAAAACTTCCAAAAGAAATTCAAACTTTAATATTATAAATAAAACTCAAATAAAAACCTGGACATTTGAAATAGAACCGGTGGAATTGCAATTTATTTAAATCACTTGTGTTTCTACACTTAACTGACTGAAGAATACAGTATATATGGTAATAGGGTAGGGCCCTATATATATATATATATATATATATATATATATATATATATATATATATATATATATATATATATATATATATATATATCCCACTAGGGGAAGAAGTGCGTATAGAGAGCTGGACCCACCCCTCTCACAGAAATAACTTCTTGGAACAGTTACGAAAATGACTACAACATGTGGGGGAGAGCCAGTCATATCTCTCCCATTAGGGGATGAGGTGCGTATATCGAGCTGGACCTGACCCCATACCACCGCCTCCACTAGGACCACGATCACCACACACATACCACCGCCTCCACTACGACCACGATCACCACACACATACCACCGCTAGAAATAACTTCTTAGAACATTGTTTATAAAATAATTTTAACTTAATTCGACCAAATAAATTAAAAGTTAGGCGAAACTGTTAAACATCCAACGTTAGAGGAAACTTAAGGTACGTATATTAAAAATAAAATTTGACAAACACCTACGCATAATACAACAACAGACCTTACCTAGTTTTTTTAATTTTTTTATTACTTCCAAGAGATGGATAGAACAAAACTCAAGAAATCTGACTTGCATAAGATCGTCCCCTGACAAATACACAAGACAAATCACTTGCAACAAACGCATACACTAATACAGCCCACACATCAAAGGGGAAATAAGGGGCAGATAATGAGGTTATCGAAAAGAGCTATAGTAGACCTAACTTGTCGACCTTCAGTGCAAAGGTCACCAGTAATTCAAAACTCAATAAGCGGTGGAAGCAAGACATTGAAACAGAAAAGATGAAGACAAACTGCGTGTTTTAATCACCCGTTGCATGTCCATCGCCTTATTTACCTTACTTCACGGTATCACCAAAATTGCATTTTATGTTGTTTTTTTAAAAAAAACAAAACTGACGTTCAAATGTCGATTTTAATTATTATGGAAGTCTGTATTGTTCTGTTACAAATCATAATCAATCGTAATATTTGAATGAGAGTATCTAAATATAGAGGAGGCGCGTGAAAGAATGAGATACACAGCAACAACAAAAACCAGCAGACGATTATGCTATTTTCTACTAAAATGGTCTGATAAATGAATGATGGTAAGAAATAAAATCCCCGTGTATATTTTCATTACTTTCATCATTTTAAGCTGCATTTATTACGTATATTCAACCCTTATATAAATTCCTTCATATATTGGAACTCAGACAAACAGAATCAGAATATGAATAATAATGTGAATGACACCCATACATTCAAGTTATGAAATCAAACACTGAAACCAGTAAAAGTGCAATATTTGTTGGCATCATTGTTCATATGTTTCAATTTAATGAATTATTTTAATACATAACTTCAAATTATCGTATATAGGCTATATATATATATATATATATATATATATATATATATATATATATATATATAT
Source organism: Margaritifera margaritifera (assembly GCA_029931535.1). Taxonomy (NCBI): domain Eukaryota; kingdom Metazoa; phylum Mollusca; class Bivalvia; order Unionida; family Margaritiferidae; genus Margaritifera; species Margaritifera margaritifera. The sequence goes on along the minus strand of JAQPZY010001047.1, from coordinate 114,689 downwards.
ATATATATATATAAATATATATATATATATATATATATATATACACATTATAATTATTATTTTTATATATAATTTATATAAGATAATATATATTATATTATTATATAATATATATTATATTATTATTAATATTTAACATAATATATAATTATTATTTAATATAATAATATAATTATTATAATATAATATATTATATTTAATATAATTATTATAACATTTAATATGATAATATATTTAATATAATAATATTTAATATTTAATATAATAATATAATTATTATAAATATTTATATTATTATTATTATTATAATTATTATTAATTATATTATTATCAATTATTATTAATTAATTAATAATTAATTAATTAATTATTTAATTATTATTAATTATATTATTAATTATTAATTATATTATTAATTTTTAATTATATTAATTAATTGTATAAATAAATAAATAAATTATTAATTAATTATTAATTATTAATTATTATTATTAATGATATTAATTATATTAATTAATTAATTATATTATTATTATAAATTATTATTAATTTTATTATTATCAATTATATTAATTAATTATATTATTATAATTATTATAATTATAATCATAATTATTATAAATATATAACATAATAATATAATTATTATAATATAATATATATATATATATATATATTATATTATATTATTATTAATATTAATAATACTACAATATATAATACTAATAATATAAGAAGAATAATAACATTCATTAAAGAAAGTTACTGGATTAATCGTTTAGATACTATGTATCCCAATGGCCTTAATACTAAGGCATTATATAAAATTGTATAAATTTTTAGTGGTGGAATTGATATGTTGTATACATGTGTATATGTATATGTATATATATATTATATATATATGTATGTTTGTGTGTGTGTGTATATATATATTATATATATATATATATATATATATATATATATATATATATATATATATATATATATTTTGTTTTTAATGGTACCAGTTACATCCAAATAATGGGTACGGCAATGGGTAGTCCTATGGCTCCTTCATACGCTTCCCTTTTCATGGGTAAATTAGGTAAAATTTTTAGTGGTGGAATTGATATGTTGTATACATGTGTATATGTGTATGTATATATATATTATATATATATGTATGTTTGTGTGTGTGTCTATATATATATATTTTATATATATATATATATATATATATATATATATATATATATATATATATATATATATATATATATTTTTAATGGTACCAATTACATCCAAATAATGGGTACGGCAATGGGTACTATGGCTCCTTCATACGCTTCCCTTTTCATGGGTAAATTAGAACAAGATTTTCTTGAAAACGAGAATTTTAATCCCACTGTTTGGTTAAGATTTTTAGATGACATCTTTATGATCTGGAACCACTCAGAAGAAGATCTACACAAATTTATTAATAGCCTAAATAATTTTCACCCCACAATTAAATTTACTTACACTGCATCCAGTACGCATGTATCATTTCTAGATGTAAATGTGATGAAAAATTCTGATAATACTATCTCTACAAATGTTCACGTAAAAGAAACTAATATCCACCAGTATGTGGAATATTCGTCTTGTCATCCCAGGTCATGTAAAAACGGTATACCTTATAGTCAGGCGAAAAGATACCGACGTATCATTTCAGACGATTATCAATTAAAACATTCTTTAAATGAATTAAAAACATATTTCCAAAAAAGAAATTATCCTATACATGTAATAGAGTCTGCTTTAAGTAAAGTCTGTATTCTTACCCAAATAGATGCTTTAAATACAGCAGAATGTACGAAAGATAAAAATGTAATTCCTTTCATAATACAATATAATCCTTCATTGCCAAATATAGGCCTTACAATTAATAAATATTGGAGTCTCCTCAACTTATCAGATAAAAACAGCGTCAAAACACTTTACAAGAGCAAGCTTATTCTTGCTTATAGAAGACCTAGGAATTTACAAGATCTTTTGATCAGAACTAAACCGACAAAAAAATTTCAAAGATGTTTTCATCATCTAAATGCAACAGACGTAGGTGCTCTCAATGAGCAAATATTAGAGAAAGTACCTATTTTAGTAGCTCCAATACTAAAGAAATGTTTTCTCTACGTTATAACACTGACTGCATATCAACTGATGTAATTTATTTGATAACCTGTAAAAAATGTAACATGCAATATGTTGGACAAACACTTTAACAAGTTTCTAAGAGAATGAATAATCACCGTTTTCATACAAAAAATTGTATGGATCCTCAGTTCTCTTCTAATGTTTCAATACATTTTAATACAAATAATCACTCTTTACGTGATTTTTCTTTCATGCCAATCGATATTGTGCACGGCGAAATGAACAGACTTATTAAAGAAAGTTATTGGATTAATCGGTTAGATACTTTGTATCCCAATGGCCTTAATACTAAGGCATTATATAAAATTGTATAGATTTTTAGTGGAGGAATTTATATATTGTATACATGTGTATGTATGTATGTATGTATGTATGTATGTATGTATGTATGTATGTATGTATGTATGTATGTATGTATGTATGTATGTATGTATGTATGTATGTATGTATGTATGTATGTATGTATGTATGTATGTATGTATGTGTATATATATATATATATATGTGTATATGTATGTATGTATGTATGTATGTGAATATGTATATATATATGTGTGTATGTATGTTTATGTATGTATGTGTATGTATATGTATACATATGTATGCATATAATATTTTATAAAAATATGTAGTTATATGTATGACTGTTAGTCTCTACATTATAATCTCACTATATGTATATATATGTATGCATATAATATTTATATAAAAATATGTAGTTATATGTATGACTGTTTGTCTTGTCTCTACATTATAATCTCACTATATATATATATATATATGTGTGTGTGTATATATGTATGTATATATATGTGTGTATGTATTTGTGTATGTATGTGTATATATATATATATTTATATATATATTAGTTATAGCAATATGTAGTTGTATGTATGACTGTTTGTCTTTAATTATAATTTCACTATCAGTTTTCATTAGAGACTCATGTATCTTTCTGATCCCGTTATACATATGATATTTTTATGATAAAGCATATCATTTATGACGTCATGTCAATGATGTAATTGTTTATAAATATATAGACGTCATCCGTTTCTTTCAAAAACATTTTTTGCCTGAAGAAGCATATAGTAAATGCGAAAATAGTCGGACAAATTTGTGTTGTTTTTTTATTTCAAATATATATATATATATATATATATATATATATATATATATATATATATATATATATATATATATATATATATATATATATATATATATATATGCCTGTTCAGTAGGCTACGGGCACAGTATAACACAGACTATAGTATTCGCTTACACTCCCATTTGTTTGTAAAAGCGAAAGGTAAAGATATAAAAATGCACAAAACTTAGTCATTTCATTCATCAATTTATAATTTCTAACCTGATTGTCACCAGGAGGTCCCTATACCTGCCAAACCAAACGGGAGTTTCTTTAATAACACTGTCGCAATATTTGCATAGGCGCGTCTATTTTTTTTAACAGAGAACAGATGTATTGTAGTTCGCCGTCTTCGATAAGCTCTGAATAATTCCGTAAATTTTACTTTGTCACTTTGGAGTTACATCCCTTCGAACGCATGCATACAAGAGTTACACCTTTTTATTTGTTCAATTTATTTGTAGAAATATTAAAACCAGACATTGTAAATATTGGATGAAGACGACACATTTTTTTTTAACACTGAAAATGGATTGTTCAAAAAAGAGGAAAAGGACAGTGAGCATTGTCTGGTTGTTTACATCGACAGCTTTTGTATTGTTTGAAACGCGAACAAGATGACATTGTTAGGGGCCAACTGGAGACTATCAGGTTATAAATTATAAACTGATGTATGAAATTACTAAGTTTTGTGCATTCGGAGCAAGAAACCAACAAAGAGTCAGTATAAGAAAGTCCGTTTGTAACTGACTGTATACAATTTAACATTATTGATATTAAACATGTTGATTAATATTATGAGAAGGTAAGAAAGCGACAAATAGACCGAATTAACGTGAGCATTTACAAAAAAAAATAAAATAAATAAATTTTAATTAAAACAATTTCGTGTGTTTTAGGGACGACAATAGAGCCATATTTTGTTCCGTAAGGAGCCACATTTGGCTCGCGAGCCATAGGTTGCCGACTCTTGTGATATAACATTCATACAGCATTCTGAAAACGTTCCAAAACTATTGAAAACAGTGAAGAATGAAAGCTGCTTTGTGTTTGTGAAACATATATGTCCCTCTACTGTCAAGCAGGTCCAAATCTTGAATGAAACATTACAAAAATAACTCAGCAACTATGTATACCTTCAACCCACACAAATCTAAGTCTAAAAAGGTTCTACAACAAATAAAAGTTTCAAAAAGTGTTATCATAGCTTGTAAAATCACATTGTACCTTATACAAATATATAACAGCATGCCTATTAAGTTTGTTTGGTCTACTTCAAGTGGTTTGTGCATAGCTGTGCTGAAAAAAACAAATTCTTTAAAAAAAATAATAAGTTTGAAAAATTACCATATCGGTATTCAGTTGGTTTGTTTTGCGGGAAACAATCCTACAAAATCTCTACGTACAGTCGTCTCCCCTATTCGAATTTTTTGTTACAACTTTTGAAACAAATTTAAGACTATTCTTGTATCTGAGTTATTCTTTCATCTGACCAATTGTGGGGGTTTATAAAGAGTTAAGCGTCCGGAGGGGATATGAACTGTTTCTTAATCATGATATTGTGTTTTAAAAAAGTACATAGATTTTAGGCTGAATTAGAGGCCTTACGCCTTCCAAAATCAATTTAAACAGATTATGAGAAGGAAATTAAAAATAATTTGATTTTATATAATAAAATTGATAATTATTGACAGCTTGATAAGTATTCTCTCCAGTATACTGAGTCAAATTAAGTATCCTTTTAGAAGTTCAAGGTATTCCTAGTCACCTTTGGGAAGAATCCAAAATATAAATATGCTTGAAAGTGGCTGACAGGAAGAAAATTTAGGTTTACCAAGGTCTTATCTACCGGAATATATCACATTTCTTTTTATCAGATGTAACAAATTGTATTAGTCTAGATGTTAACCTACCGAACCTAAATTTTCTTCCTGTCACTTTTAGCAATATTTATTTTCAGTCTGTTTCCCGACGGATGCCGTCGGTGACTTTGAATACCTCTCTGCCATGGTGTGTGTGTGTGTGTGTGTGTGTGTGTGTGTGTGTGTGTGTGTGTGTGTGTGTGTGTGTGTGTAGGAGGTGGGGGGGGGGAGGTGCTTGCACTAATTATAAGAAACTCTGTTTTACGTTTGATAATTTGAACAGTAACAAATAACTGTTATTCTGACAAATAGGCAACTAAAACAATCAAATAAACAGGTTAGTCATTTTAAAAACAGAAACTGCATATATATATATATATATATATATATATATATATATATATATATATATATATATATATATACGATAGCACATCGCACATAAAAGACATTGCAACATTAAGGACAAACCATTCAATTTTCAGGGGGGGGTAGGGGCAAAGGGCGGGAGATGGGGGAAGGCTTGAGATTTTTTTGGAAATAGAGAAATCACCGTAGTGTATATCTTCATATTCATAATGGATCAAGTTTAATTTACTAGTCATTTAATATAAAATGGAATAAATTTAATATAATGTTAAGAAAATCGTGGGGAAAAAATGCATAAATACGGCAATAATTTCTCCATAATCCAAATCTAGCGCCATTTGATGATTATATTGACCAGTGAATATAGAGGAGCTTTAGGGATAGCCGCCCTGTATTATTTTAAAAATAGAATAATAATGACGTCTATTTGGATAAGTACAGCAATGACGATAAAATAATGGAGGAATGAGGGTGAGTGCTGACTGTATCAAATACATTTGTATTAATATGTGCAAGTTTTTAGTTCTCGTTTGTTTTGCTTCATTCTGGATAACCATTGGTGCCTGTCCACTCATCGTCTTGACAATGGGCTCTCTCTCTCTCTCTCTCTCTCTCTCATAAAATTCATATAAAAATATCCAACTGTGTGATCATTGATCAATATAAGGACTAGTTTAATGGAATTGGTAAGTCAGTTAGGTATCATGGAAGCTTGCTCCATCGATACATACACAATGAACATTTGGTATTCATTTCTAATTAAAAACTGTAACAACTTTTAAGACTCTATGGTATAAGAAAAAGTTACAGAAAAAAAGTGAAACCAACAAATCAAGCAAAAATCAACAAGCTGTTTATTTCTAGATAATTAAAATGATAATGAAAAGACACTTACAGTAACGTGAATTAAAATCCAAATAATCCAATAATCTTAAGTGTCCTAATCACAAGTCCTAAATATAGAATGTTCCAAATGAATTTCAGTATCCTTGAATGTGCTGATGTGCCAGAATGAAGTACTCCAGAATGTCTTTGAATAAGTTCACATAAATCCCAAAATCATCAATTCAAAGTCCAAAATCCAAACGTCTATGAGCATTTATATAATCTAATGAATATTTTAAATAATTGCAATGAAAGGACATCTCAAAAGTTCCAACCAGCTCTAAGCGCTGGGACGGGGCTGCTGAGTGTCCACAAATAAATGGCTGAAGAGTGGTAACATTCAACTTAGATCCCCGTCGGTGTGGATAATGTCGTCATTCCACATGTGAACCAAACACGTGACCAACTGCTCCCTTCTGATATGTTCAGAGCCCATCCAAGTACGAATATGCTAACTAAATTGAGAAACAATTAAATAACCCCTTTATTTGAGCCTGCCTCATTTAAGGACCAACTTCAACCACTAGACTGTACAATAATAAAGACTACATAAAAGAATTAAAATGGAGACCATCAGGGAAAAGGAGAACGTCGCTGGTAAAGATCAGAGTACTGTATTAGTGAACCTTACACCTTATAAATCAAGCCGATTCATGCTGAATCGATAATTGCGGCTCACGTGAAAATGCATGAAAGTTTGAACCTAACTATCCGTGGCTTTGAGAATGCTGGGCTTGTTTAATTCAACAATTTCAGGATTATTTACCTGTCAAACATGTATGTGTACCAGCAGACTTGATTGACACGATGTTGATTCAATGGTTTTGTCCGAAAATCCGTGAAGTCTGAGCTTCAATACTCTGCTCTAATTAGTGTATATACATAGTGTTTCATTAGTAATTGTGCTTCAAGCAATAGTTCTAGTATTTTACATTCATGTTGTTACTTGAGCATGCATGGATAAATTGAGGCGTGCTTTAACGAGGATTTAAATTTTTCGACAACAGATTAACTTGAATAAGAAACAATTTGAATAAGTATTAAATTTAATTTTCATATACTAGTATAATTTATTATTCTTTTTTTCATTTTCAGTAATACTAATGTTTAAATACCCTATGCTTTTTCTCGTTTCTCTCTATCCTTACTTATGTCACAATATACAGATTTAAGACAGTGAGTGGAATTACAGCTACTGAATACCGTATAGATACGTGTGCATTGAAACAATGGGATGACCTACCTGGTTGCAATAAATTACATTCCGACATTACCCTATCTGACCACGAAGCAAGTATGATTCAGCAAATGCATCACACCGGTTTTTTGAAAATTATCTTCAAGGTAGTACCGGGGAAATAACTTCGTAGAGACGAGAAAGTGGTCGAGTTAAATTTCTTCAGTAAAAACAAATTTCCATGTCTGAAAGGTAATGCAGTCTCCATGTATTTATTCTAGCTTACAAAGTGCCTGTTTTTCTTGCTGCAAGTACAATTTCTGTATGAACACATAATCAAGCGTCGCATGACATGATGGGAAATTGTATATTTATCACATGTGAAAAAATAGGAATGAAAATATGAAACTAATTTTGGCAATAATTTTCTATATTTCACGCTCATCACGTGAATTAGAACAGTACAGCGATAGCCTTGATTGTAACTGAAAATTGTTAAAATCACACAATGCGATAGTTACATAATGAGATTTTCAAATCACGAAACAAAAACAAACAAAAACTATTTCAGGCTCTGTTCGTAGAGTCAACAGAACAGTTGAACTTAAATGCTTACATCTCCCAAGAGTTTCCACCTCATAGATTCATATGTACCAATGGGACGAAACGTTGATTGTTTCAGTGATTTATTATGTCAAAAGCCCCTACTTTCACCAAGTACTTTAGGCAAGTGCATTCGGTCTCTATCATGTGTATATCCCTCACAATCATTCCACTGTTATTGACCAGCAGGTTAACTTCTGGTGCAAAGAATGACGGAAGGATGCACTTCTCCAGCGATTTCTCAAGATGACCGACAATCTTCATTGCCCACTCAACAGCGACTCTCTTTGGTTTCTCTTCGTTTGGCGCTGACATACTGAAATCTCTGACAATTTCGACTTCCTCAAGTTCGTGCAAGAAACAGGTCTTTAACATGTACGAAGTCAGAAAACGTTTTATGTAGTCATCTGTTTTGTCCTTGTCATAAATTTGCGGCATGTAAAGAGTATCCACCAAGGCCTTCACCAAGATGTACCCCTTGCGAACAGGTCCTGGTACATTTTTGATAATCAAAGCCTCGAGATGTGCGACATCAATACGAAGAAACGTGTGCCAGTCACGGACAAACCTAGCATCCGGCGTTTTTAGAACGATGGAGAACAAAGGCTTCTGTTCGAGTTCCACAAGGAGTCTGGAACTCCGTTTTATTTGATTGGGGATCCAGTGTGGCGGAGTGATTACAGGGACAATATCCATATCTATTAAAATGTCCTTGTACAAATAACCACCAACCCAACGAACCGATAGTTTGTCGATGGAACCTTTGTTAATGTTCAGAAATTTTCTCAGATAGATGTGCCTTGAACCGCCCGTTCTCTGCTCAAGCAGCACGTTATTGATGGCAGCGTACAGAGCTCGAATAACCTTTCTCCCATCAAGAATTTTATCAGAGTCAACAAACTGCATGAAAGGACCATTCTCAGCTCCATCTCTCAAATGTAGGCGGACATACTCTGGTGGGAAAAGTGATGATTCTTTTGGGATAAATGCGTCACTAAAGTTGATTAAATTCCAACTAAAATCAAACTCATTTGGATAGCCAACCTTGGTACCTTCGTTACTGCTTCCAGCAAGTCGTACCTCGCACTTCAATAGTGGATAACGCCTCCCAACTTCCTCGGCAGTCGTTGTTATTAGGCCTGAAATTTGGGATGCGATATCGATGTTTTCTTGTGTCTCATTCTCCAAGCCCATATTACCGGAATTAAGGATCATGTGGACATATTTTGATAGTGATTGCTGATGATACGTTAGATGCATCAGCCAAGGAAGCAGGAATATCTCTTTGTCTTCGTTGTAAATTGTTTGAAGAAGGGGACAATCCACAAACATGTCATCTCTTCCCGGACATGTGTTGGGCTCTGTATATACAGAGTAAACTGAACCTTCATTCCTTTCATCTGAACCAAAATGATCATCATAATTGTATTCTTTATAAATGTCATGTTGAACATTAACACTGTAAAATATGTCTTTATCCATGTCGGAATGAGTTGTGCCTTCTACAGTTTTGTCATCTTCAATTTCAAGGTTACTCTCAATGTCATTAGAAAGGGTCTGTTTTGTTGTGTCATCATCTTTTCCAAAGTTAGAGTCATTACCAGGAATGTTAGAAGTTCTTCCAGTGTCCTCTATTTCAAAACCATCCTCGTTGCTATTTGAATGGGTCACTGAGTCATCTTCACCTTCAGCTTCTTCTGTTATGTCCACTGATTCTGGTTCGGATGCATCTAACTCAGAAGTTATGTCCATCACACTTTTCATAAAATCATACACTAATGAGATTTCGCTTTCGCCCCCTCTTCCTTCAAACGCAGATTTTATAAGGTGTTCTTGTTTTACTGATCCACAAATAGCATCCTGCATGGGATATACACCTCGCTGATAGAGTATGCCCAGATCCTCGTACAAGCACGTGAAACGTAAGAAACATGCTAAATCTGCTGGTGTCCTTCCACATCCGTCAACATACTGTTCACAATTATTTTTCAACAGTATACGTACAGCACCATTAATATTAAAATTAACTGCCCAATGCAATGGAGTTGATCCAAAGATATCTTTTGCATTTAAATCAACTGTTTTACCCAAATTCTGTATAGTCTGCAACACAGCTTTTAGTATTTCTGTATTAATTGTTGCCCTATGTATCGCTGTTTCTCCGGTTTTTGTTCTCATACATGGGTCACCCCCTAAAAGAAGTAATGTTTCTATTACTTTTAGCTTTTTTTGTCTGACAGCATAATGCAATGGTGTGAATCCATCACAGTCACGTGAATTGACATCAACACCCTGTCTTACCAACGTTTCCACAACGTCTGATACCGTGGTTTTCTTGGTCTCGTCTTCCTCCGCATCAGTGTATTCGGTGAAAACTGACGGCAACACGCAAAAGTGGAGCGAATTCAGACAGCATTTATCTTGAAGTCTTGGGTTAGCCTGCATTTGGAACACTGCATCCACAGCTGACTTGCATGTTTCATTTGATATCGTCACATAGTGAAGTAAGGTTCTACCCATGCAATCTGCTTCATCAATCTCACATCCTTCACGCAACAATAGCTCAAGAATTTTCTTGAAACCAGAGCGATGAGGATTGAAGCCCAAACAATGGAGAGCAGTTTTATCTAGCAAGTCCCTCGTTGTGGCGTCGCACCCAGAATCAATTAAGAATTGAACAGCTTCAAAACAACAAGATGAAGCGGCTTTATGGAGCGGCGTTTGACCAACAGAATCAAACAAACCAATCGGAACACCTCGCTCTGACAGCCATTGAATGTAATGTCGACAATGATGTTTGTCTTCTTCTATGGAACCTCCTTTCTCATCAGGATGCACGAAGGCTACAAGATGGACCAATGACTGCCCGTGAGCGTTTGTTTGATGCAGATCATCGCAGTGGTTCAGAAGGTCAATCAAAGTGGTATACTGAAATTTATAATTATACAGCTGACGATACTCAAACATCTTCATAAGCGGCGTTTTCCCTGCTATATTTCGCATGTTCCTATCCGCGCCATATTTGTACAAGAGTTCTCGTATACTCTGGCTGCAGCTTTCATTCAGTGAAGAAAACAACGGGGTATCTCCTTCTTCGTCCGCCATATTTACATCAGCTCCAAATTCCAACAGGTGCTTTACAATCGAGAGCTGGTTCCTGATGACTGCAGAATGAATTGCTGTGGTTCTTCCGTTTATTAGATCGTTCACAATGTAATTTGGATCTGCCTTCATATTTAGTAGATCAAGAACCTTTTTATCGTCGTCTTGCCGTATTGCAGAGAAAAGCTCCATTGCTAAATCTGCTTTTGGGTTATCTGTGCCAGTGCTTGCCATTATTGAAGATGATTCTGTCCAGTTTTGTCTAGGTTTAAATTTGTGGTTCCCTGGCAAAGAACACAAATGGCATACGCTCCTCAAAGTGAAATCCGGTTTCTACCACAGTCTTAGGTACTAAATGTGAAACCAGAACACCGTTTAGGCTTCAACTTCATACTACAGTAATAAAATTATCAGTTCTTTGGAATGACTCTTTGTCAGGTGCTGGGTATATTGGCACATCCAGGAACTATATAAATACTCAGTTCACTTGACGTTAGGGGTTCAAGGTCGACCTACTTCTTGACTGTTTTTACCTTCTTTAAATGGAATTGCCTGAGAACATATCTTGAACAAAATAAAACGGTTCAGAACAAAATTTAGTGAGCTCGTAAAGTTGTATTTAACACACTGAACGTTTAATTTGTCATGTCAACCAATTTGAGTTCCAAGTCTTTGCTGCAATAAACTCGGCTGTTTGTGGATGTCGGCCATTACCGCCCTGCGACCTTTATTGTGAAACCAGATATGTTTTACCTGTAACTATAGTCACGATTATAATCCTGTTGTACGTTTTTCGTCCCCTGCCGAAATTTCTTAAGTTTGCACTTTGGTTCTGTAGTCATCCGCATTACTGTTGTTGTCTTACTGTATTGCAAAGAGAAGTCCCAGTGCTAAGTCAGATTGTATTTTTCGTGATTGTCACGAGTTCCTATTGATCACAAATTCGGCATGTATTACACTTTGGTTATAATCCTCAGACTCATTTAAACCTTTTTAACTGGCGTTTTTGAACAACACACCTTCACATTGAACTAGTATTGATCAAGTCTCTAAACTACCCTGTTTAATTTCTATGAATTGATAACACATGCGCAATTACACATACTTTGTATGTTTTGTCATAATGCCAATCAGTTTCGAGTTACTCAGATATGTATTGTAGCCCGTTCGCGTCATTTCATGTTGTCGTCTTGTCGCGCCTCAAGGAGGTTCCTTTTGAGTATCCTCTGCCTTTTCAGTCGCAGAGTAAAAAAGAACTTTAGTATCTTTCTGAGAGTCTGATGTATTAGAGTCTCATGGAAAAGAGACGAGGATGCACAGAAATGGGGGTGGGGGAATGGGAGAGGCTGTTGGGGGTGAGGTGGGGGCTAGGATGCTATTACAACAAAATAATGTTCAAAGAGCAAATAAATGTGTAAAACGTAATTTGTTTTTATTATTGCTATTGTCAGCGCAAAATCCGATGTTAAAATTTAAAAAGAAAAAAAAATTCACTCAGGCAAATGTACCAAATTACAGGCGATGAATCGGTGTACAAACGGTTAAAATTTTCCATCAATATATTCATGTGATCATCTTTTTGCAATCGGAAGCGCCGGGGAAAGTAACATAAAAAGAAAACAAATTTATATGTAATATAATTGGATAGATGAATATTCAACATATAAAACAGTTTTATCTGACTGGATTATTACCAGATGAAGTTACAATATATAAAGAAATTATAACATAGGGCTAAAAATGAAATTTATCTTCATCGTAATATCATAGCAACTGGGAGGCAAAGGAGAACAACAGTAATAGTTTTATAACCAGCGGTCAGCGCATTTAGTAAGAAGAATTTTACTGCTTATTTTTTTTTCGATGGGGGTGGGGGGGTACCAAAGACAAAAGGAGCAAAGGGGAAATCACAGATGACACGAATAACCTACCATACAAGTAGGTAACAATATACCTCTCTTTCATATCAATAATCACGCATACAGGTAGGACGACTGATCAACAAAAGCAAGGTAAATTACAGTTGTAAAGCCACCAGAGCATGTAAATTTAAGGTATACAGCCATTGGAGGAAAACGTGTCCTTCTAATAAGCTCTCCACGATATAATAAAAATGTCCGTAGACACTTGCCAGCAAGTGTTTAAAAAAAAAAAAAACAACTGAAGGTTGAGTACTTTTTGTTTTTGGATAACCTAGTATTAAGCCCCTCCCCCTTCCCAACACCACCACATACACACACGTGTAGGTATAACTTGTACATACATGCACACTGTCGGCAAGGACAGAAACATGTTGACTCTATAAAGGCTCTTTATTCATTCATGCGTTGGTTCATTCATATAGTGAGATAGACAGATCGATAAGAGAGAGAGAGAGAGAGAGAGAGAGAGAGAGAGAGAGAGAGAGAGAGCAACGATGACCCTATTCCTTTCAACAGCTCGCATCAATCAATTGAAAAAGCCTTCACCGCTCCCCCACCTTGCAGGTGAAGTAAGTTTACATTAACTTTAATACAATCTCTCCAATGTTGATCGTAAAGGACGCGGACATTTGCTCAGAACAGAGTTCCGTCTAGCAATATTGTAGGTTTTTAATTAAATCTTTGGAAGGATTTCAGAGTTTGTTCTTCGTGTAGTGTGTTCTTTTTGTGGTGGATGCTATGATAGCAAGAATTTAAAAATTGACTGCATATCATATATTTACCATTGGTGTAAAAATGTCTTAGGGAATGTAGATGAGATATGTAGAACGCAGAGTACGATTTTTTTTAATTATCACACTTTTACATATTAAGGTGAAATTATTAATCCTTGTTGATGGAACTGAAGCAATTTTAGAAAAGAAAGTATTTGTTTAGTACTAGACTTATTATATAAATTTTAGAATATACTGAAAAATCCAATTCCTGTAGACCTTTGTTGGAAAAAATAATATATCAATCCATAATATGTAGACAAATCCTGGTAATCACTTTGCATCTGCTTTTTTTGTCAAAAATGTTGGAAACAAAAACTATTAGAAATGCATCACTCAACGATTGGAAAGCGAGATGAGGGGGTGTACCATTCATCCGTCCTTCCAGAGAGAGAGAGAGAGAGAGAGAGAGAGAGAGAGAACAAAACATATATTTTACTCATTATAATAAAAAAAGGGAGTAGATATCGAGGATATAGACCAGACTTTAAATATTCTGACGGCTTAGGGTCCAACCATTTTATTTTATGATTTTAATTTTTTTTTTTTTTTTTTTTTGGGGGGGGACTATAATTTTTTGGAATGTTCTTGCCCCGATTTGTAGAAAAAAATCCGATCCATTATATTATATAAAAATATAAATCTACCCTGTGGTGAAAGAAAAAGTGCCTTTGCTCGAAAGGAAATCCAGGCTGACCCCCGGTGAATATTCGCTATTTGGTTTTAGTAAATACTTTCACTGCATTTTATATATATTCCAGTTTATTTCTAAGTAGTTTTCCCATTACTTATGGGTTCCCAAAAATTGCACCCTGACTTACACTTACGTGTAAGCGGTGCGTGTTCAGTACTAGACTGGTTTGTTAGCAGTCTTGCTCTCACTATACGATCCTTGAGCAAGCTCGCAACCCAAGATAAAGACGGTTAAACAGCGTACCATTATTTTTATTCTTAAGTATTAAAAAAATAATTTAAATAAAAGTGTGTTGTAATAAAACTTGCACTTTAAAAAATTTATTCACAATTATCATACTATATATTAAAGTAGCAAAATAACTTTTGATATTATATTTGTTTTGCTATATATTTGATTCAATTATCTTAGTTCATTTTGATATTTGATATTAACATTATTCAAGCAATGTATAGTTTCGCCTATGTTAATTGACTGTAAGGGAATTAATTGTTAAAGAAGTAAATGCTCTCATGAGAAAGTTGTCTCCCATACATCTAGCGGTACGTTCTTAAATGAGAGAGAGAGAGAGAGAGAGAGAGAGAGAGAGAGAGAGAGAGAGAGAGAGAGAGAGAGAGAGAGAGAGAGAGAGAGAGAGAGAGAGAGAGAGGCGCTCATCGTTTCACATTGTAGTTTATTTTGGAAAGAACAAATTTTCAGCTAAATGTGATTAGACCTATCTGCAAGTTTATCCAAACAAACTTGCTTTTAAGCTCAAACTGAACGCAGTATCTGACATCTGATTGGTCAGAGCTCAGACATTGCCGAGTAGGCGTCAGAATTTTGAGTTGAGCACGAGTTTAAGCATTTTTTTTTTTGTGTTGTTTTTTTGTTTCTGTTTTTTTAATTTTTATAACCTCCCGCACTTGGCAAACAGGAACTCTTGTTGATGTAAAATACGCACCCTATATAAATATCTCATGAAGAAACGTAGCTTAATACTATTTGAAGTATTACGCTAATACTGTTGAAGTATGCGTACTCAAGACGAAGTGCTTTACGCCAACACGACGATTTACCAATTGCACTGCATTGACATGAATTTGTAAAAAAGAATATATATATATATATATATATATATATATATATATATATATATATATATATATATATATATATCATGTTTTCATATTGATGTCCACATATTACAATGGGTAACTCATCTTATTGACGTAAAAGAAGTGATCACGTATGCTTAAGAAATATGCGACGTTCACAGGTTAATACTTCCAGGAATTCTTTCAATTTGAATGCGTACTAAACTTGTCCTTTTTTGACACAACCTACTAATAATATAAATGCTCATAGTGTTGGTCTTCTAAAGTTATAATATGGATTCAAGAATCAGTTTCATTACAAATGTATCAGGAATTGAGCAAAGGATTCCATGCTATGAATGCATGGTTATTTAAGTTTAGATAGAAAGAAAGTCTATAAAAGGACATGTTTTATTTTATACGGAGATCAATGCAATTATTTCTCTATTGTGCTTCCTATTTTTTGAAGTTATGTTTTGCCAAAACAGCAGTGATTATGGCTTATATTCAGTTTCGTCTAAAACATAAAGCTTGGTGTATATAATTAATCTTGACCCAATTATATTTTAGACCTTGCAATGTTATAAAAAAAATAATGTTCATCTTTAACGCAACTAAAATAAAGTTTCTTCTATTGATTGCTTCATAAATTGTGACATATTCTTTAAGTACTTAAAATTTCAATAACTTTGTAAATGAAATATTAGTACTAATACTACTACAGCTGCTAATAATAATGATAATAACTGGACAAACAATGATGAAAAAACTAGTAAAAGTAGAAGAAGAAGAAGAATGATCAGTAGAAGTAGTAGTATAATCATCATCACCAGATGATACCTAATATGATAAATATCATTAAAACAGTAAGTAACATTCCATTATTATTATAACTATCATCTCATGAAAAAACATGCATACAACATTTAAATGCGGTCTGAAATATGACCACTGAAACTACTCTGATATTTTAAAAAAATGCTCATATTATTGGACAGAATCGCAAAAAGTTTAATTTTTTTAATAGTAATGGAAGCAATTTCTCATTTAGATAATGAAATGACCCTTTTGTTGGAATTCTAATTAAATATATGTACGTGAAGGTATAAACCAATTTTAAGTTTACGAAACAAAAGCTTTGTAATTTAAGCATGAAAGTTCAGTTTCTACATTTCACAATTCAAATTGAATTATATTTGGATTCAGGGTAGTGGTCAAAGGATAAAAGGAAAGTCAGACAAAATTGTTAAAACACCCCAGGAAATACATGTAGTTGGAGAGAGATGAAGTTACCCGAGACTATCAACAATTATTTAGAATTAGGATTCATATTTTGATTAGACAATGTTAAAGTTGTGTGTATCGGTGTGTTTTAATTATCGAAGCATATAATCCATCATATGT
The DNA here is from genome assembly GCA_029931535.1 of Margaritifera margaritifera. Lineage (NCBI taxonomy): Eukaryota > Metazoa > Mollusca > Bivalvia > Unionida > Margaritiferidae > Margaritifera > Margaritifera margaritifera. Next base: position 97,491 of record JAQPZY010001047.1, on the reverse strand, counting down.
CTTTTAAAGAAGGGTATTTTCTACTTTTTCACTTCACGAATTTCACGTGATCTTTCAAACAGAACGTTCTGTTATTAGGATAGAGTTTGAAATAAGCACGAAAATTCATTCACGAGCCATCAAACTTTTTGTCAATTACTAATATTTAAGAGATGTAGTTTTTTCTTTACATACTAGTATACTATATTTATTGGTTAATTCTTATCTCAAACGTAATTATTTGGATTGACAAATAGATACATGAAGTTAAGACCCAAGAGCAGTTGATTAGGCATTTAATCTGTACTTGATTGTTTATAAAAAAAAGTGAAAGATGTACAAGTTTTCCAAATAGACAAAATTCATAGAGGCAGTTAAACTGAACTGTTATATTCATGCTTTGTCTACATTACAAGATGTAAAGTTCACTATATCTTTGTATATCTACAAGTAATTTACCATTGCTTCCTTCCACTCTTGTCTTCCAGTGCACTCTCAGATGACTTTCTACCTCTCTTTTATTGGTTGGTTTAAAACGTAATATCGGACAAAGGGGTCAGTGGTAAGACAACTTACATCTTCAAAACAAACACTAAGGACAAAAATGGCAAGAAAAAGGTTTGAATGACGGTGGAATTTACAAAAATTACTTAAATAATGTAGGAAATAAAGAAGAAATAATTGAAAACGGTCATACAATGGGTTAACTAAATATCTGTTCTGTGCTGTTGTCAGACCAACATATTTATACAAGAAGAATTAAAAATGGAGATGGAGTGGTTGTGTTTTTTGTACTGAGAACCAACTACGCATATATATAGACGAATTGTTCAAGATTGATACGTGGACTTCTATTCGACTGGACCACCTGGTTGATGCTGTCCATATATATAATTATCAAAGGGGAGGGGATATCGACTTTATATATATATATATATATATATATATATATATATATATATATATATATATATATATATATATATATATATATATATATATATATTGTTGGTCTGCCTGGACTCACCTTCTGACAGATGCTGTCTTTATTTTTATTTTTTTATATTTTTTAATGTGCTTCTTTGTACGAGTTACTCAGAGATATGTTTTAGGACAGGCCTTCTGGTGGATGTTGTCCGTACATCTTCAAGGTTATAATTTTGGTGCATCATTTGAGTGTGGACATTATGATGCAATTGTCTGAATGTTTAAACTGTTTGCTATGTCATTTTAATATTAAACGGATGTTCGTAATACCATTGTGTTATTTTGATTTTGATGCTGAATGGAGACTATTTAAGAGAAAAAAATTAAGAAATCATATATAAATAAGATGTAAGATTTAAAAAAAGAAAAAAAAAACAATTTAAAGAGTTAAACAAAACTGAACATTAAGTGACTTAGTATTTGATATATGTCTAGTTTTTTTTCTTTCCTCTCAATTTTGGAAGATTGTATTGACAAACTAGCTTTTCAATTATGGACCAGGGTGGATGATTCTATGTCAATCAGTTAACAAAGAAAAATGTAATGCAGACTTTTAAAATATTTTCATCTTCAAATATGAATAATATTCAATAAACGTATGCACAAGACTTTCTGGCAATCTCCATTTATTTATGGTTTGTTCAAGATGGATACGTGGACTTCTATTCGACTGGACCACCTGGTTGATGCTGTCCATATATATAATTATCAAAGGGGAGGGGATATCGACTATATATATATATATATATATATATATATATATATATATATATATATATATATATATATATATATGTATATATTGTTGGACTGCCTGGACTCACCTTCTGACAGATGCTGTCTTTATTTTTTTTATTTTTTTTTAATGTGCTTCTTTGTACGAGTTACTCAGAGATATGTTTTAGGACGGGCCTTCTGGTGGATGTTGTCCATACATCTTCAAGGGTATAATTTTGGTGCCATTATGATGCATGTGTCTGAATGTTTCAGCTGTTTGCGATGTCATTTTTATATGAAACTGATGTTCGTAATATACCAGTGTGTTATTTTGATTTTGATTCAGAATGGAGACTATTTCAGAAAAAAAAAATTACGAAATTATATATAAATAAGATGTAAGATTTAAAAAAAAAAAAAACAATTTAAAGAGTTAAACAAAACTGAACATTAAGTGACTTAGTATTTGATGTAAAATATGTGTATTTTTTTTTTCTTTCCTCTCAATTTTGGAAGATTGTATTGACAAACTTGCTTTTCAATTATGGCCCAGGGTGGATGACTCTATATCAATCCATTAACAAAGAAAAAATGTAATGCAGACTTTTAAAATATTTTCATCTTCAAATATAAGTAAAATACAACAAACGTATGCATGAGACTTTCTGGCAATGGCCATTTATTTATGTTTTTATGTGTCTTCATCTCTTTTCTAGTAATTGTGGTTGTTGTTGATATTACTATTATTATAATTACAAGCAATAACATCAATGAAAACTGAAATACTTATAATTGTAATTTAATTAGCCAATTTAAAAAATATATATATTGAATGCTGCTATCGGTGGACTTTCAAGCTTAAAACCAATAATTTGGGGACATTTGCTTTTTAGATGGTTTAAACGTCATTATTTAATGTTTAATTTCTGACTGCATTTTCAGTTATCAAGTTGAAGTGCAAAAACAAACCTCGCTGATAATTGTCTTCGTAATATTTCATATATATATATATAAATGTCCCCTAATAGTTGTCCCCCAACAGTCAAATCCTTTTGTCCCTGCTCATTACTGACCTTTAGGGTACAATGTATATATTATACATATATGTACTAACGATGTCATTGGGAGCCTTACTATATACACATCAACCTATTCGGGTACATTTACAAATATATATAATTATATATTACATATATATTGAAAAACGCTTTACATTCCTTTCAAAAATCTGTTTGTTATTCATTTGTGGTAACCAAAAATGCTATAATTTGGAAAGTCTCTAGTGTTATATGCCTTTAGGATATCCTTCATGTTACTAAAAAAAAGTTTTCAGTCTCAACATAGATACGCAATGAATCAGTATCAGTCTTGAGTATTCTCATCCTTTTCACAATATTTGTTTTTTTCAACCTGTTGTAGCAAAATGTATACATTAGCCATTACTCTGACACTTGAAATCCATTGTAGAATGGTTTGGATAATTTGATTTTCATGTTTTGAAACTGAACACCAAGTCATTGTCAATAATTGTTTCCCTGGCCTAGCAAATGGTAGATATATCTGGCATTTGAAAAAATTATTTTCATTTTTAAACATTTTAACTGTTTTCTTTCTGATATTTTCCATCTGTTTACCAAATATTGGTACAATGTAGTTCATCATTTTGAAAGTCTTTCTCACAATCATGTTTCCTTATGTCACAAATTTGTATTCAGTTAATTGTAGTATTTATATCATGGTTGTTATTCAAACAAGACAATTCTGTATCTTTTTCATTTTAAACTTAACTGTATGTAAAGCTTTCGGTTTCTATTGTTAACAAGAAATATCTTCTTGTTTCTCAATGTACATGTACATAATAGTTTTGGTACAGCTCATTTTGTACCTTTGAAATAATTTATCAACTTCTATTTCAAGGGAGAGTAGTCCTTGAAATAGTCATGAAAATGTAATTGAATCGCCAAATTCACTTAAAAAATGCCTCCAGTATCACAGTCATCTAATATATCAATAAGATTTCCTCCTATCATGCCTTCCACTGGCTCTGGGTTTGTATGTGATATTATTGCTAATCACACATCTTACTTCACTCAAAATCATCAGGAATATGCCATAATTTGTTACAAATTTAAGTTCTACACAGATATCTTTAAACTTACATCATGTAATAATCCGGGAAAACTCTGATTAACCTAACATGATCAACTCATTGCATATTAATATATAGATTACATGTACACATATGCAATCAACCTCAATATGAAAAATGCTACATCTTCTTGTTATTTAAAGATTTATTTGTCTAATGAATTTCCAGATAAATTGAAGTGCTAATTAAAATGAAGTTCAATAACTTGACATACAATGGCATATGAGGATGTACCACTTAATTGGGCTTATTTTAAGTTTGGAGGTACATCCCATGGTGTTATTATCCTAATATGAAAGTATATGAGTGGGTCCTTCTCTTACACAAAAGGCTTGTAATCAGTTATCTTGGATTTATCACCTCGAATTTGTGATCTAGTTCAATCAAATCAAACAAGATTGGCAACGGGTGGCACATCTGACCTGGATCCAATTATTTGCACAATACTTCTACTAATACTACTAATGCTTTATTTATAGAGCGTGACTCATTTAGTCAAAAACTATTTTCCTTCGAAGCCATCTAAGAAGGTACAAGTATAACAATATACATCATCCAAAAAGTTAATACTAATTGCTATTTAGTTTAACATATCTCGAGTATAATAAATTTGACTAAAATATATTCGTAACACGTACATGCACATTATATCTCATCTTAAATACTGTAATATTTTCTGGTGATTTGACAGGCAATCAGTGGCATAACTACCGCCCCTGCAATGCAGGGGGGAGGGATGCACAAAGAGGGGGTCCAAAATCCTGCCTTACATTAATTTGATGGGGACCCACTCTAAATGTTTGTTTGTGGAGAGGCCAACAATTTGAAGTTATGTCACTGCAGGCAATGGAAGTTTATTCAACAGAACTGTACCAGAGTATTGTATACTTTTCTTGAATTGCTCTACTCTTGGCTTTGATGGATGAAGGTTTCCATGTGATGTTGATCTCAACTGGTATTATGTGTTGAATAACTGCTGAATAAATCCTGTAGGTACTCTGGTGCAGCTCCATGTAGACATTTATGTACAAGATCTGTCTTGTGAAAATCAATCCTTTCGTATACTGTAAGCCATTTCAGTTCTTTAAACAAGGCTTTTTGTTTAAACATATTTTACTTCATAAATGTGTAGTTGGACATCACAAGTCGTACACTCCAGATGGTAAAGGATTAGAATGAAAGTCAATGGCTTATAATGTTCTTCCCATTTAGATGATAACAAAACTTGTAAATATATGGCAGATGATATTGCGTTTTAATGACAACAATTTTAAATTCTTGAATAGTCAGGTTTGGTTATGTCTTTGTGGGGCTTAATACCATTGTTCTGCACATGATAGGCTATACATGGCAGCCAGTATATTTGGTGTTGGAAGACCCCAGGAAGAACCACTGACCCATGGGAAGCTACTGGCAAGCTTTCTCACATACCCACATTGGTCAGGCTATGACACAAACTCATGCGGACAGAGGTGAGATGTGCAAGTAATCTGTAAAGGTGAGCACCTTCAACCACTGAGTCACTTGGAGTCGTTAAATAGTCTGAGTAAAGAGTCTCTGAGTTAAACATTAACATTTGGCCAGGTCTTAGTTAAACATTAACATTTGGCCAGGTCTTAGTTAAACATTAACATTTGGCCAGGTCTTAGTTAAACATTAACATTTGGCCAGGTCTTAGTTAAACATTAACATTTGGCCAGGTCTTAGTTAAACATTAACATTTGGCCAGGTCTTAGTTAAACATTAACATTTGGCCAGGTCTTAGTTAAACATTAACATTTGGCCAGGTCTTAGTTAAACATTAACATTTGGCCAGGTCTTAGTTAAACATTAACATTTGGCCAGGTCTTAGTTAAACATTAACATTTGGCCAGGTCTTAGTTAAACATTAACATTTGGCCAGGTCTTAGTTAAACATTAACATTTGGCCAGGTCTTAGTTAAACATTAACGTCTGGCCAGGTCTTAGTTAAACATTAACATTTGGCCAGGTCTTAGTTAAACATTAACGTTTGGCCAGGTCTTAGTTAAACATTAACGTTTGGCCAGGTCTTAGTTAAACATTAACATCTGGCCAGGTCTTAGTTAAACATTAACATTTGACCAGGTCTTAGTTAAACATTAACATTTGGCCAGGTCTTAGTTAAACATTAACATTTGGCCAGGTCTTAGTTAAACATTAACGTTTGGCCAGGTCTTAGTTAAACATTAACATCTGGCCAGGTCATAGTTAAACATTAACATCTGGCCAGGTCTTAGTTAAACATTAACATCTGGCCAGGTCTTAGTTAAACATTAACATTTGGCCAGGTCTTAGTTAAACATTAACATCTGGCCAGGTCATAGTTAAACATTAACATCTGGCCAGGTCTTAGTTAAACATTAGCATTTAGCCATGGTATATAAATCACAAAGCTGAACAACAAAGGAGTCGACAAAAGATGAGAATAAAGAAAAGAAAAAAGATAAAAGGAGATAAAGTTGAGAAAATAAGGAGGAAAGAAAGGGGGAGAACAACAGGAAGATAGAAATACAAGAGAGATTTAAAGTGAACAATACTTCATTGTGGAGCAAGTTATATCACTGATATTGTATGTAGATGTACAGATTGATAGATAGATACATAAAAACACACACTATATTTTGCATCAAGATTTCCTGGTTTTTTTTTTTTTAGCAAACTCTAAACTCGTATGAATCTTACCTTCAAACATGATTATGTAAATGTCATTACATGTTATGCTTCAACAAGGCAATAACAAAGACCACACATTAAAATTAAAATTTGTATAATCCGCATAATATTTCATCGGCAACACTCAACAAATTTGTATTGTTTATTCTGTACATTATTCAACATTAAAAGACATGTTCCAAGTATAGTTATTAGTCTGACTATACGATGTTTAGGGTACAATAAGCAATCCATATGAGTACTCATCATAATTTGGACTTTATTCAGTAAACTTCATCAGACATGCAAAATGAAATATAAAGTAATTAACTGTATACATATTTCTTCAGCAAAAATCCGATACAGAATAACAACGTAAAACAAAAACTGTCTTGTCAAGTTTTATCAAACTTGGATCAGAAATATGGCTTCCAGAGCGGCAACAAGCTCCGCCAATAAGATGCAAGATCACCTCATTAATATGCATTTATCACTCGTTATCAAAATTGTCAGAGATCTTGATTATGATAAGCATATATATTCCAAATTTGATCAAAACTGGACGATAAATCTGGTCTCCAGAGTGGTTACAAGGTCAGCCAATCAGATACAAGATTACCTCATTAATATGCATGGATTTCTTTCTTTATTGAACCCATCCAAGATCTTAATGATACAAGCCCATATTTCAAGTTTTATCAAAACTGGAACAGAAATATGGCTCCAGAGTGGTAACAAGCACAGTCAATCAGATGCAAGATCACCTCATTATTATGCATGGATCTCACTCATTATGGAACTCATTTAAGACCTTAAAAATAAAAACATATATTTATGTTCCAAATTTTATCAAAATCAGATTTGAAATACAACCTCCAGAGTGGTAACAAACTCAGCCAATCAAATGCAAGATCATCTCATTAGTATGCATGGATCGTGCTTATTATTGAACTTGATTGATTAATGATGTCGGCATATATTCAAAGTATGATCAAAATTCGATCAGAAATATGGCTTCCAGAGCGATAACAAGGTAGCCAATCAGATACAAAATCACCTCATTAATATGCATGGATCTTACTTGCTATCAAACTCGTCCAAGTTTTTGATGTTATAAACCCATATTCCACATCTGATTGAAATCAGATCAGAAATATGGACTTCACAGCAGTAGAAAGCAACTGCTGAAGCATGGACAACGCAGAGCTATACCATAAGCTATCACCAGGTGAGCTAAAAATTTAAAAGGTGAGGATAGTTTGGTTTGGTTTTATGGGTTTAACACCATTTTTCAGGACATGATAGGCTATACATGGCGGCCAGTATATCTGGCGGAGGAAGAACCCAGGGAAAATCCTGGGAAGAACCACCGACCGACGGGAAGCTACTTGCAAGCTTTCTCACATAACCACATTGGCCGAGAGCAAGACTCGAACCCACGCAGACAGATGTGAGATGGCAGTGATCGGTAAAGGCGAGCGCCTTAGACCACTTGTCCACCCGGGGCCCCAAAAGGTGAGGACATACAATATAAATTTCTGCACAAGGTACATAATGGACAACTATTGACTGACAACACATTACGAATGCAGAACCATAGCAAAAGCTCACTTTTATGTAAGCAATAGGATACTGTGAATTCATATATTTGTGTGGTTTAGTGTAAAATTATATTGTCATGGATACTTAATTTTGTGGACTGGGTAAGGGATCCTATTGTTTTCATAAAATAAAAGGCCACCTCCTGCACATAGTCAGTGGCAAAATATAAAGGACTTAATGAGAAGATGTATGTGTATGTATTTGTTATTAGCGAGTAGGACTGATTTTAGATAGCAAAATACAGTATATAAGCCTCAAAACATTTGCCAAGTTTGGTGATCCTAGCAGGAACCATGCTAGAGATAAGAGTGTTTTGTGGGTATGAGACCACTCACCTGACTGATAAAAGAATTAGGGTACAAGGTTAACTTACAATAACTCTGAATCAAATTCTGTATCTTGAGGTAGGAGCAATACAACATCTATAAAACTAGGCTTCTTTGCAGTCTTTTGTGAGGTATACATGGGGTTAAAAGATATGGTACATCTTGTAGTACAATGTCTTAGGTGTGCACTTCTGTCGCAGTTCATATTAAGCATAAGGGGGTCACTACCAATGCAAAAGACCTGGAAATTTTGGGGATTTTGCAAATAAATTACAAGTCAATACCTAAACAAGAGTCTCTCAAAGGAACTGATGCTCTACTGGCCAAAAAGAATTTTCAGGACATCAAGATAAGAGCATTTCTTGTTTTTAATTGTCGAGTGTTGAAACCATCTCCGATATTAATGAGCAATGACAAGATTTTAAAATCAGCCACTGTGGCAGTTATATTGGATGCAAGATTGGTACCATTTTTAATTATGACCAAGCAGACAAAGACGTCTTTAAGTCTTTTGATGAAAACCCCATGTCAGTATGACCATCCATTCAGAAAGAGTTGTGATAACAAGACTACCAAGATGGACATACTGGAAGCTATATTTGATGCAAGACTGGGACCATTTTCATTTAGGACCAGTACGATATCATAAGAAATCTTTTAGTGAAAACGCCATGTTGATATGGCCAGCCATTCAGAAGGAGTAGTGACAAGATTTAAAAGATGGTCACATTGGTGATCATATTGGATGTCAGATTGGCATCATTTTCTCTTAGGACCAGCTAGACACCATAAGAAGTCTTCTGGTGAAACGAGAACTACAGTAATTGAGTTGGTAGAGAGTTGGATTCTTAATACCAGGGTTGTGGGTTCAATACCCACCAAGGCCAGCCTAGGTTAGCTGCCTTGTTGTGTCCATGGGAAAAGCACTTAGCTCCCATTTCCTCTGCATGATATAGCCAATAATGTGTGGTGAAAATCCAATGTTGATTTGAATGTCCATTTAGGATGAGTAGCAACAAGAAGATTTTCAAGATGGTTGCCATATTAGATGCCAGATCAGCACCATTTTGCACTCGGGACCAACTAGACATCACAAGTCTTTGGGTGAAAACCCTATGTCAATATGACCATCCATCTAAAAGAAGTAGCAATAACAATATTTAAATATGGCCATCATGGTGTCCATGTTGGATGTCCAAGCAGCACCATTTTCATTTAGGACCAACTAAACATCATAAGAGGTCTTCTGGTGAAAACCCCATGCCGATATGACTTTCAGTTAGGAGAAGTAGCTATAACAAGATTTTCAAGATGCCTGCCATGACAGCCATATTTGTTACCATTGGCACCATTTACATTTAGGACTAATTAGACATCATCAGAAGTGTTTTAGTCAAAATCCCATGCTGATATTACCATCCATTTAAGCAAAGTAGCGATAAAAAGATTTTCAAGATGGCCTCTGTGTCAAGTTTCTTGGCAATCCTCCAATCAGTTCAGGAGGAGTAGCAATAATAAACATGTGCTCACTGACAGGCTGTGGACAACAGGCCATTCCACAAGATCTTCTGTTCATCAATCAGAAAAGATAAAAATCAGAGGCCTTCCAAAATCATGAAACGAGTCTCCTTGTACATAATCACCATCGTGAATGAGCTCAGTGTAGACCCTTCCAGACAAAAAGTGAACCAGATAGATACTCCCTTTCACAGTCAATTACATATATTATTGTCATTCAACCTAATAGTCTAGACTCTAGACCAATCAACTTTACTGGAATGCACAAAATACAAAATCTGGCCAAAATTCATTTGCATATGTACATGACACTGTTCATAGACTCAATATATTGTAAATGTAGTAAAAATATTTATAGTCAAGCTAATATTTCTTGATGAAGCTGGACAGCATAAGTAGCATTTTTAAAAATGGACACCCACAACCAAGGCTGTTTTTTTTTTAAATTTCGCTCCCATCATAAAAAAAGAAAAATATTTTCCTTATTATTTCTGTGAAAGCAAAACTCAAGGAATGTTGTTATCGTTCAACAGAAAAAATGTAATGAGAATCTTTATACTCAAATGAAACCATTGGATCAGTCTCAATGTACAGTTATTTGTGTTCCAACTTGAGTTTATCAAGAATCAGAATTTAGATTACCAGTGCTTTGAAACTTCACAATATGTTAATCAAACTTGACATTATAAAATTAAATAAAATAAATTTCTGTCTCTGGCATTTTGTTGTGATATACGTACTTTTGTTTTATGTTTTAATGCTCCAATATTACGAAATGTGCATAATGGAGTTTCCTGCAGGTGTAATTTTAGTTCATTTTTTTAAAAAATGCGTAATTTTAGTTCATTTAAAAAAAATTTAACAACGTGATTTAGAATACAAAATTCTGATATCTGCCCAGACTGAACTTTAAGTCCACACACCATATTTTTCTCCATAGTGAAAACATAACAAAGTCCTATACTCCATATTTTCCTTACATAAGAAAATGACTAAGTTCAATGTTCTGTATATTTTCCACATGAAAAACAAGAGTCCCTCGAAGGGACTGAGACTCTGATGACCAAAAAGAATTTCCAGGAATTCAAGATACGACCATTTCATAATTTTAACTGCTGAGTGTTAAAATCTTTTCTGATATTCTTAGCAATGACAAGATTTTCAAATTAGCTGCTGTGGTGGACATATTGTTTGTCAGATTTGCACCATTTTTACTTAGGACTAACAAGACATCATAAAAAGTCTTCTGGCTGTTACCCTATGTTGATATGACTTTCTGTTTTTGGAGCAGTAATGATAAGATTTTCAAGATGGCTGCCACATTGGATATCAAATTGGCACTAATTCCATTTTGGACCAGCTAGACATTATAAGAAGTCTTTTAGTGAAAGCACAGTATCGATATGACTAGCCATCTAGGAGAAGTAGCAATAAGATTTTCAAGATGGCCATTATGGTGGCCGTATTGGAAGTCAGATTGGCACCATTTTCATTTATGACCAACTAGACATCGTAGGAAGTCTTTCAGTGAATACCCCATGCTGATATGACCATTAATTTAGCAGAAGTAGTGATAACAAGATTTTCAAGATGGCCACTGTGGTGGCCATATTGGATGTCTAAGTAGCATAATTTTCAATTAGGACCAACTAGATATCACAAGAACTCGTTGAGTAAAAACCCTATGTTGATACGTGCATCCATTCAGGAGGAGCAACGATAAGATTTTCAAGATGGATGTGCATGTGGCACTATTTTAATTTAGGACTAACTAGACATCATAAGAAATCATCTGGTGAAAACCCCATAGCAATATTACTATTTGGTCAGAAGGAGAAGACATAACAAGCTTTTAAAGATGGCTGCTGCGGTGGCCATATTGGACACTTGATCAACACCAGTTTTCATTTAGGTCCAACTATAGATCATAAGAAGTCTTTTACTGAAAACCTCATGTTGATATGACCATTCATTCAGGAGGAACCAAAATTAGATTTTCAATATGCTGTGGTCGTCATATTGGATGTCCAAACAGCATCATTTTCATTTAGGACCAACTGGAACATGGGAAGAATGTGTGTGAAAAGTTTTAAGGCAAACCTCCAAGTAGTTTAGGAGGAGCAGCGATAACATACTTCTGCTTACAGATGGATGGACGACAGACAACAGACCATCCCATAAGCTCTCCTGGTCTATGACTAAACTAGAATTTCCTTATTTTCTCCCTACTATTTCTGTATTTTTGATGAAGTGAGTTAAACATCATATTATTTCCATGGATTTTCTGAGAAAAAAATACTGAGAAATGTGGAGATCCATATTATATATGAAGATCTGAGGTACAGGCATAATACTCAAATGCAAGTAATGACCTTGTCTGGACCCCAAGGTCAATTATGTCTGGTTTTTAAGCTCATACACAAAAGCATAAACATAATGATAGTCATATCTGCACCATTTTCACATAATATGTACCCAAGTTTCACAATGATCAATCAAAAACTGCAGGACTAGTTGCATTCACAAGAATCTGTCATGGTAAGACAAAAATAGGCAATAATTCTAAACAAATTGCGTGAGGACAAGAATTTGGTGATATGCACATTTACAAATGATGTTTCATGGTGATGAACTGAAAACTCAGACAATAGTTGGAATCACAAGATTCTGTCATGCACTACATCAAGCTGTAAGTAAAAAAGGGCAATAATTCTACCAAAAGTTGCAGCAGCAAAGTGATTTGTTGACATGTGCATCTTCAGATGATGACCATAATATGAACCAAGTTTCATAGCAATCCATCAAAAATTAAGACTATTTGCATTCAAAAGATTCTGTCATACACTGCATTCAGCTACATAAAAACATATGGCATTAACTCTAACACAAATTGCAGGAACAAAGTTATTGTTGATATGCACATGTTCAGGTGATGAACACAATATTTACCAAGTTTCATAGCAATCCATTGAAAAATGTAAGACAGTTACGTTCAGAAGATTTTTTCATACAACTGAATTAAGCACCAAGTAAAAAATGACAACTCTTATAAACCTTGCAGGAGCAAAGTAATTTGTCTATATGCTCATCATCGAGTGGTGCCAACAGTATTTACAAAGTTGCATGGCAATTCACTGAAAACTGGGGTTAGTTGCATTAACATGAGTGTGTGTTGGATGTATGGATGGAAGGATGGATGTAAAGACACGAGAGTTCCATGAGGCGCTGAAGGTACACCAATGTTCTGCAGTTTTGTTTTTTTCCTGCTGCAGCCTCTTTATGTTCATTAGTTTTGTTTGGACTTTGTAGTAAGGTGCTCTGATATTGGTTTTAGTATCCATTGTTCCACTGCTGTTTTACCTGAAAGACAGAGCCCAAAGACTAATACTACATCCCAATGCAATGCACTAGACAATAATCTTACAGGTGTTGGGCATGTTTTGCAGTGCTTCAACTGTCATCTGAGCTAAGCTAGTACTCAAAACTGTCCATATGTCCTGAAAGTTCCTTCTTTGATTCATTTTGGATTCATATTTAAATAGTATCTACAGATTGACCACATCTGCAGATGTTTCCAGAAATTGCAATTTTTCCGTGACCTCAGTTGTGGATTTGCATGAATGAATACTAAATTCTAAGTTCTGAAACCAGTTTCAATGATTTCTATCAAAATGTTCATAAATTACACGAAAACAAGAATATTATATATATATTCCATTATCATTTATGAATAACTTTACTATTAAATTTGTGCAGACCTGTCAATTCACAACAAAACTCTTGATCTATATTATTTGGCTTCATTAATTTTGATAATTTCTTTGAAACATTAAAAAAAATAATACATGTTTTTGTTTAGTGTTAGGCAACATATGGATACTCAGTCTCAAAACAGGCAAGTCACACACAATCAAATATGCCTTAATACCAGGGAGTTCAATACATGCAAGGATGAATAAATGGATTGTATCAACAACAAAAAAGAACTACATGGTATCATCATAAAAAAGTTGTATAAGCAGATAGCATGTACATGAATGTGTAGACTCTCAGCGCAGCATTTATGCACAGGTATCAGATAGCAATTTTTTAAAACATTGGATCGACCAATGCTAATGCTACAATGTAAGATGTCCATCCTGATATTTATGTTATTTGGGTGCGACATCCTACTTCCAACACAAATGGTGTTGTGTAGTGTTTACCTGTCGACTGACTGGGAAACTAGAGGCCAAATTTTCAAGAATATCTCTCACACTTGACAGCCCATATTGACACTGTTCCACAAATTAAAGTCTAATTGCTTTAGTCAGATTATACTTACTCTGATGTCTTTTCCTGATGGAATAAAAACCTTACACCATCAAGTGGACACGTTTTCAAGTTCTGTCGATGCATTTTTTGGGGGAACAAACCAACATTAAAATGTAAGTGTTCAACTTTTAAAATGATGCAATCTCAGGTCTAGTGGTTCCTATAGAAGACAACACACACACACACACAGCAAAGCCCGAGGTTAGGGGGTTCCCCAAACATATTCAAGACATGTTTATTTGTACATATTTTTTCAATTTCTATTTTCTTCTTATGTTTTTCTTCTTCAAATTATCAACGGGACATGCTTTTCTACATACTTTTGTGCAAACAAACATGTGGTAATTGCCATCAGTTGTGTCCATGTTCAGCTGATCGTGCAGGCGACCACAATCCTTTATTCATCCAAGTTTCATCTAGGTTTTGGGAAATGAATAAATCTAACTCCTCCTTTTAGATGATCTGGATATCAACTTTCAGAATTACAAAGCCCCCATTGACACCTTTTCACAATTATCAATCGAAAAATTGACAAACTGTTGCAAAATATGTGAATATTTATGATAACTAGTTCATTATCGTGACAATCAACTTGTCGGGAAAAAATGGTGGATGTAAACAATGCCTGGGGGGGGGGGGGGGGGTATAAATACACCCGCTGATTGGTCAATCAATTCTAGTGATTGACAAGTGGGGATAGGTCAATGGAATGATTTGGGTTAAATTTGTGACGCCTAAAGGCTGATTCCACTTTTTTCAATCATGAGAACTGCTTCTCACACTCAGGTTTCTAAGTTCTCATGTTCATAGTTCTGCCGTCATTTTCATCAGCATCCTTTACCATAGTCGAGACAAGGTCTGCATTAAATATACATTCTGAGTTCGAGTTCTCTTTGTTGGCTTCACTTGTGCCCTCACTTTTGTATATTTAATGCCTTTTATTAACATTAGTGTCATTTTCATCACAAGTTCAATTTCCATAAATTGAAAACAGATTTTGGTGACTCATTTTTATGAGTCGAAGCACTTTTCTGCACTCATTTAAAAAGTACCTACTGATACTGTAGTGCCCTAGTCTAATCATTGAAGTAGCAGTTATTATTATCATTATTATTATCACATATTAATGACTGGACAGTAGTGTCCAACTCAAAATATGAGAAAGCGTTGATCACTTTCATAATTTATATATACGTCGTTACCAATTTAAACACCATTAAAACAACAAGGGGCATCGTTAATTTGCCAAACAACTGCTTACATACACATTCAATAGAACATCAGTTTCTTTGAAGTCATCACATCAGAGAAGGATCAGCTGTTAATTAGTCACAATGGCTTTATACCATTTTAAACCATATTATATATAGATTGCATAGTAGAAAATTGTAAAAATCAAAGGTATCCCAAAGGTCGCTATTTCCAGAAAAAGCAAATATACACTGTTTTTCAAAGATTCTATTTATTTTTTAAATGTGACAAACCAAACTTGAAATATTAAGCCCCATATGGTATCATATATATATATATATATATATATATATATATATATATATATATATATATATATATATATATATATATATATATATATATATATAATTGAAATAAAATAACACAAACGCCGATAAATTTGTGTAACTAGTTTTGCATTTATTGTATGCTTCTTCAAGCACAAAATATTTTGAAAGAAACAGATGACGTCTATATATTTATAAACAATTATGTCATTGACATAACGTCATTAAATGATATGCATTATCATAGCAATATTGTATGTATAACTGGATCACAATATAGAGACAAAAAGTCATACATACAATTATATATTTATGAATGATATATATGTATACAACGTATCAATTCTTTTATTAAAATTTTATACAATTTAATATAATGCCTGAGTCTGTTAATTTCTCCGTGCACAATATCGATTGGTATTAAAGAAAAATCATATATATATATATATATATATATATATATATATATATATATATATATATATATATATATATATATATATATATATATGAGGAGAAGTAAATTAACAATGCATTCATCATTATTTATTATTACGAACATTTTTCTGTTGAAAGTATATTCCGTTTCTTGAAGAGTAGCGTAGCAACAGTACATTGAAATTAGGCTTAACTGTTTCCGGGTTGCCTGTGGATGTCTAGGGCTGGTTACGGTGCTCGTTACAAAATAAATTAAGTATTGGTAAATGGATAGACTGCTGGGGGTCCAACCTGTAACAATATAAGACAAGGGAAGACACGATGCCTCACCCCTCGGTAGGTATAGGACTGTCAGGGGACATAACTGTGTCTGGCTTCCTGATTTCGATAACCGCTTAGGTCCCAGAACAGTGGTCTGCTTTACAGTATGGTTTTATTTTATTTTTTTTTATTTTTTTTTTTTTTAAATATAAATATGGACATTTTTGAGTGCAAAAACGTTGGAACCTGACAGAATAAACCGCTGGACATATATTTATGACACTAAGCAGCCTGTGGATTGAAAAATACGTTTTTTTTTTAGAAGCATTGAAAATTTCCGAATTTTTATTTCAATATATTAAGAGGAGGTAATAATCATAAACACCATAGGTCTTAAACTGCCAACCCTTTTGAATTTATCCATATATGTTTCATATTTCTGAGTAAACTCGATTTACCGTATGAAGCCTCAATTCAGGAGTCCTATTTGGTTGTTTCATCCATATGGCCTCAGACCACAATTAATTTTCCTATATAGTCTCTACATTTGTTTGTCAGTACTGAATTTGTATCTGTGTCCAAAACCTAATAAATCATATGTTGATGTAAAGTATCTTCAAAGATGAACTCATGCTGAAGTTCATGTCATAGGTTAACCGGCATTCTTCTGAGAGGCTGGACTGTAGACAAAGCAACGTGCAATAGGTCACAGATTTCACTTCCAGATCCGCACCAATGCTTCATTACTCACTTTGCACTGTCGCCAAAATACACACAGACAACCACACCGTAATGCTCATATTCTAAACAATAACTAATTTCCATTAAATCAATACCAAGAATGCCTAAATCTAATGCATACATCACCACCAAAATGAGAGAGGAAAGTGCTCTAAAACTAGACTGGGAAAAAACTTAAACTAGACTAATAGTACATGTACATTCATGGGTACTGAATTGGAAGTATTAATTGTGACCTGATTCCATATGGAAATAATTGGTGCATACGCCAAGTTATCCTCAAACATTTAGCGCAATGTCTGTTACCAACGTTATTCACTTATTGTGTAAAACTCGATTTAGTACGATAACGTCCATGAGGGCATTTCATATATATATATATATATATATATAATGATTTTCACTCAGATAAACAAAACAGTGTTCATGTTTCTTCAATGGAAATGTATTTCACTGAAACGGTGTCACAGCAACATTATACCTGTATGAACTTTGTCCTTATAGAAAGCTCTATTCAAAATAATACAAATAAATGACAAAGAATTAAATAAATGATAATTTTGGCTCGTTTCACATATTTTAAATTCTTCTCTACCAGGAGCATTCCTTACAGAATCAAATGTTAACAAAAATAAACACAAACTATCAATGTAGTAGTTATTTTTATATTGAAGGTAACAACTTGAACTTTTATACCAGTTGTGTTGTAATCTTGAGTAGAGCAGGAGTGATACCTGACAAAGTCAGTTGTAAAAAAACCATTTAAAAAAAAAAATGTAAGTATTTTACAACCTGTTTACATTCTGTGGTTCATTTGTTAATTGAAAAAAAAAAATGCAAATTTTGTGGATGACATAAATTTTATGACATTCTGTACAAATTACCAAAAATAATGTCTGTAACTGAGCACTCAAATTAGGCATCAAACTCAATTGTTCAAGCATTATGACTTTAAAGCAATTAATACTAAAGTAAGGATTATATTCAAGTCTATTCAAATAAGACCTATTAGACCCACAGTGATACTGACATACAAGTTTCTTTTATCTTTTTCAATGCACGTTTTCTTTGATATTAACATTTACCTAAACTTCAGTGTTGAACTTGATTAGAGACTCTGTTTCAAAGCCTATAACATTATAAATGTTTCACAGTAACATGCTATGACATAATATTTCTATCCAATGTAAAAGAAACTTAGATTCATGTAACTAACCAGATATATAATTTTATATATATATATATATATATATATATATATATATATATATATATATATATATATATATATATATATATATATATATATATATATATACAGAGTAGGACCCCACTATAACACAATGGTCGGGGTCCACAAAACGAGATCGTGCTATGTCCTGAACCATGCTATAACCAACCAACCTAGACAAAACCAAGTCGTTTAGCTGAAGAAAATGATGCATGCACCAAAAAATGGGGGGGGGGGGGGGATAAATTGTGGGCTCAAAACAATGTGCTTCATTGGCACAGTTACCATCTTAAATCAATGCATATTAAACGAAAAATACACATGCAGTGAAAACAGAGATTGCACATATAATATTTTACTTTATTCAGAGAACCATGCATTGGTACATTTATATGTACATATCTATTTTATAGCATGAATAGTTAAAGGATCAACACGTGTACTCACTAACCGATCTCATGGCATGCGTAGGAGTGAGTCCATAATAATTCCATCGAAAATATGCACACAGAAGTATAATATCATTGTCTGATAAAAAGTTCTGAAATCCTACATCGTCGTCTAGTCATTTTAAATCGTTGTCGTCTAATCATCGTAAATCACATCCGACTTAGATTACTCAGCTTTACTGTCGTATACGGGTGCTTATGTAGAGACTCTGCTTGGGCTCTGCAAGTAACACTTTGATCATAAAGTCAGAAATCTATTAAAGGATGCAACTGGACACGTGTCAATTGTGCGGCAAGATCTAAGGGAGTTCAAATAACCACCCTGTGTTACTTGGCACTGAACAAGTATCAAACAAATTTTTTTTCATGTACGAAAAAATAGATGAAATTTCGGGAGCCATGCCGCGATCGCGTTATATCCAAATTCATGCAATAATGAAGCGTGCTATAGCGGCGTCCTACTGTATATATATATATATATTACAATGTACACCGCATACACACACACAAAAACACAGAGTGCGCACTGAAGTGAAGTCAGAAGTTGGATGTGCACCTGCTAAGAAGTTTTTTTTCAACATACTTCCAATATTTTACTTTATTGCATTGTCTGTAATAGGAAGGGTCCACTGAGTTATCTCCCCCTTAATATGGTCCCTGTACAAATATTTTTTCGTTTCTCAAGTTTAGTATTATCCTCGAACAGCCATATTTTGTGATCTTAATATGAATTTTAACATGTTTGTTATATTGTGAGGATCTATTCAAATAACCATAGAAAGTGTTCAACTATATCTACTTCATTTAATCATCATTATAAAATTTTTGGCATTCATGTACATTAGTTCAGAATTACCATTTTTCCAAGCGTGTGTAAGTTAACTCATTTCCGGAAGGGCGTCCATGGTTCGTGACACTGACTAAAAAGTCACGTGGCATATGACCGGAATGTGCCAGTTAGACCAAGTTATGGATATTATTAGTTTATAATGTGTCTGTGTTTCTGAAATAAAAAAAATATGAAATTTAAAAATGAATTTTGTTTTCCATTAATTCTATATGCAGTTTGTGCACTTACATTACTGCTTGCTTGTTCTTTACCATATAAATACATGATTCAATAGACTGAGAGAGACAGACAGACATACAAAGAGACAAAGAGAGAGAGAAATGTAATAATAGACACCAATGAATGGATACACATTGATACACATTTTTTTATAATAGATTCAATGTCTTTTGATGTAGAATATATGTTTATTATGAAATAATACTGAAACGAAAAAGTCCGTAGGGAATATACATTTCAAGTGTAAATTTTTCTTACGTTGTATAAAAACCCACATGAGTAAAACCAAATATTTACATTGGCTATCCCGTTGTTCAAGATATGTAAACAAAACTATCATGTAATCGGTGGACCTATCTTTAGCATGTAATAGAAAATTCAAGGCGAAAATGTTTGACACAAATAAGGCATTATGGAAAATATAGATTTTCATTATGATTTTTTTAAATTACATGAAATTACCTGTTTGAATCTCATTTTGTCTGTTTTTACTTATAAAATACTTCCTGTCACTCTTGAAGAATGCTGGTGACACAGTTGATGACATCATTATCTCAAAACAAGTGCATTAGGTCGCGAGAAACATGGCGCACGATTGAAGGACTCTCACGAATTCAGGCTATTAGACGATACTTAAGCATGCATATATTCTGTTGAAATAAGTTTATAAACGCATATAAAACACTTGTAATACAGTCCAGCAGTTGTGTTAGATTTCATGTAAATAAATTTGGGTTAGGGAAAACGGTACATGTATTCCTCAGATGGCTGACGACAAATGTAACTTAATATAGCTTTCATTCTTTGTTATAAATTAAAACTAAGCCTTAAACATGTTATAGCACTATCAAGAGTACATGCCCGAAGTTGCCATTTGCATTCGGATAGTCTTTGATTTCACCCTAACGTAGAAGTAAGTTCCGAACAGAATATTCCCAAACATAGGTATTTTGATTTTTTAAAAACATTTGGATGATTATCTTTATTTACGCTACTATGCTTATTTTACCATGGCACAATATAAATATCAATTTCTTTGCTTTATATTGTCTATTTGTATTCAGTGACTGTCTCCTTCATGATATTCTCTTATGCAAGCTTAGGGCTTATGGGTTGTCAGATGGCTCAGTTGGGCTCTTATTCAGCTATCTGTCAAATCATAAGCAGCAAATTAAGATGCAGAGTGTCTTGAGTAGCTGGACTGAATTTCAAAAAGGGGTTCCTCAGGGGTCAATCCTCGGACCTATACTCTTTAATGTTTTTATCAATGATATTTTATATTTTATTAAATATGGCTCTTTATACAACTATGCCGATGATAACACTTTGTCCTTTTCAGCACCGGACTTTGACACTCTGATTGACACACTTGAAACAGAATCCAACATTCTGATTGACTGGTTCACTGCGAAAACAAAATGCAAGCCAGCCTTCAAAAGTTTCAAGCACTAGCTGTGGGTAAAAAGACATTCAGTATGAAGCCTGTACTAAACATAAGCAGTGCTCTCATAAATTGTGAAGAAATTATCAGACTGCTAGGAATTGACATTGACTATCAACTGCAATTCGATTTACATGTAAAAAATCTCTGTAAGAAAGCTTCAAGGCAACTATCTTGCTTGAAACGTATTGGTCCGAAGTTAACTAGACTCAACAAACTAACAGTACTACATACTTTTATCCTCTCCAATTTTAACTTCCATCCCTTGGCCTGGCACTTCTGCAGTGACATGGACACTACTAAACTTGAAAAAATACAAGAGCGTGCTCTGAGATTTGTGTATAATGATCACACATACAGCTATCATAAGCTATTACTTAAGGCAAAAATGCCAGCCCTGAAGGTGCGCAGACTTAGGGCTATGGCTCCGGAGACTTTTAAAATTCTGAACAAATTAGCCCCAAAATGTTTGGATGATTTTATATGTCTCAAACAAAATAAATACAATTTTAGATATTCTAATATTTTAGATGTCCAAAGAATTAAAAACTCAACATATGGCAAAAAATCTTTTAGATATGCAGCTGCTGTTTTATGGAATGAACTACCTAATCACTTTAGAGAAGTCAAATTTTAACTCCTTTAGATCATTAATATTATCCTGGAATGGTAAAGACTGTAAATGTAATATCTGCAAATAAATTCCCTGCCCCCCCCCCATCCTGCCATGATTACAACAACTAATATTTGTGTTACCATTTTGTTTTATGTGTCCTTGTCTTATGTACTATCAGGTGCCAACTGTGAGCTTCTTTCTTTTAAGTAATGCATAATCTGCTTTTAATCCAAAATTGGTGCTTTTTCCTCTTGCATTTAATATAAATTTCAATTGTTAACCTGTAATTTTGTAGTATTTTTTTTAGATGACCTAAATATTTAATTCACTTTTAATTACTACAATTTTAAAATGCTCCGCTTGTCTGTATTTTAAGTTATGCACTATGTGTTGTTTTTGGTCCAATTGTATATATGTACTATGTTTGTATGTCTTGCAAATCTTGTTTTAATGTCATTATTATTTTATTATGTCATGTCGGTAAAAAAGCTCATTAGAGCCGATGTTTAACTGTTCTTTTAAATCATGCTGACTTTAAATAAATCTTATCTTATCTTATCTTATCTTAGTGCTGAACTCTATAATAATAGAGGTTGTTCGGAATTTACCTCTCCGTCAAGGGTGAAATCCAAGACTATTTGAATACTAACGGCAACTTCCAGGCATATACTTTCTAAAGTCTTCAAAATCGGCCAACAAGTGTTTTTTTTTTTTACTTCAGTATATCATGAACTTAACGAGGTCTGTTGAGATGTTAAGAAAATTGATCGATTTTTTTTTACATCTGGCGTAAGTTTTACATTAGAAGACAAAAATGGGACAAGCTAGTAGGGTTGGAAATACCGAGGGTGACTAGTAGTGACTTCCCTTTTATTATCTTGTAACAAGACTTGTTACAGGTTGGAATCCCCCCCCTCCCCCAGCCATCTATCCGTTGATCGATACTCTTAATTTCATTTGTAACGAGCCCCTGTGGGACTGGTGATGTTCGGTCTACTGGTGGATGTAAACTAATAGTCCCTTCTGAAGTATGATGGGTAAATCAGAGAGTATAATGGACTTTGGTAAGCTTTGACCTTTCAGCTCCAATTGTAGTCGAGTTATAAGACCTCAAAGACAGCATATACCTTGTGTACATGTATAATTGAAGGCCATTTAAATAAGTCAGTTTAACAGAGAGGTACATTGGTGTGAAATAGGTGGCATACTTTTTATTGTTGGTAGGAATGATTTATTCATTTAAGTTTTTATAATGGTCAGTTGTTCAAGATCAGGTATTTTATAATTTTTGCTATGTAGTATTGATTACTTTTTGTATTTTATGTCTTGGATTAATTTTTAATTATTTGAGTTTTCATTCATAGTTTATTGTATAAGTATCTTTATATTTCCCATCGTTTAAATAAGGGATAGACCAATTTATTTACAGTGGTGGTGGGGGGGGGGAGTGGTCTGTGACTCTTTTGCAAAAACTTTCCGGGCCCCAAATATTTTTAAAGAAAATAGTCTTGCTCAGATTTGTAGAAAACAATATCTGTTTTGGTTGAACATAATCTTGATCTATGCGAAAACAAATATCCTGGTTGGAAAGAAAATTCCTGTTCCCCATTCTCCCCCCTTTCCGGAAAATTAAATGGTCGGCCCTTAACTATTTGCTATAGGTTTTTTTGGTTGTTGTTTTGTTTTTAACAATACATCATTGTTGTAGTGACTTAGCTATTTAATGCAGATCAATAGACCTTAAGGATAATGTTAATCTATTAATATTATTGCCGAGAGTTTCTTAATTTTGGTCATAATAGAATCTATTTCCAGACATAAATTTGTAAGGGAAAAAAATGTTCTCTAAATGCATGAGAAGTAATATGTAAGAGTTATGTCCCAATTTGTCAGTGACAAATAGGATAAGCTCACAGAAGTTTCTTTTTACTTAAATTTACTTTTGTCATTATCAATCACTCATTGCCCTCCAAACCTGTATAGAAGCTTATTTTTTCTTCACTCATTTCTAGACTGGTTCCCATTTTTCCATATAATTAGTACCACAAGTCCTATTGAATACCTGTTGACTTGGACAGCATGGAAGAAATATGATGTGGTACCACTGAGAATATTATAAATTCATGTCAGTTTTCTCTGTGCTTTACCCTGTTGGTAGCAGGGGATTGTTTTATATTTTTATGTAATTAATTTAATTGTAAGGTGCCAGAATGAGGAGATGGAATTGAATGGGAGCGGATTAGTGTAGCGCTCATGGCTGTAACTGTGTAATAAATGAAAATAGGGCTAGATTTGTGTGCTAGGAGTTTGAGATGTGAGTTGTTCTTGAAATTTATATGAAACATGTACATATAATATGCAATATGCGGATTTTAATACACACAATTTAAAGCTATAAGCGATGTACATACATAACTTTCATGAGTTGTAAACAGTCAATATGAAAGGCAATTGCCATGATCCCAAACTTATTTTTATTTAACTTTTATGTGTGTCTGTGTACATTTCTCCAACCACCATATTTAAGATCTTGTAATCAGAACATTGAAGTGATCTCAGATTGTGCCTCTACCCCACCCCATTCAAACGGTTTGCTTTCTCATGGTATTGGGTTTTGATCTTGTTCTTTCTTATGATGTAGGTCGGATTTCTCTCCTTGTACCAGTACTATGTCCAGTCTTCTGTGTTGTGCACTGTGGTCGGTCTGGATGTTGAAATCCCACATGATTTTTGCCTCTTTGTTCTCAACCACTTTCTGTTGTTTGTAATCATACTAATTGGTGGTGCACTCAAGTCCGTATTTTCCAAAGTTACTTGGAAATGCTTTTGATGACAAAATGGAGGTTGAACATGGTCCTAAAGCAAAAAGATTTAAAAACCCGGTCTTGGCAACATAAGAATTGCATTGAGTGCTTTCTGTCGATAATAAAATTATTTTATATTATTTCTATCAGTTATAAACTCTCATATTCTCATATTTTACTTACAATATCCCAGACCAATATCATGGAAATCAAGTCTTCATAACAAGGCTAATAAATTACATCTTTCTGTTCTTAATTTGCAAATAAATTTTTATGATGAATTGTCCTGCAGCTTTGACAAAATGAAATCAAAATCAGTTTTGAATATTCATCTTTGATAATACATTGCATCTCAAATGATCCCCAAATTTACATGTAGCTATACAATAGCGTATTACTGCTTCTATGTGTATCATTGTAGCATTTAATGATGACAGGCTGCACTCTGTTTGTATATGGTAGCAATTAAATTAACTCGGCAAAGCTTTGTGCCTTTCTTTGATGCAATTGCATGGAATCGATGATGCTGGGATTGTTTTACGATGAACAGGAACAATAGTTTACTTGCATGGAAAAATTATCCTTCAAATATATAAATTTTAATACAATCCAACGATGAAGATCATCACGCATTACTCCTAGATGCTGTCTGTGTATTATTGATTTTTGTCCTCCTTGTCTAGAATCATCACAAAGATTACAATACAAATGGAACCAGTATATAATTCAAATAGAACACTCGTGGCATCTAGCAATAGAAGAGGGTGAATAACCTGTTTCATTTATGGCAAGAGCTAACAATTGAGGCAAGATTATGCTATTAGAAAAAAATAATAAAAAAATTTGCCTGAATGTTTATTAATTACACTTACTTTCTTTGTCGTAGTTTCTCTGACTGAATCCCATCTTTTCAATAAAGATGCGCTCTCCTTCTGCACCCCCACCCCCGAGTGTTATTACTGTCCAAATATTGAATACGTGTTGGAAATTGTAAGAGCAGACTCTGAACAATTCTTTATAGACACATTTTTTTCTTTTGGTAAACCTTTGCATTAACCTTTACATTAAGTGAATGTCGTACATTGCTTTGAAAGTACAATGTTTTATGATCTATATTCAGCTGTAATTTATTTTATAATCACATTTTTTTAACTTAATTGAGGCAGTGTATAGAAAACTTGTCCAGGCCAGTTCCTGTATATGTACTGATGACATGTATAGGTAAGGTGCAGTGATGTTCCTCAGCAGAACCTTCCTGTAGGACATTATGTTCTGGAATAATGAAGTTGCTTTAAGAGTTAATAAATTTTAAAAAATTTCCCCAGCAACATTTTGACCTGCTTTGCAAATTAATAATACATCACTAAGATAAACATTAGTTACACAGTTGTCATAAAAATCTGAAACTGAACACATTCCTCTACATTATTTACAACTGTTTGTGAATGAGATAATGTGTATTATCAGTCAAATTGCAACGGTAATGTTTCTTACGAAATTCTCTGAACCAAATACTTTCTTTTCATATCAGAAGCTATTACCTTTTATTTGTACATAGATGTATATTTTTCTTACGGAGAATTACTTGTTGAAATGCAAATAATTTCCAGTGTAGAGTACTGTCCCATGGTTTACAAAATCCCCATATTTCTAATTTTTACCAAAATGGATTGAAAAAAAACCTGTCAAACAGAAACATAAAATCTGTAACTATATAACAATGTTGACTTCAGAATCAGTGGAAGAATTATGATGGGTAAATTACCAGTCCAGTTATGAGTCTTCAAAGATAGCGTATACCTTGTGTACATAAAAAGATGCTTTGTGTGTTTTAACTATAGACCATTTAAATAGGTCAATTTAGCGAAGAGGCGCTATAGGGTGAAAAGGGGATGGAATTATGTTAGTTGTTGGCAGGTACATGTACATATTAATAACTCTTCTAATTTGTAACTTTGGCATTCATATTTCCTTTCTAAATAACACTGGTCATGAGGATGAGGCTTTCCATCCAAACAAAAATATTGTTAAAGATATATTTTGGTAACATTTGGTATGGTTTGTATATTTGTTCCTGATTTTCTCTGTATAAATTATAAATCTTACCTTTTTAAGTACAAATTAAGTTCCATATTTGACTAACTGATCAGTGTATGTGTGTGATCGTCTTCTTTTGTTTGAGTATATTAACAACTGTACACCTTTCTTTTTTATAATGACCAGTTGTTTAAGATCTGTTATATTATAACTTTTGCTATGGTGTATTCATTTGCATAAGAAGTGTATGTAAGAGTTATTTCCCATGGATTAACAAACCTGCATTTCTAATTTTAGATGCAACGGAGTAACCAAGAAACAATGTTACCTAAACACACAAGTTGATCTATAGAGAACCTGTCAACTTCAACAGCAAGGGAAAAGTATGATGCAGCACCACTGGGAGTATTGTCAATTCTTGTAAGTTCTCTCTCTGCTTTACCCCGCTGGTCGATTTAGGTATAAGGGGATACTTTCATTTTTTTTCTTCATTTTATTGAACTATTAGACACTAGAATTACTTGTCTTGGGAAAAATGTTCCCCATAACCCCCAAGATGAGCTTTTGGACATGAAAACTCCATGTATCTGTATGGGAGTGGGGACATATCGTTTTCACAACACAATTTCAGTTGAAGCTGTCAGCGTTAATTGAGTATCCTGTCATATTTATATGCATCTCAGGTACCCAGAAATACATTTGATGTCCCCATTAACCTTTCGTATTTATTTTTGACTTTTTAAAAATAAAATATAGTCTAAGCAGTGTGACTTTTGCAGCACCTTAATAGGCTTTTGTGACATGATTTATCTGTAGCTCTACACGAATCTTAACATAATGTAGACTTGGCATGAATGCCGATGTATACCAATACATAGCATTAGAGAGGCTTGGAGGAGTGGGGAGGGCATTTTGGCAATCATTGGTTTCCCAGGTTGTATATTCTAGTCTTTCGTAATTAGAGTATACTAATGGGCTACTTCGTCGTGATTGTGGGAGTGGTCCATCAATGAAGTACAGCAAAATGCCAGAATGGGAAGGGGGAATCGAAATAAGGTGGATTGCCATTACAAGCCATTTTTTCACTGTCTCCTTGTTTTTGCATATGTCAAATAATTTGTCCCATATTTAAAAGAATAATTTTAGATATGTGAAAGAGCTTGACATTAATTAACATATGTAAAAGAAGATACTGAGGAATTGAGAGCCAGGACACAGCAAGGCAGAAGAATCTGGCTAGCCTGGGCGGGTATCAAACCCGTGACCCTTGGTTAATTAATCCAACACTTTCCCAACAGAGCTACCGCGGCTCCCTTTTCATTGGTAGGAACTATTACTTAAATCAGAATGCACTGCTGCATGAGGAGGAAGAGGCACATACAACTTCGGTGTAATCATGCATGCCCTCCCTCAGCCTCACTCTATATATATAGTTGAGTTGCATTCATCCAATTGTTTTTCCATCCATCTCTCTTATACTCAATTATGTCTGTGTATTCAGCAGTCATGTCCATCAAAACATTTTTCATGACAATGGTTGATGTTATAAATGCAACATTTGTTTATGACGAAAGTAATAAATCATGATCTTAAATCAATTTTTGGGGTCATTCATAGGAGCAGCAGAGTTGAATGTGAGATGTCATCTAGATTGGTTTTTTGGGGGGTTTTTTTGCAAAAAAATTTGTTTTCTCTTTTGTCATATTTGAAATCACCCAAGATTAGTTAAATGAAAGAACACTTCCCTTTATATCCTTGTATTCAATAAAATGGTAAGTTCACAAATCATGAACAGTTTTCTCAGGAATAATAATAATAATAACAATACATTAAATATACTCTACATTGAATATCGACCTACTTTGTATGGTGTAAATGGATGAAAAGTATACATGGCTGACTTTTTAGAAATAATCTTATGAATATCTTGGGGAATGAATGATAAATTATCACCCAAAATGTCCTGATTATATACTTTTTGATTGTAATGATCAAAGTAATGGTGATGATGATTATGGTTATTGAATTACAGATAAATGAATGGTCTGCACATTGTTAACATCACTATATAAATATTTTCTTTGAATATTTGTTTTTAAAACTTCAGCCGACATGTACCTTCAAGTCCCAGAATATTACTGCACCGTGTCCGAGAGGGTATCCAACATTCTAGATGTCATCGGCTACTCACAGAAAGACCGAGACAGGAAGGTCAGGCATGCCACTGGGTCCGAGGTTTTTATGAACATAATTAAGAAAAATATATCGGGAACGTGTTACATGTTTGGCAGTAGAGGGGAGGGATCCACAGGCCCTGGACTACACTCAGATCATGACATATTGTTCCATATTGATTCTATCAAGACAGTCAATGACATATCTGACTTTCAGCCAGGGAAGAAAAATCTCCTGAAGGTGCAGGATGAGTGGACTCATCCTGGGTATGTAAAACTACAGAGAATAATAATACTACCTGACAATACTCCTGTTCCGCAGTTTCATTATCAGGACCGGTACAATAGAGTGGACTCATACGATAGAACTGTGTTTTCCAACAAAATTATGTATCTTCTTCCTAATTACCTGACTATCACTGGCCCAGCCTTCCACTCTTCATCCGTTTTAAAGGAGTTTTCCACAGATAACGTGTTTGCTATAAGGCACACACAATGGCCTAATGAGACACATGAATGGTTCCAACGTCGCCGATTACATGGATGGCCAAAGATACATTATATGCGAAATGCACGT
Source organism: Margaritifera margaritifera (assembly GCA_029931535.1). Classification (NCBI taxonomy): domain Eukaryota; kingdom Metazoa; phylum Mollusca; class Bivalvia; order Unionida; family Margaritiferidae; genus Margaritifera; species Margaritifera margaritifera. The sequence goes on along the minus strand of JAQPZY010001047.1, from coordinate 67,868 downwards.
AAAGATGGCTGTTTTGCTGCTGCTGTTGGACACCCACACAGCCATGAAAAAGATTTGGAATGGAGATTATCTTTCTCTATCACCGAAAGAAATCTTACAAGGTCCTTTGAGGATACAGCGATGAAAGTTTATATATTGCTTAAAATGATACAGAAAACCTACATTGTACCTGTACTTGGTGACGCCTTTTCAAGCTACCATTGCAAAGTTTGTATGTTGTGGATGAGAGAAAAAACACCACCCGAGTTGTGGCGCACTGAAAACATATTATACTGTCTCACCCTATGTATTAAACAGTTGTACGAGTGGGCCAATGTGGGATATTGCCCTGACTATTTCATTGTCACAAACAACATCTATGATAGAAAAATATTTGGAGCAGCACAATTTATTTTAACTAGGATACTGGGAGTTCTTGTATCAGAAGATTGCCGATTTTTGTTGGGATTAGAATGCTGTAATCTGGGACAACTTCTTGTGTCTGATTGCAGTAAGGTGGACATTATCCACAGCTCAAAAGACATAGAGAGTGATTGTTTTTTAGAGACACTCACAGACAATCATTTAATTGTGCGCTCTGCAAGTGAATGCAGATCTCGTATGCTTAGGGACATTCCACAGGAATACAACATTCTAACTACCCTTGTCAGAATAATAATGCACGCTATGCAATGTGCACCTCACACGTTGCGAATATATCTACATTATATCCTAATGACTGTGTTGGCACGACTGGGGTTTTATGTTGTTTCTGTATGTAAAGAAAATGCACACTCCCTATCCCAGGAAGAAATAGACCATCTTGTGGGTCTCGCATCAAGGTGTCTGTCACTTGGGATTAACAGTGATGCTACATCAGTCAGGCTGAAACTGTGTGGACTTGGAACCATGCTCGGGTACTATGATATGACAGAAATTTGTCTACAACATATAAGTGATCAACATATTAGATGTATGTTTTTGGGTACATTAGAAAAAACGTATGTGCTAGAGTGTAATGCTGGTGCAGTGAAGACTTTTATGGGGCAATACAGTATTGAGGAGCTTCTGCAAAACCAGCTGTCCTACAGTGTGGTCTACCTCCCGTCAGAGACTTCCATTACCCCCCTCGCCTTGAGGATGGAGATGTTCAGGTCAATTGGCGCACCCACAGTGGTGAGGGATGAGAAAAAACATTACTGGTATGACTGGGCCGTTGTCGATTCCAGTATGACTCTGTACTTCTTTCAATATCTGAATTTCTTCAGGCTAGGAAAAGAGAGACATCAACAGGCTGCCATGGAGAACATGATAAACGTGATCAGGTCAGAGCCAGGTATTGCACACAGAGACACGGGACTAAATCTTCTTGGTTACTCCTTTATGCGAGAGACCCAGTTCAGAAATGCTTTCATTTGCTTTTACAAATCCCTGAAAATTTGTCCACATAACAATGCTGCTAAGTTCTACCTGGGAATTTTGTTTCGCAAAGTCCATGTTTCTCGCAGAGGAGGTGAACGAAATTAAAATAAATTGACTGACTTTCAGCTTAAAATTTACCAGACGGAATTTTATTATTGATGTAGAACATACTAAATAAATGTGAGCAAAACATTGAACGAATTAATCAACAACTATGAACTTCATCATATTGGTCTATTGACAATAATCATGGCACAAGGCAGATGTGTCCTTTATTGACATATTTTCTCTATATAAAAGGGCCCTTTAAGGCTCTCTGAATTGGAAACATGTACAAAATATTGCTTTTGTTTAAAAAGAACTTGAAGACTTGTAAAATAAGATTGTGAAGGGAGACATTTTCATGCTGTTCTGTAAGAAAAATGGTTATTTTATAAGGTAGTCGAAGTTTACTATTTTGTGAGGAAGTCTATTGTGTTTGGTACCCAGTAATCGGTGATGGGACTAATGGTCACAGGGTCATAGGACATATGGTCATAGTCATATGGTCATATGGACAGAACTTTTGGTCATAAGGAATGTTGGTCATAAGGACTATTGGTCATAGTACTATCGGTCATAGGATCCCAAATACAAAATTTATATTGGTTTTGTGTGACTGACTCTTGTAGAGGTGAAACGGTTAATTCCAGATGCTGCACCGAATGTCATCTCGACCGATTTTGAAATACGATGCATTTCCGAGTGCTAGAGTAACAGGTTGTTACTTCCATCTGTCACAAATGTTCTCCACAAAGTTAACGAAATTGGAATGAAAGTCGAGTATGAAACCAGTGATGAACTTCGTGGCTCAGTTAGATATCTAGCAGTGCTCGCCCATGTTCCAGTTGATGACGTGGCTGATGCTTTTGATATACTGGCAGATAACATGCCTCCTGTTGAACACATGGATGAACTATTGAGCTATTTCTAGCACACGTACGTGCGGTATCGACGTCAGCTTGCTAGAGGTAACCAATACGGTCTGGTGCTGTTTCCTATCAACGTCTGGAATCAATGAAATTCTGCAGCAGAAGTGCTAGCACGAACAACGAATTCGGTAGAAGGTTGGCATTATAGCATACAAGCTTTGTTTTAGTGTAGTCACCCAATTATGTGGAAATTTCTAGATGGGCTGAGAAAGTACTGCATCAAGCAGAAAACCGTTTTTATGCAAGGGGATTTCCAGACTCGAACAACCTGCTCCGAAGCATTATAGCCTCCTGAGAGAGAGAGTCATCAGAGCCGTTTCAACGTACAACCAAACGGATGTCATAACATACTTGGATGCAATCGCTTATTTGTCACATACATAGGACTATTAACTTAAGCACAAATTCTCGGTAGAAACTATAATGCATAAAATTGACTATAATAGCTACATACATATCCTAGTAATTCTTTATTATTATAGTTTATAGTTTCAGAATTATTATGCTTGATATTGTTTACGGTAAATAAAATTTACCTCTTCTATTAGGATTGTTAAATGCTTGCATCTGACAACTGTCAGTCAGTTAAATAAAGAGTGGACATACTTATTTATTATTATATATAACTGATACCCATGACCAATAGTCCTTATGACCATATGGCTATGACCTCTGACTAATTGACCTATGACCGTTAATCCTGGAAATTTGTTGGTTTTCGTCATGGTTCTTGGGCAGGGTAGAGACATAAGGGGTCCGTGCACATTCTTCATGTCCGTGAAGATATTGGAAAGACAAGTACATGTAAATGTCAATAGTAACGTGTAGAAACGGTTAAAGAAAACACACTTTAAGGAGGATCAGCCCGCATTTATGGATGTAAGCGAGACGAATAGTTTGTGTAAAATTAGTGGAAATAAGACAAATGGAAGAAAATAGTGACAAAGAACAATGTAAAAAGAAACAAAGTCTTATTTTAACCTTAATGTGTAAATTATGAAAGAAATTCATAATTTTCTTTCCTTAATAGACTTCTGTACATTAATCTTTAAATCGTGGTGTTTCGCAGACTGTATATTTATTTTTCAAAGTAGGAGAGTGTTTTTTTTTTCGTCAGCTTTATTTTTAAATGTGAGTGTTGTGATGATGATTTAAAATTTTAATATAATTTCTGTACGTTCCTCTGCCTATATTTTTTGTAATAATTTCAATCTTTTATATATTTTCTTGACATAAAGTTTTGCTTTGTATTTGCTTTGATTGTAGCATATTGATATCACAGGATTATATAGAGTTTGGTCCGCATTTAAATATATCGCTAAACTGCCTGAATGTTTGGCAGTCTCTCTCTCTCTCTATATATATATATATATAAACTGTTTGAAAATTTCTCCTCCTAGTACATAATACTGTAAGTTTTTGGAAATATTACTCAGAATAAAAGTAATTGTAATAAAGGTCATATTTATTAGTTCTTCAGCTTATGATCTTTGCCTTACGAATAATTCGGATCGATTTATTAACACCTTGTTAAAAAAAATTTGTCCCATTCAGAAGTATTTGCTGTCAGACAATACCGGGAATTTCAACCATGTGACTCATTTTCTTCGTCACAGAATAAGGCAAGAAAATAATTCGGTTTTGCATTAAACGATGACAGTGTATATTTGACTTTATCGACGCATACAGCGTTAACTAGAGTAGCTTGTTTTTATTACCTTGACATGTAGTTACTGAATGAGTACATCTCGTTGTAGGTCGTTTGCAGCGTGATGCCCATGTTTCTCGACATGCACGGGTACTTTACCCTTGGGTCTTGAACGTCTTGTTTTTTTTATATAGTAGGGTGTTACTACAAGCGGTACATCATCGCTTGGATCTTGTCAAATAGTGTCGGTTTGGAACCACACAACTACTGCCATAGGGGTAAGTGATAACTGTTAAAATAATTTTAATTCCCTTGTACATTTATGCTTTTCAGTGTGTTCGTGACATTCTTTTTTTATTATTATCATAAATTTGATAAAAGCTTCGATAGATAAAATAACCATGTTTAACAGACAATTCACTGTTAGAATTTATTCCTTTTCACATGTAGGACTCGGAGTAGAAAGTCACACGTAGAGTGCAGGTTTAATGTATTTTTTTTTTTATAAACCATTAGGGATATTGATATAATGGACTATAGACATTTGTTGAGTGGATATTTATTTATTTCATATACATATATTTGAGTATTTTGTGTGATAGCATATGTCATATTATACGCTACCAGTTTCATCTATTTGTAGCTGAAACTGGTGGGAGGTGTAATTGAGCCAGACTGAAACTGGTGGGAGGTGTAGTTGAGCCAGACTGAAACTGGTGGGAGGTGTAGTTGAACCAGACTGAAACTGGTGGGAGGTTTAGTTGAACCAGACTGAAACTGGTGGGAGGTGTAGTTGAACCAGACTTAAACTGGTGGGAGGTGTTGTTGAACCAGACTTAAACTGGTGGGAGGTGTTGTTGAACCAGACTGAAACTGGTGGGAGGTGTTGTTGAACCAGACTGAAACTGGTGGGAGGTGTTGTTGAACCAGACTGAAACTGGTGGGAGGTGTTGTTGAACCAGACTGAAACTGGTGGGAGGTGTAGTTGAACCAGACTGAAACTGGTGGAGGGTGTAGTTGAACCAGACTGAAACTGGGAAATTGAACCAGAGTGAAACTGGGAAATTGAGCCAGAGTGTACTGGGAAATTGAGCCAGAGTGAAACTGGGAAGTTGAGCCAAAGTGAAACTGGGAAGTTGAACCAGAGTACACCCGGCGTGGGTTGGAACTGTGATATTTTGTGGGGTTTTTTTATATAGCATATCGGTTATATGAACCATCGTCATCATTATCATTAGTATTTTCAGCACTGTGTCGTCATCATCTCAGTCCTCGTCATTATCATTATATATATATATATTTCTTTCTTTTGTGAATGTGTGTAGGGTGTGTGAGAGAGTCTGATATTGTATAGATTGTTTCATTTATTATTTTTGTGCCATCATCATATCGTATAATACATAATTATTGTAATTCACATACATTGTGTTTGTGGTATTCATTTAGTCCAAAGCCCACTCGGTTTCAATTCTGTTACATTCTTGACCTTTTTACGTACAACAAATTGATTTAAGGGATTTAATATTGATATTTTAGTTAGTTGTTCTAATTATCTGTCATTTGAACATAATTTTCTTTGGAATTTCTATGACAAATATCTCTGACTGATGCGTACAATCAAACCTTTAAACGACCTTGTGCCTTTATTAGTGTGGATCATTTTTCATTGTCATTGTAGCTATATGTCCTATGAAGTTAGCCATGAGACCTTAATTTTTTTCTGCAATTCCTCAAATTATTAGGTATGATGAGCGAATCTGATGCAAAAACTTGAAAAAAATTTTATTGCAAGGAGGCAACGGTAAGCAGAAGGGCTCTGGTTTCTTCCTTGTCGTTTTCTTTCTAGGAAAATAAAATGAACCTTTACCGTCTTATATTCATTCATGAGTATGGAGATATTGCCCTCATCCTTTTTTTTGACCAAGCTACATATTCCTCCAGAAAACGTACAAGTTACGTACCATTGCAATGGGCCAGGGGTTACCAAATTAAAAAAGATCTAAGGTTTAGAAGTGATTTTGGCAAATACAACTAAAATTAGCAGAACTTTATGCATGTTTTGTAAAAGATAATGTTTACATAAAACAAGACTTAATTCTTGCACATTGTGTGTATTTCTAATTTTTCTGATGCATTTGAATGAACATTGAGAGTAATGCATTGTTTTCACAAACGACATCTGATCCATTGCAAAGGGAAGAAAATCGAACAGCGCCTTCAAGAATGTATATTTGTATTTTCTTGCTTGAGAACAAAAACAGATGATACAAGTCTTTTACTCTTTGTCTTTATGGTCGAGAAATTCAAAAAGGGTGTTCGGAAATAAAATTACTAAAGGGTAATAATTTCTTCTACCGACTTGTCTATGTCGAGTAAAAGCAAAAGTGTTCCCTATGTTGTCTCCCTTGCTTTAATTTAAAGAAATGAAACAACAGACTAACACTGATATTAAAAAAAAACAAGATTACATAACTGTTCTTCAATCTGTTATGCTTCAGATGATTGGTTTTTGATTAATACTGTTAATCTACCAAACAAGAACAAATTACAATAGAATTTATTGATCAAATATTATAGGGTATGGTTAGGCTTTGTTCCGGATTCAACAGTGTACACACTAATATACGAGCCTATAAAACTTTACAAATACAAATAAGATCACATTTTGGGTTGCATAAAATTGTAGTATTTGTTTGTGTTTTTGAAGGAATATTTGAGTTGTACTGAGATAAAGCACTCCCATTCAGCTTTTTTTACAAAATACAAACTAAAAAATGGGACCTTTTCCTTTTGACTATCAAAATTATTATTATGCCTTGTATTATTTTTGTACTGTTTTGCGAATTAATAATAATAATAATAATAATAATAATAATAAAAAGGATAATAATAATAATATTATTAGTAGTAGTAGTATTATTATTTCTGTCTTCAGCAGTCTTTTGATGGTATTGTGTCTGGCTTGTTATTACCTGGGATTGGGATACTTCCTGTGACCTAAGATCTCAAAGAATTTCTATAGTTAATTTTTGTTCATAGAAGTGCCGCTTTCTGTAGCAGATCCGGTTTTGGCAATATTTCTACCTTTTCGAGGGTATCTCCAAATTCTCGTACTCAGTTCCCTAGGCAGGTCAAGGTATTTGGTCATTTTTTTCTTGTTCTTTTCTTGCGACATCGGAGTCCCTGGTTCTACTGTGCTTACGATGTAGGTCAGGTTCCTGTACTAAGTTTGATTTTCTTCGGGTTGATCTGGATGCTGAAATCCCACATGATGCGTGCTTCACTTTTCTCAACCACTTTTTCTTGTTTGTGATTGGACCAACTGATGGTGCACTCAAGCTCATATTTTCTAGTCAGCTGCCAGTGTACTCCTGTGGGTAGTTAGTAATGCCGATTTTTGTACTCAACACTCGGCTAGCTTAATGCACTCACTGATCAGGTGATTCACTGTTTCATCATTACTCATGCACATTCTGAACAATGGTGAGACGCCTTAATTTTGTACGCTTGGCTTTTAGAATGTTGACCACAAGTGTCTGGTCCTGCGCTACCATGACCAATCCTTCCTTTTTCTTCTTAAGCTCTCCTAGTTGGTGCCATCTCCATGTACCCGCTCCAGCTTGTTTTTATGTCCATTATGAATTGCCCGTGCATAGCTTTTTCATTCTATTCTGCTATTCGTTCGTTGTGCCTTCTCTGTTGGTAATCCTTGTTTGGTTCTTTCTCTTCTAGAAGAGCCTCTTTCTAAACTAAGGCTATGGAGTCTTCTTCATTTTCGCTACATATTTGGGCTAGGTTAAATTTTTCTGCCTCAACTCAGTCCTTAGTCTCAGTTACTTAGTCCATGCCACCGATTTTATGTGGCAAGTAGTCTGTTAGCATTGGCCCATGGGTTTGAATAGTACTTATAGGCTTTTATGTGCCAGTTTGGACCGGATATCAATACTGAATAACAGAGTAGACAGTGTACAGGTATATTAAGGTAAGTGTTCTATGCTCAATACATATATAAATTTGGGACCAAAATTACCTAGCGATTGATACAGCTTACCAGTTTATTTAAGTACCAATCTTGCCAAGTTTCATTATATACATTTATATTATCAATGAATCTGAATATATTGGCACATATCAGCATCTTTCCATAAATAAATGCATTGTGTTAAGTATGAAACGGAAATAAATCGCACCAGGAAAGACGGTCAAGAAGCAGAAAATGACTTGTTCTTGTACACAAACTAATTGCAGCTAAATATATTGAGCAACCAGTAATATATAGCTGTATCAATTAAAATATAGGTCTTTAACATTTGCCTGCCAATGAGCGAAATCAGAAAACCGATGCAAATATTAGACGAGTTGTAATTGTGTATGAAATTCAGTAACAGACATTTACCTGCTGAAAACATATAAATTCAAATATGTTTATTAAAACATAAGGTCATAAAGAGTCCAGATATTTTCTACTATGTATCTGCCTTTAACAAAGTCTATTTGGTCACCATTTATACTTAATGGAAGTATAGTTTTTAGTTTATTTGCAATGCATGCTGATGCTAGTTGTTATTAAACATTAAGTAAAAAAAAATGGCTTTCCAGTTTTTTTAAATCGTTTGGTTTATCCCCTTTAGGGAGACATTATAACACCTTCCATCTTGGTTGATGATATTATAGGAAAATTAATTGCTCTTACAAAATACTGACCAATATCTCTCCAAAACGCTTTAAAGAATTCGACTGTAAAAAAACGTTTATTATTATGTTTATTTTTAAGACTTTTGGTATGTTATCTAATTTAGGAAAGTCTCTAAAGTTTGGTCAGCTGGGCCTACATGGTGATAAGAATATGACTTTTCGTTGCATAATTTAATTTCTGCTAAAATTTCTAGCTCATTTTTATGTAGATGTTTTTTCTAGTTTAGCTAAATTTGGCGTTATCTTGTATAATTTCAGTTTTTCAAATTACATTAATATTTTGAAACCCTTTCCCATCTTCAATCCATTTTGCCCCAGATTACACTCTGACCCCTTCCATTTGTTTGCACGAATTTCCACTAACTGACCCTTTTTCATTTCAAATATATGTACTGTATTGGTATCGTTTTCCTCTTCTAAAGTAGTAATCTCACTTTATTTTGCTCTTCCATTTGAGCTTTTTTTTTTTTTTTTTTTTTTTTTGTGAAGCATGGGAAATAGTGTTACCTCTTATTTGTAATAAAAGCAGTCCCCCCCCCCCCCCCCCCCCCCCCCCCCCGCCAAAATCCCAACTGATCATTAGTAGAGAATCTCAAAAGCTGGACTTGGTTCCAAACTAGAATTTGGTGTAGGAGACATATTTTTATTCTTGCACTCCTGAATTAAGTCCTTGACAAGCTTTATGTATTCTACATCTTTCAATCGAGGATTGTTAAATGTCCAGAATGTTCTGTGTTATTCTGGAGTTTCGAAGAGTAGGAGTTAGCTGGACTAGAGAATGGTCAGTTCTGTAACTAGGTTCCATACAGGTATCATCTACCATTGTAAACATGGTTTTTTAAACTAAAAAGAGATCTAACCTTTCCTGCTTGATGGGTTTGTTTTTTCTCCAAGTGAATCTTTTTGTATTCATATTTCTGTCTCACCAGATATCAATTAGATTATATTCAGCACAAATATCAATTACTGTATCTCTTATCTTTTGACTTATTTAGGGAGATATAATTATATGATATTGTATCAAGTTCTTGATTCATAACTTAATTTATGTCACCTCCAATAATTATATGCTGATTTTTTAATTCATCTATATCCTGTCCCATTTCAGTATAAAACATTGGGTGTGTCAACATTAGGACCATAAATATTTATAAGTGTAAACCTGTAAATATCTAAGACTATATTGCTGAGATTTGCATCTGATTTTACTTTATGTACGATAAAACTGAAAGTAATTGTCAAAATTATAAATTGTGTGAGGGCTGCAGAACGTACTAATTTCTTCGAAATGGGATATTATCGGTGACTATTTTTGTATGCATCCCTGGCTGAATGTTGTGGTAAACTCTCTCTCTTTCTCTCTCTCTCTCTCTCTCTCTCTCTCTCTCTCTCTCTCTCTCTCTCTATATATATATATATATATATATATATATATATATATATATATATATATATATTACGACTCTGGGTCTTAAAATAATGTCACAGAAAGAAAGTGAAACCAACAATGTATGTAAAATCAGCAACAATTTATTTTCTGTAATTAAAACGAAAATTTAAAAGACACTTACAATTTGTGAATTAAATTCCAAATAATCCTAAATGTCCTAAACACAAGTCAGAAATTATAGAATGTTCTGAATGAATGAATGTTCTGAATGAATGAATACAGTTGTATTGAATCTCCTGATATACCGCAACGATACCATCCAGAATATCTTTGAGAATGTCCACAAATATCCAAAAGTCGTATATATAAATTAAAAGGTTAATAAGCACTTTATGGTAATTGCAATGAATGTTCAAATAAGTAATTCCTTTCGAATTATGTCTACAGCACAACTATAAACTCTGATAATAAACAGATTCCCAAGGACTGATTGGATTTTAAAACAGGAATGATTTTAAAACAGGATTTAAGATAGGAATGAAGAAAAGGTGTTCATCAATTCCTTATATACACCTTTCCAATGACCTATTTCATAACAGGGTGTGAATAATTGTCAACATAACTGGCTTTGAACTCAAATATCAGTCAACATCCTGATGGCAGCTTAACCAAAACTTAAAATGTGACTTACTACATCGATTAATGTTACGTGCACTTAACAGATTCAATAAACATAATAATATATCTATATATAGAGTGCTTTTAAGTTAAGACACCATTTTATTTTCCGTTAAAGCTACAATTTAAACCATAACAAGTTATAAGGAATGTACATACTAAACTTTATTGATTCATAAACAGCCAACATGTAAGGCACCTAGCCACGACATACATGTAGATTGCAGGGACCCTGATACAGCACACCGTATAGGCAAGTCATCTAAATCTGTACAAAGGTATACTTTCTCTGTATTTTCTTTCTCAAATCTTATTTTCTTAATCTCAAATGCTATTTCTGTCTGTTTAAATGTACATGTATATTTAAAGAAATTTTCTATAATACATTAATTTAAAACACATAATATCTTCACTCACATCTAAAATTCTCCGAACCAATGGCTGGAAAAAAAACTAGAAGAGTATTTCCACACAGAGATTGGTACGTCTGAGGGTAGTAGAGTTCTCTTGGCACACAGAAATTCTGGGTGCGAAATGCTGGACTGTAAAGAATGGCCCGAAGCAGAACGACCCAGACCTACAGACATATTGCAAGTGCTGGTCACGAAGGGAGTGCCAGTGGAGGAGCCTCACAGAATGGGGGAAGTGGGCGATATTTCCTATATGCAGTAGGATACACTCCCATACTCCCTGAGGGCTACTTTGAAATTAAAGGAAGGAAAGTTAGATTAGTAAAAGACCCACCGAAAGAGAGAACCATAGAACCCAAGACGGCGGAAGTCCACTTTACAGGACTCCTGCTTGAGGTACCATCACTAGAATTAATAACCAAGTTAGAGACCAAATTCAAGGTCAAAACCATCAAAGAAAGAAAGGCCACATACTGGGGCTATCCCAGTATAAACACAGGAGTTAGAATAGTAATGATGGAAATGGAGCAGGCAAAAACCCTACCCACAATATTTTATGTGATGGGGTTTTTAATAAAATCGTGGTATAGGGGGTGTATTCACCACTTACCTTCACCAGATGCAAACAAACGGGGTACATGCCCCGAGATTGCATAAATCCTATCCCGAAACAAGGAAACACATATGCTGCAAAGGCAGCAAGCCTAGCAATCAACTCAGCTCCAGTTGAAGCAGAAGCGTTCGAGGACGAAGACCCCGAACCGGAAGTGAACACTTCTCAACTCCATGAGGGATTAGAGAAGAACAGCCCCTTGAGTGAACAAAAATAGGGGAAGAACAACTAGAATGGGACGACTTCAAAAATAAGAATAACCCATATATTGAGACTCAAAAGGAAGAAGAAAAAAAAACAAGAATAGAAGAAAAAAAAGAAACAAAACAGAATCAAAAAGAAAAAGGAAATAATGATAGAAAGAACGATGGCTCCTTACTATCAACTAATAGAGCCGACGTTCAATGAAACAGACAACGAAGAAAATAACTCGGTAGAGCAGGCAGGAAAAGAGGCCATTGTTCCAAAGTCCATCTCGGAGACACGAACTGAGAAGGAGACGGAGGAGCAAATGGCACAAATTACTTTACTAGATGAAGAATATAGTCAGGTCATGGATGGGACACTCTCATCCACCTCGACTACAAAACCATCGCATAAAAGAATGAGAACGAATACCCTCTCAGCAGAATGGCCCTCGAAGGAGGATGTTGATGAGATTATTCATCAACAAAGATCTCCAAAAGCAGGGAGATACTCCTCCCTGCTGAGATCATATAATGCAGGGAGAAACAAAAAGAGAATAACTCTAGAAGAGTATAGGGAAAAGACTAAAACCACACAAAAACCAAATGGGAAAAATGAGGATCCAACTAATAATGTATCAGTTTAGACTGAACACAATAACCTAAAGAATAATAACAACAACAATTAAGAATGTAAACTACAAATGTTTATGGCATCATGGAGGGACAAAACCTCCGTGTGATAACCATAAACATAAATGGAATAAAAGACAAAGTAGATCAACTTAAAGAAATATCTAAAACATACGATATAATACAGATACAGGAAACTCATAATATAGATAAAAAATTAAAGAGGGAAATAGAGGAAAAATTAAATGCGATAGTTTTAGAAAATAACAGTAATAACGAGAATTGGGCCAAAGTAGCAACAATTCTAAAAAAACATAGCTCTAAAATTAACATGGGAGGAGATTTTAACGGATGGGAAATTTAAGGGGAGGCTAAAGCATATTAAAATAAATGGGTGGCATGATTAAATGTGTACGTGCCAACATCAAACAACACAAACATAAAAAGTTAAAATTTATTACAGATCTAACAATATATACACGAATGTTCCATGGAAAAGTTCTTAATTGGAGGAGATTTTAACTGGGTGACCAACAATATAGATAGGAGCTGGTATGAAATATAAAGAATTAGAAGTTAGAAGGGGTTAAATCATTAGAATGTTATGAATACCAACGAAATAGTTGATGTATGGAGAACAATAAACCCAGACAAGATAGAATTCACATATGAATACGGAAATAGACAGGGAAGCAGATTGGATAAATTTTATATATCCAGAAGAGAAATAATCAAAGTTTTAACCTGTGAAATTCAAAAACATAAAATCTCAAACCATAAACCAGTCACACTTACGATAAATACAAAAAATAGGAATAAATGGGGACAAGGGTATTGGAAACTAACTAATTCTATTCTAGTGGAAAGTGATTATACGGAAAAAATAATATAAATTTTAAACAATTTTAATATGGAAGGAACAAGAAATATTTTAAAATCATGGGGAGTTTTAAAAAAATTGATTAAAAAACTTACTAAGATGTACAGCACTATAAAACAAGACAAAATAAGGGGGGTAGAGCAAAGATATAAAGATATATGTAATAATAAGGAAGTAAGTGAGGAGGAAAAAGATAAAGTTAGGAAGGAATATGATAAGATACAAAATTACAGAAAGGATGGAAATAAAGTAAGAGCAGGAAAATTTTATAACATATATGTAAAAGCAAAAGAAATATTTAGAACGGAAGAAATAAGGAGAGGAGAGGAGAAAAATATGGAATCCTTAAAGAAAAATAATATAATAATCACAGAAAGAACGGAAATAATGCAAGAAAGATATGGTTTTTATAAAGAATTATACACCTCGCAAAATATAGAGTGCGATGAAATAAATAATTATTGTAAAAATGCCACTTTTAAACAAATAAATGAAGATTCCGGACTTAAATGTGAAACTTTTATAACAGCAGAGGAAATAAAGAAAGCGATAATACAATTAAATAAAGGTAAATCCCCAGGGTCAGACGGTCTCACTGCTGACTTTTATTAAAAAAAATTCAAATGCAATGAATTCCGATTTTAGAATACGTATACAATAACATATTGATAAATAAAGAAATGCCAGGCAAAATGAAGGAGGGAATTATCACTTTAATATATAAGGGAAAAGGGGATACGCATGAACTTAAGAACTGGAGACCCATTTCGTTATTGAATACAGATTATAAAATACTTAGCAAAATTTTAGCGAATAGACTTAAAACATGTATGGGGAAAATAATTAACGTCAATCAAAGCTGTGGGGAGGGGGAAGAAGTTTTAAAAATAATTTACTAACTATACAAACAGTGATTGAATATATAGAGAATAAAGGAGTTAAAGGAGCAATGATTCTATACGACCAGGAAAAAGCTTTTGATTGTATAGAACAAAGCTATATAGAGAATATTTAAATAAAATATGGTTTTGGGCCATCTTTTGTACATGGGTTCAGACACTTTATAAAAATATAACATCGGCAGTGCAAATAAATGGGGCGAAAACTAAAAGTTTTAAGATTGAAAGATCTGTAAGACAGGGATGCTCCTTGTCTATGCTACTATATGCTTTAGTTATAGAAGTACTATGTACAAAGATAAATGAGAACCAAAATATACAGGGGATAAAAATACCGAACTTAGAAAAAGAATTTAAAATGCTCCAACACGCGGATGATTGTACAAATTTCATATATGATGGCTTCTCTTTCAAGCATTTGGAAAAATAATTTTTCGACTTTGGAAAGGCCTCGGGATCCAAGATTAATCACGCAAAGACAGAAATACTATTGATAGGCAACTGGCGTGGAAACCATCCGGGTTTACCACCGAAACTGATAAAATCACAAGTGAAGGCCTTAGGGGTTTTCTTTGGGTATAATGCTATAGAAACAAATTATACATTTTTAATAGACAAAGTACAATCACAAATAGAGATATGGCTATGCTCACCTCTAAACTTAATGGAAAGATTGCACACACATACATATATAGTACGTTTTGATACATAATGCAAATAGTAGATTTTAAAGATACCTGGCTGGAAATAAACAAATAATTCATTTTATATGGGGAGGGCGAATGCACCTCCTCCCAAAAGAGTACCTATATAAACCAAAAATTGAAGAGGGGCTTGGCATACCTTACTTGAAATAGAAAAAGATTGCATATATAATAAATAGAATAAGGAACCATCAAACAAATAAGCATTTCGTGTGGGCGGCTTTATATACATACTTTTATGTGTACGCAATTAGTAATATGCCAGGAGTATATAGGAACAATAAATTAATTAAACTAATTGAACCACCAAGGAATCTGATTCCAATCAAAAAGGTAATAATGAAATATAGGAACACCAATAAAATATGGGCTGAGGGGAAAGATAATGTAATATATGACATTTTAATAAAGGAGGTCAATAAAACTTTGCGATATGAAGTAGAATTAAACAACGCAGGAGTCAGATGGGAAAGAATATGGAAAAAGTGGAAAAATATCAAATCCAACAAAAAACAAAGTTGGATCTACAAATACATTAATGATGTATGGGTCACGGGAGAGGTCGCCTTTAGAAGGCATGTAACCAACTCCATAGCATTGTGCCAACGCTGTAATAATACTTTATATACAAAGAGACATGTAATGTTGAAATGCAAAAATACAGAAATAGAGAGGGAAATATTAATTAATAAAATAATAAAGCAAAATGGAGTATATCAGGAAGATCATATATTATACACCAACAGTATCAAAGAGAACAAATTATATGAAAATGTAATTACAAATATCACTAATAATATGGGAAAATGTTTTAAAAGTTTTAAAGGAAATTAATAAATATTGGATTTTAACAACTCACAATCAATAGTGTTCTTGTCTATTTGATAATAAAATATAAACAATAAATACTAAATTAATTTAGATCTAAAAGAAGCCAGCACAATATCAGGTGCTGACGTCTTAGAGGACCCGAGTATAACCACTGTGGGAGATGGGAACCAGTATATCTTCCCATTAGGGGGAGGTGCGCCGCAAAGGCGAGCTGGATCCTACTCACTCACATGTTAAAAATGCCAGTCTCACAAAATTGAACATAAACATATTCATAAGTATTATCCAACAGAATACAGAGACAATAACATTAGAATATAACAACTATCGACAAGGGAAATTCGCAGTAGCTGACATAAATTAACACTTCATGTTGGAACAAAATGAAAAAACACATAAACACGGGGGTGGGGGGTATGTGACTCATAGTTAGAAATGAGGACGAGTGATACCAATGCTACATGGCTAACGCGTAGTAGTACGGGTCACATCAGAGTGTCTGAAGAATGAGGCATAACCAAATCAACATCACGAAACAAGAAAACACAGGAAACAATATTAAATATTAACAACTGCGAATTCTATCCCGCCCATACACACATACCATAAAACAGGATTTTTTTTTTTTTTTTTTTTTTTTTTTTTACATACCAGAGAGAGAACAGCAAAATTTTTGAATGGCTTTATACCATAACATATACGGAGACAGGGAGAGCACAGAGTATAGTCCTTGTGACGGAGAGAATTGAAACATCACACCACTAGAGGTCGCGGATTAAGGGGCGCCGACTCACATCTCCGACACAGACTAAAAATGATGCACCACCAGTCTCCATTTGAGAATCTCATCACAGAGATTAGATAAATATATATTTTGCATTTTATTGTGTTTTTTCTCTCACATAAAAGTAAATAACAACTATTTCAAGATTTGAACAATTATAGACCATTCTCAGAATGTATTAATGTGTTCATGTGACCCTGGGTCAACGAATCCAAAACGAGGCTAAGCTAGGCACCAGCTTCATTTTACCTCGCAACCATGGCTGCTACGATTGATACCGGCAAGGGAAAACATCGTGACGAATATTGTTATGTTCCGTTGTGCAATGGCAATGCTAGAATTCACATAGATTTAAGCTTCCACCGTATCCCATCAGTGAAGAAGATGGCGCTTCGTAGAAAATGGATTGTTGCAATACGTCGTGATGAGGGGCCAAATTTTAAGGTAAGAAACTGGATGATTGTTGGTGTGTTTGTATTTTCTCGCAACTGAATGATGTAATAAAGAGAAATCCAAACACGAAATAGGTTCTGTCGATGAAGCAAATGAGTGTATGTATGTGTGTTTTATAATGGTAGGTTTCTAAAAATTGTACCCCTAGTCCCTTTCCACAAAACGGGGTCGTCGAAAACTGGGCGTACCTCCACGCAGCGCATTTATTAGCAACAGGGGATGATTTTTTCGGAATTATAGAATATACAAAAATTGAATGTTTTCTGCATAATTTGAGTGTGCAGATTTCAAAAATGAACCCACCTTTATGATATCTTTTCAAATAAATTCACAGGAAGCATTCAAACACATGTACCATTCACCATTTTTAATATTGGTCTTTGGCACTTTTTGCAAATTCCTGACCTCATGTTATTTCAAGCTGAAATTTGCATATTTCTTACATATGTTTATATAGAAATGTTTTGTGAACATTCAGCTTTAAGAATAAATTGACTTTTTCTATGTTCCAGGTATTTCAGAAGCCTTTCAGTTCCTTTGTATCACGTGCCCCCCTAAAATTTTTGCATGAAATACCATAATCATGAGTCATACACAAGTTTAAATTGTATGTTACTCTTAAAAGCAGTAGTGCAAATGCATTACAGTGTTCTTGTACATATATACATTGATCAGAAATCACAATTTAGTAAATAACAATTGCCATTTTAGAATTTAGTTATGATAAGATATTTTTGGTCAGTTTTCATATCTATAAAATAAAATCAATGACAAAAAAAACATAAAAATGACTTACTTCCACAATTCTACTACTGGCACTGATTTGGTTCTCAAGAAATAGTTATGATTATGTTTTTGTTTAAATAGAGAAATACTACAGATAGATTTTCAGTTCTTTATTATGACAATATTCATATTGATATTCACAAAAAATGTCATGAAATGAATTTGTTTTAATTTACAAAATTCTGAAAATAAGTTTTACTTTTATGTCTTTTTCGCCTCTTCTAAACATGAACATTTTAATTTGAATACCAGTGTCTCTAGCTAAGAATTGTATCTAGAGCAGATGACTTGACATTGATGATATCTAAATGATCACAATCACATACATATTATCAATATCATTATCAGTATCACCCGTCGAGTCTCTATTCTCGAAATTACATTACACAACAAAAGTTGTACCAAAATGTTGTAATAAATTTGGTATAATGAATGACAATACGTTTGTATAATCCGATTCCTTTGTATAAACGTCTGCCTTTCATAAAATCAAGTTTACGTGTGTTTTTGAACCCAATTTATGTTGTGTTGTTGTCATTGTTTCCATTTTGTACGTACCCATGTGTCGGGAAGAGTTACCGTTCTTGCTGGCATGGGTGACCTTTAAAAAGACGTAATTCGTGGGTTTTCCGCAAATATTCGCACACATTTTACGATTATTCTCGTAAAAAGAACTACAAAGTAATTAAAAAGTAGGCGTAGGTGAGCGTATATGTTCGTTTATTTACTTTTTCTGCATT
Organism: Margaritifera margaritifera; assembly: GCA_029931535.1. Lineage (NCBI taxonomy): Eukaryota > Metazoa > Mollusca > Bivalvia > Unionida > Margaritiferidae > Margaritifera > Margaritifera margaritifera. Next base: position 49,167 of record JAQPZY010001047.1, on the reverse strand, counting down.
TTGAAAAGATCGGTTTTCGTTTATTTTCCCCGAATATGTTGTACAAAAGGCCCAATGTCATATACGCTAAATATAGACATTTGACCTTTCAACCATGAATACATTCGGATATAATAATGTCGGCTTTTTACATACTAAAGCGGAGAAAGTACCAGGTGTAATGAGGTTGACATTTTGAGAAAATGTTAATCTTGATCGCCAGTGCCCTCTAGCGGCGGCGCCTGTTGCTAGAGAATGCAAGGCTTGTCGTCAATATCACAATTTGTGGTGTTCTTTAAATAGTTTTGGGTACATGTCGGTATGCTTGCGTTTTAATTTGTATCAGAAGTGCACAACCTGGTTGTTGTTAATCTGCTTGCTGCTTTTAGTGCCTGGGGGTGGGAGGGACTGGGATTTTCCCTTTAAATGACATTTTTTCTTTTCTGAACTCAATACAATTTCATTTGTCAACTGACAATATGGATATAAGATTTTATTCCTACGAACACATTTGTTTTTGTTTCAATAACAGACTGTCAGTTATATATTTACCAACAAAACAGCAGGATTATTTGTTCAAAGCCATTTGAAAGCCATTATATATATAATCAAAGCACCCTGCCACCCAAACACACAAATTGGTCCCTTATTTATGTGAACTTCTTCATTGATTATAATTAATATTATTGTTGTGGTGTTGGTAGATGGATGAATTTTAACACCCAATATGTAAATGCAGACATTAAATAAAGTAAACACAATAGGGAAGAATGGTGTCTAAACAATATAAAATTTTGTCATTTTATGCATGGGATATTCTGTTAATCTGTTTATTAAAATAATTTTCTCTTTAATTTTCAGTTTATAAAAATGGAAATGAATGCCTTGTCAAGGGACGGTGTTTTAGACCACAAAAGAAGAACGAGTCACCACATGTTGGGGTAAACATGTCATATTCATTTAAATTTCATTCCTGAATCTAATCAGCTTTATTTCTTAGTTTAGGCTTGTGCAGCAGGTTACAGCTTGTGATCATGACTACACAAAAAGCCTGTGACAGAGAGAAATAAAATTTACTTATAATAAAGTTATGTTTGTATGCATATTTCAATAAGCAATTAGATTTATTTCATAAAAGTTTCAACTGTTATGATTTTTAATGTTTCCTATTCAAATGGGAAAAATGAGCAGTATGGGCATACATATGTTACGATTACAAACTAAGTGTGTTTATATTTTTGTATATTATAGGTTGTCATTTCTGCAGAAAAGGTATCCTCGGCAACATGCTCGTGCACAATTGGCCAGAGTGGTGCTTGCGGACATGTAACAGCTCTTCTGTACAAGCTGGCTTACTATAAAAGCAAGAAAATGAGGTTAATTCCAGCTGACACAGCTAAAACATCATTACCTCAGACTTGGCATCAACCTAGGGGAGAGAAATTGAGAGGATCGAAAGTGGACGATATAGTTGTCCAGGGCTATGACCGTAGCAATCGCCACCAAGCTACAAAGGGTATTAAATCCACAATGTACAACCCTATTCCAGAAGGTGCCCAGTTTAATGCAAGTGAGCTCGCAGAAAAACTTAAGGATTTTAACATGTTATTTCCCACTGTGGTCAGTGGTTCTGATTCTCAACAGGTTTGAACACCTTATGGAAAATTTGTGAAGGGAAGCATTTTGAGCTACCAGCAAAGAATGTGCAGTGACTATATATTAAATCTTATGGACATTGACACATTTCCAGAATTACCCAGTAGTAATGTGATGACAAGTAATGTTGTGACAGTGTTGACTGAGAATCAAACAGTACAGTTTGACACTCTGACAGTAAATGAGACAGAGAGCTGGGAAATTGAGAAAAACACCAGATTGCAGTCCAGAGACCCCAGCCCAGATGGCACAGTATCAGAAAGGACAGGATAACTGCATCAAATGCTGGAGAGATTGCAAAATGCAGAAAAAGTGAAGCTTAGTTTTTTTTAATTGTTTTATTGATATAATTATGATCATATCATATTTAAAGTGTCCTAGTACATACAGTTACAAAACGGGCGACCACTGAAATTAATGTTCATGTACAAAAATGTAGTAAACCTAAACGCTCAATACATATTTTGTTAACATCACAAGAAGTTTGAAATCTACAGATTATTGTACATTACAGTTGGCTTACTTTTTAACAAACAAATAATAACTTCAATGTTTTCCACATGTGGCATGGGTCATGATGTGGAGCTTCGTACAACTTCAAATGTAAGTTGATGCCCGATGTAGGTACAAGACTGTACTTGTAGGTATGTGCAGTAGAAGGATATTCTAAATATTATAATCGAGCTGTCTTGTCAGATTTGTATCCTTCTTAAAAGAAATTTAAACAACAAAATGTGTAGAACCTGCTTAAGAAAGGAAAATAATTTTTAATTTATAAAAGGACACCCCAGTGTGTAAGAACATTTTATTTGAAGAAGAAACAAAACCACCTTTTAAATTAGTGTGATTTTGTTGTTTTTTTTTTTTAAATTTTAATTTTTTCTTCTAGAGAATGGATGACAGTGTCAATCTGTACCCAAGTGGCATAATTGTGAGCCCATTTTGTCATTGGCTGGCTGCAACTCCTGATCGCAAAGTCTACAACCCCAACAAGACCCCCTCTTATGGTTTGTTGCCGATCAAATGTCCAGTTGCAGACACATTACTATCTCTGAAGTACCTTGCGGTCTCTAATGATGCATTGAAATTGAAGACAAACCACAACTACTACTACCAGGTTCAAATGCAGTTGGCAGTTACGGGACTGAAATGGTGTGATTTTTGTGCGTGGTTGGAAAATGACTTTCATGTTGAGACAATTCTGTTTGACGGGGAAAATTTTGGCAAGCTGTCAAGGACAAGCTTGATCTGTTCTATTATAGATTCTGTCTCAATTAGTAAGTTCTCCGGTTTGTATATATGCACATGAATGTTTTGTAAGATATATTAAAATGAATTTTCTATGCCTTTTCATGATTAAATCATTCTGACAACCCTAGCAAAATGGCTGCAAGTCATTTGCCAATGTGCATCTTGTCACATTGCTTTTAAAATCTACTTACATAAGTTGTCAATTTTAAATTCAGCTTATTGGGTTTTACTTACTATATATGTATATAGGCTGTTCCAGTATAACATACTTGGGACCCAGAGAAGGCACTTTTAAGCATGGAACAGTCACCCATAGATGCATTTTAGAATTGTGCATCATTTTCACATGAACTCTTTGAGTAATCATATATATATATATATATATATATATATATATATATATATATATATATATATATATATATATATATATATATCGACACACACACATCTAACCAAAGGTATTTGCATGAACATCAAGATGTCAATGAAATATGGTACGATTTTACTAAAGGTGTTAAAAAAAGGTTGTACATTACTGAAATGTTAATAAAATGAACTAGATACACACATCTAAAAGGTATTTGCATCACAAGATGCCAATGAAATGTGGCATTATTTTAAGGTCTAAAAATAAACTTGTACATTATTGAAATGTTAATAAAATGAACCATGTGGTACTTTCATAATGTCTCAGTATCTTTGTTTTCATTCACAAGTTCTACATGATACTTCCATGTCACAAAATGTTATTTCTTTTGTTTAATTAGTGGTCGTTTGAACAAAGTCAGTAAATTTGCTACTATTCACAACTGATTTATTGACCCAGAAATTGTCAAACGCACCATAGACTGTAATAACTTGTATTCTTTCACCGTCTTAATGTGTCTTCCACATGTATCCTCAGGCTTGCACAATTTTTTGATTGTCCTCCACCTGGGAAGAAAGTGTGGTGTTGCAATGGAAACACCAGTACCTTCTAAAACTTTGTGTAAAACAAAACCTTTATCTGCCGTAATTTGGTCCCCTGGTTCTAAGCCCCAACAGCTTTGTGATCTCCACATCACTCATGCATCCAGAGTACAAGGCAGACACAAATGTGACTGCACCATGTGGGGCTATCCCTACCAAACCTTTCCAGGTGTTGTGACTTTTGTAGTTTGAAAAAGTCTTGATCCAAGCACTAAAGATGAGGGTCTTTCTGTAAATATTTCTGTGCAGTCAATAATAATTCTGGTTCCTGGGTAGGACAGTTGAAACTCAAGAGGCATATTTGCTTGAACCTGCTCATGACTTGGCCAAATATTTGTCCACATGATTATTTTCCGACTTACAGAAGACCTGTGAATATTAAATCGAACAGACATATCTTCAATCGGAAATCCACATCTTAATCTACACAAAAACATGAAAAGTTCATCCACTGGGTCAATTGCTTTTTGCCGTCCCCTGATGTTGATGTCATTCCCTGTGCTATATAAGCTCTTCATTCTAATTGCAGTAGGTTTGATGCTATTGAAGAAGGTTATAAAAACCTCATGTTTCAAAACTAATTTAAAATTCTATCATTTCATCATCATCTGTTCAATCCAAATTTCTCCATGTTTATTTTTTTATTTAAATCTTGCAGTTGCCTTTCCTTCTCTTCCAATTCTGTTTCTGCTTTCCTCAGTCTCTCCTCCAGATCTGTAATTTTACTTTTGCATGCTATATGCAACTCACAGGATCTGAAGAAGATAAAATAATAATGTAGCTTTTCATCAACATTTGTAAATATAAAGGAGACAAAAAAATATACATAGCAAACTTATCAGCTTCACTATAATTCAAAATTATACAAGAGTTTTAACAGAGGCTGCTTTCCACTGATTGTATGCTCTCTCTCTCTCTCATACACACTCATATACACACACCACGCACACACTTTGAAATAAACGTGTAAAACAAAAGTTATGCAGCTATGGTTTGATTACATATCAGTGCCATCTAGGAGGAGAACAGCAAGCAAAATAACCCCAACAAAAATCAAGGTCTTTTCAGAGTAAAAACGAGAAATATGCAGTGATATGTAGCTCATGCAACTATCCCACAAAGACTCTGGGACTTGTTTGGATCCATAAAAACTGGAATGTAAACCTTAACCTTCCCTGTTGATGATGACACTGCCATCTGAATAAGCAATATATATGTCTTACCTTTGCTAAAATAGGAGAGATGGTAGAGTTGTCAGTCACAAAAAGAACTACAAATGTACGCTGAAAACAGCTGATACTTACTCATCTGATGTCATTGGTGATGGGTTTTCAGGCATTGGCAGATGAGACTCTTTGTAAATGTCAGCACATGGAATCTCATATTCTTCCAAAATGTTGTTATCCACCCTCTCTGGAAGTGGTTGTATCTCTGCAGGTGGTTTTCTTGCTTTCCCTTCAGTTGTTCAAGTAAAGATTGATTGAATAGCATCAGGTTTTAAGCAACGTTTGTTGGGTGTCCATCTATAGTCCTGTTGCTTAAAGTGTCTAGAACAGACAACTGTATTTGTGACAATCTAACAAAAGAAAAAATAAACCATGAGTTAACTGCAATAATTAGTTGTAAAAAACAAAACAATTATTTCAGCACAGGCTAATGAAATTATATCACTGTAGTAAATAAAAATGCCAGAATATGCAACAAAAAAGGGAGGAAAAAAATCCTATACACACATATATATATATATATATATATATATATATATATAATTGCTTCCGTTTTTCTTCGGATTCTTTGACATTAACTTGCTAAAGTGATAGAATTTCAATGGCCTGTTATTTAAGTGTGCATTTTCCCTTACGTTTACACTCATCAATATGTTTTATCAACAGTTTCATTAATTCTTATCCAGTCACGTTCTCTCTCTCTCTCTCTCTCTCGTAATTTCATTCAACTTGTCCTCTCATCGTTTTCATTGTACTGGTGCTATCACTCTTCTCTATTGTGGTCATTTTCATTCTACTCTTTCTATTTATTTTTCAACGAAGTTCACTTTTTCTGTACTTACTACTCGTACATAAATTCATAATCTTTATGATATAAATGTAGCAACAGGCGCCGCCGCTAGAGGGCACTGGCGATCAAGATTAACATTTTCTCAAAATGTCAACCTCATTACACCTGGTACTTTCTCCGCTTTAGTATGTAAAAAGCCGACATTATTATATCCGAATGTATTCATGGTTGAAAGGTCAAATGTCTATATTTAGCGTATATGACATTGGGCCTTTTGTACAACATATTCGGGGAAAATAAACGAAAACCGATCTTTTCAAAACGCAGAAAAAGTAAATAAACGAACATATACGCTCACCTACACCTACTTTTTAATTACTTTGTAGTTCTTTTTACGAGAATAATCGTAAAATGTGTGCGAATATTTGCGGAAAACCCACGAATTACGTCTTTTTAAAGGTCACCCATGCCAGCAAGAACGGTAACTCTTCCCGGCACATGGGTACGTACAAAATGGAAACAATGACAACAACACAACATAAATTGGGTTCAAAAACACACGTAAACTTGATTTTATGAAAGGCAGACGTTTATACAAAGGAATCGGATTATACAAACGTATTGTCATTCATTATACCAAATTTATTACAACATTTTGGTACAAATTTTGTTGTGTAATGTAATTTCGAGAATAGAGACTCGACGGGTGATACTGATAATGATATTGATAATATGTATGTGATTGTGATCATTTAGATATCATCAATGTCAGATCATCTGCTCTAGGTACAATTCTTAGCTAGAGACACTGGTATTCAAATTAAAATGTTCATGTTTAGAAGAGGCGAAAAAGACATAAAAGTTAAACTTATTTTCAGAATTTTGAAAATTAAAACAAATTCATTTCATGACATTTTTTGTGAATATCAATATGAATATTGTCATAATAAAGAACAGAAAATCTATCTGTAGTATTTCTCTATTTAAACAAAAACATAATCATAACTATTTCTTGAGAACCAAATCGGTGCCAGTAGTAGAATTGTGGAAGTATTCAAAGTAAGTCATTTTTATGTTTTTTTTGTCATTGATTTTATTTTATAGATATGAAAACTGACCAAAAATATCTTATCATAACTAAATTCTAAAATGGCAATTGTTATTTACTAAATTGTGATTTCTGATCAATGTATATATGTACAAGAACACTGTAATGCATTTGCACTACTGCTTTTAAGAGTAACATACAATTTAAACTTGTGTATGACTCATGATTATGGTATTTCATGCAAAAATTTTAGGGGGGCACGTGATAAAAAGGAACTGAAAGGCTTCAGAAGTACCTGGAACATAGAAAAAGTTAATTTATTCTTGAAGCTGAATGTTCACAAAACATTTATATATAACCATATGTAAGAAATATGCAACTTTCAGCATGAAAAAACATGAGGTCAGGAATTTGCAAAAAGTGACCAAAGACCAATATTAACAATGGTGGACGACTCATGTGTTTGAATGCTTCCTGTGAATTTATTTGAAAAGATATAATAAAGATGGGTTCATTTTTGAATTCTGCACACTCAAATTATGCAGAAAAGGTTCCATTTTAAGAGCAACATATAATTTCAACTTGTGTATGACTGAAAAATATAGTATTTCATGCAAAAATGTTAGGGGGGTGCTTGTAAAAAAAGGCACGGGGGGCTTCTGAAATACCTGGAACATAGAAAAAGTCAATTTATTCTTAAAGCTGAATGTTCACAAAACATTTCTATATAAACATATGTAAGAAATATGCAAATTTCAGCTTGAAATAACATGAGGTCAGGAATTTGCAAAAAGTGCCAAAGACCAATATTAAAAATGGTGAATGGTACATGTGTTTGAATGCTTCCTGTGAATTTATTTGAAAAGATATCATAAAGGTGGGTTCATTTTTGAAATCTGCACACTCAAATTATGCAGAAAACATTCAATTTTTGTATATTCTATAATTCCGAAAAAATCATCACCTGTTGCTACATTCTCTACTGGTTTGGTGGCGTGGTTGGTTAAAAGGGCAGTTTGTGTCACTATGCACATTTTGTAAATGTTTTATTCTGACCGCGTGTTTTGACCACAGTAATGATTGATCATAGCTGTACATTTAAAACATACCTAATCAGAAACAGAATTCATGCTTTAAATAGTTTCTTTTCTCTATCGTTAACTTGTATTTTGTGTGCTGTACAGAAAAAGGACACTCAACGTAAATCAACTTACGTTTAAGAGAATGGACATATCCCTCACTGTAATACCTGAATCCTTTTGTCATCTGTTCCTTCCCTGAACTGCTGGAGACACCCGTGATGAAATTCTCAACGAATGCAAAATAAATATCTGGCAAACAGCTCAGATCGTTACTCGATGTGCAGTAGGCCGCCATATTTTTTCTCGATCTGCCTAGCTTAGCCTCGTTTTCGCGAAACATTAATATTCATGAGGATCTCATTAAGAATATTTTAACAACCAGTCCAAACAAGAATACTTATAGGTTACTGCATTTGTATGGGAAAATATGAACGAGTTTTCTGAGTTATACTGCACAACGTCAGGAGTGCAGTATAGCTCAGAAAAAACGAGTTCATATTTTCCCATACAAATGCAGTAACCTTTTTATTATATACTCATTTTGCTTTTCTACCTTAGGCTGAATAAAAAAAAAAGAACACACTACAAGAAACAAAGTAACTGAATTTCTGCTATATTCGAAAGTAAATACACAACCTAAGTTAAACCAATACACAGTAACAGTATTCATGCGCACATGGCACCGCCCAGTGACCTTTGAACTTGGTTGAGTACCGTGCATTCAGTGATTTGTTTCAAAAAGAAATCTCATTTTGGTCTACTTAAAATTGAAATTTTGAGTCATATTGTGAATGACTGCGCCTTGGAACAACTTTCCCAGTTGATCTGGAATGGAGGGATTTTGTTTTTATGTCGATTCCGCTAAATTCTGCTCTTTTAGTTTTTAGCTGGTTCTATTACGTACGATGTACATGGAGCTAGAGGGACTGGCCTCGACAGCAAGCTAGCTTACACATGTGTTACTGTCCTGTCATTGATAGTTTGGAATCATAAGGTGGACAAAATATGAAATTCTTTTAAGTGAAATTCTCAAGAAGATGCAGGATTAAATATTTTTTTAGGGAATATTAAATTCATTTCGTTTTGGAGTGCAGTAAATTCTCCATTGGAATGTGATTTCTGTTGGAAATGTAGTCTAGATTGCAGTGCAATTTCGCGCCGTGGATCAGAAAGTACATTTTGAAGAAATTCAGGATGCAGAAAAGTAAGTACATTTATTGTCATTCTTATTACCAGCTATAGATGACATATTTGTATGTACTGTCATAAAAAATCCAAAAAATTTCTCAAAAAAAAAAAAAAAAAAAAAAACGGCAAAATTGCAAAGCGGCTGGGGTGTGAGAGCCCATTTCATCAGCGGAAAATAAGGCTTCTTCGTTATCGTGGCTTCTTGGCTCCGAGGCACTTGCTTTTATACCAAAACCCGCCTTCTTTAGTTGTATTTTTTTCGAATTTAGTGCTTGGACTGACTTGTAAAATTGACGGTCTCTGAGAGAAACAGAATATCATTTGGTCATAAGATGCCTTTTTATGCTATTTTTTTTTTATAGACTCTAGAGAGCACGGTTCATAGTCTGAACCATCGGCTAAATAAGTGTTTAAATGATCAGAATGATATTTTCAATACTGCATGCCTCACATTTGTTGTCATAAAGCCACCGCTGTACATTGTGAATATCACGTTCAATCATTTGCTTGGTTGAAAGATTCTTTTGTGACTCAATGAATTCATCCACATCGTCAGCTTTATCATCTCTACTCTCAAACAGCTTGTTTAGTTCATCCACAGACAAATCTAATAAAGCAAAAGCTCCGGTGTCTGCTACATTTGCGTACATTGTTTGTTTACAATAAAAAGTAGTTCCTAACACGCGATACTATTTTTAGACACACGTGTCGTGCAGTATGAAGCCGTGCAGTATGGAGAAATACTGCACGATTCTGACAATGCAAAGTTAATGGAGAAAAAAATGAGTATATAATAAAGGGGTTTATAGCATACGACAAAACATATATAGCAAACACACATATAGCAAACACTGGACTCGTAAAGATCCATGGCAAGGATCACTAAAACTAACATAATTTAACATGGCAAAGAAACCAGCCGCAAGGGTAATACCTGAGGAGGGGAGTACAAGCCATAGTGTAGAGTTCTTTTGGCCAAGGACGGAACGAATGGAACCTGGAGATGGGATCCGAAACAAGTACGCCCATCTAAAATGTATATCAAGAGGAACCCTAGTCAAAAACAATACAAATAAAAATTTTTATTCAAAATTCTATTTGATTTTTTATAAACCCACAACAACAGACCTTCGGGGGTACATACAGATATATAAAAAACTTCTCAATCTTTTGGCACAAAAGGGGAACACTTCAAAGGACTCTTAGCTCAACATAGCTAGAGGTCTACGAGGGGTCCACACAAAAAAATATGTAAATATCAATGCAATTGTTTCGATCCCAATGTTATTTTTTATTTTAACTTTTCTGTACGAGTAAATTTCTCCAACCGCTGTATTTAGGATCTTGTAAGCAGAGCACTGAAATAATTTCAAATTGCAACTCTACCCCTATTGCATCCCACCCCATTCAAAACGTTTGCCTTCTGATGGCATTTGGTTTGGTCTTAAGGTTTGAAGCTTTTCCACGTCAACATTAATAATAATTTCTCATCCTGGTACGTAAGCATGGCAAATACTTATTAGACAATTTCTAATGCATTCCACTCAGAGGCAGACATTTACCAGCTAAAACAAATAAATTCATAATAGATTTTTAGTAACAGATTATTAAAATAAATTCTAAAGTAAGGCCAATCCTCAAATTCTTTCATTTTGTTCCAACTTCAATACTCTCTGGTTTTGCATGTTTGCGCTGGATATGCATATTTTAGGTGGCAAATGAAAAATTCTGTTCAGTCGTAATAAATCTTGAGTACTAAATCCATCGGCATCTAAATAATTACCATAGACTTCAAAATACCAGTATATCAAAGTCAGAGAACGTATTGAAAGTAAAAGGCAACATTATTTTCAAATGCTTTTGATGACAAATAGAGATTGAACGCAATTCTAAAGTATAGGTTTAACGCCCAGTCTTGCAACATAGAAATTGCATTTATTAGTTTCCATCATTAATAATTTCTTCTACATTAGTTCTGCTGGTTAAAAAAACGTCTCTAATTCTCATATTTTTCTTAAACTATCCCAGTTCAAGATCATGCAAAACAAGTCTTGATAACAAGGTCATTAAATAGGATTCTTTATGTTGTTAACTCGCAAATAAATTTTAATCTCGACTGTTACCGCAACTTTTGAAAAAATAAAATGAAAATTCGTTTCATGGAATTTCATGGGTGTTTTACATAAACATGAAATGAATATTCACCTATGATAACACATTGCATCTTCAATGTTCCCCAGATTTACATGTAAATGCATAACAGCGTATTAATGCTTCTATTAGCAACAGTGGATGATTTTTTCAGAGTTACATAATATATAAAAATTTAATGGAATGTTTTCTGCATAATTTGAGTGTGCAGTATTCAAAAACTCGTCTTTATGATATCTTTTGAAATAATTTCACAGGAAGTATTCAAACACATGCACCATCCACCATTTTTAATATTGGTTTGTGGTCACTTTTGGCAAATTCTTGACCTCATCTTATTTCATGTTAAAATTTGCATATTTCTTACATATGGTTATATAGAAATGTTTTGTGAACATTCAGCTTTAAGAATAAATTCACTTTTTCTATGTTCCAGTCACTTCTGAAGCCGTTCTGTGCTTTTTACCAGCCCCCCCCCCCCTTACATTTGTGCACGAAATACCATATTCTTGAGAGTCATACACAAGTTTAAATTATATGTTGCTCTTAAAATGGGATGTTTTCTGCATAATTTGCGTGTGCAGAATTAAAAAATGAACCTATCTTTAAGATATCTTCTGAAATAAATTCACAGGAAGCATTCAGACACATGCACCATCCACCATTTTTAATATTTGTCTTTGGTCACTTTTTGCAAATTCTCGACCGTATGTTATTTCATGTTGAAATTTGCATATTTCTTACACATGGTTATATAGATACATTTTGTGAACATTAAGCTTTAAGAATAAATTCACTTTTCTATGTTCCAGGTACTTCTGAAGCCTTTCTGAGCCTTTTAATCAAGCGTCAACCTAACATTTTTGCATGACATACGATATTTTTGAGTCATACACAATTTAAAATTATATGTTACTCTTAAAACCAATAGTGCATATTCATTACAGTGTTCTTGTACATATATACATTGATCTGAAATCACAATTTAGTAAATAATAATTGGCATTTTAAAATTTAGTTATTATAAGATATTTTTGATCAATTTTCATATCTTTAAATTAAAATCAATGACCCCCAAAAATAATTCTGATCATTATTTTGAACAATATTACACAGTTCATGAAGTAGAGGCAAGTGTTAAAATGTGGAATCAGATAGAGACAGAACTGGCACTGAGTTGGTCCTAAAGAAACAGTTATGATTATGTTTTCTAAAATGAGAAACGCTAAAGATCGATTTTTTCTACTTTATTATGATAATATTCATATTGATATTCACAAAATATGACGTGAATTGGCTTTCTTTTCTTCCAAATTCTGCACAATGGTTTAACTTTTACCTCTTATTCGCCTATACTAAATATCAAAATTTTAATTCGAATACCAGTGTCTCTAGATAAGAATATTACCTAGAGTAGATGGCCTGACAGTGATAATATCTCGGTGATTGTCACAGTCACATGTTGATTCCAACCTCGAAAATACATTACACAACAAAAGTAATACCGCAAATATTCGCACACATTTTACCATTATTCTTCTAAAAAGAACTTCAAAGTATTTAAAAGCAGGCGTAGGTGAGCGCATATGTTCGTTTTTTTTATTTTATATTGTTTTCTGCATTTTTTAAAATTCTGTTGTCGTTTATTTCCGCTGAATATGTTACGGAAAATTCCCAATGTCATATAATCCAAATTTGGACAGTTGACCTTTCAACCATGAATACATTCAGATGTAATAATGTAGGCTTTTTACATATGGAAGCGGACAAAGTATCAGGTCTAATGAGGTTGCTAATTTGAGAAAATGTTAATCATGATCGCCAGCGCCATCTAGCGGCGGCGTCTGTTGCTTCTATTAACTCGAGCCAAAAAGAATTTCCCTATTTTAACCAGGTCAGTAGGACGAGCTCATTCTCTAAAAATATCAATACCTTAACTTCCTAGTGAGTAATGCGAACAATACATACTGAGTGGGTTCAGAATACGTAAACCTGTATTTTGCAGTCGCGTTAGGATCATAAAGAGAGAAAAGTGTGTGACATATGTATGTAAAATTAACATGGACTATTTATAAACAATCAACGGATTTGAAGTGGATAATTGAATTATTTCAAGTACACTAATACGTGATCTGTCCGGCAGAAACAAGGTTTGTAGCCTCTGAGTGTTAATTATGATAAGATTTTCTTGGTCAATTTTCATATCTTCAAAATAAAATCAATGACAAAAAAGCACAAACAAACATGATAGTCTTAGACAGAGTCAGATTTAATCATTAAATCAGTGATCTATGAATAGAAAGATAAAAACCGAGTGAGCCCGTTAGGCCAGACTTTACCGACCCAAGGGATGTGGGTCATATGGACAAAATTCTTGACAAATTCCTCATTCAGCTTTTCATATCGCACAGGTTTTCCACTAATTTTTCATTACAGCAAGTCTGGATTTCTAAGGTGTAAATTTTGCATATTGCAGCATTAAATTGTGGATGTCCCAAATTTTGCCATATTTTCTTTTTAATTCTGACCATTATTTTGAACAATATTACACAGTTCGTGAATAAGAGTCAAAAAGTGTTAAAATGTGGAATTGCAGTGAGAGAGAAAGAACTGGCACTGAGTTGGTTCTCAAGACATATTTATGATTATGTTGTTTTTTTTAAAAATTGAGAACCGCTATAGATCTTTATTATCACATTATTCATATTGATATCCACAAAAAATGACATGAATTGGTTTTCTTTTCTTCAAAATTCTGAAAAATCGTTTCAACCTTTTTTTTTAACCCTGTTTATGTCATACTGTTGTCACTGTACATCATTTACGTAGCCACGTGCCGGGAAAAGTTACCGTTCTTGCTGCCATGGGTGACCTTTAAAAAAAGACGTAATTCCGGGGTTTTACGCAAATATTCGAACATATTTTACCATTATTCTCGTAAAAAGAAATCCAATGTAGATAAAAAGCAGGCGTAGGTAAGCGTATATGTTTGTTTAGTTAGTTTTTCTGCGTTTTGAAAAATTCTTTTGTCGTTTATTTTCGACGAACATGTTGTGGAAAAGGCCGAATATCATGTACGCTAAATATAGACATTTGACCTTTCAACTATGAATACATTCGAATGTAATAATGTCGGCTTTTTACATACGAAAGCGGAGAGTGTTGCAGGGGTCATGGGGTTGCCATTTTAAGAAAATGCATGTTGCTACTTCTATGTGTATCACTAACACTTAATCAGGACAGCAATTAAATTAACCCAACAAAGCATGGTGCCTTTCTTTGACGCTATTCCATGGAATTGATTATGCCGGGATGGTCTTAAAATGAACAGGGACACTAGTATACTCGAATGGAAAAGTTATACTTAAAATACATACAATTTGGCACAAATCAGGTCACGTGGAAGTAAAGTAATTATAATCCAACAATGAAGCTAAACATGCATCACTCCTTTACATGGGTAAAAAAATACTACTGTTGTTATTACGTCGATCTCAATTGAGAAAAATATACAAGTAACCAGTGTGGATTTAATATTAACATTCACTACCCCAGTCATGGATATTTTTAATCTTAAATTCCCTCTAATTTTATAATGTACAAAGTGGTAGATAACTGCATTAATCTTGTTCTAACGAATGTGTTAAATATCTTGATGTTACCTATTTAACAGCGTCAGCAAACTTGTATTCAGTAATAAAATATGATGTTGATAATTTTAGGCTGAATCAAACAGGGTTAAATTTTAAACCGCTGCAAGTTAAAATCTATTGCCGAAACAACCTTTCTGTGAAATGGTAAAATTACCTGTAAGGTAATAATAACTAAAAGTTGTACTAGCAAAAACAACTGGAAGCACAAGAGCTAAAATGATATGGTGAGTTACTCGATAGATTTGAAGATGAAAAGGAAGCTCTGAAAAATGAACTAAATGGTGGCACGTCTTCAGGAGATCTTGTCATCAGCACCTCAGGTGTAGCAATTATAGCACAGTGTTTCGATACAATGATAATGCAAAGTTATGCAGATCTACCTTCCCCGTCTTCTGGAGAACAACATCAATGCGATTTCAGTGATGGTGACTATGTCAGTGATGATGACTATTGCAGAGCTGGTGATAGGTTGTGTTTACATATGACAAAAAAATAACATTAAGTTGTTTTCGGTAACATTTAGTGATAATCTGTAGCCGATAATTAGTGACATGTAGTGATATTAAATTAGTGACAATTAATTAGTTTCATTCAGCATGAAGTAGTAACATTTGTAACAATTAGTGAAATTCATTCAGTTAAAAAAATTTCACTACCTAAATAATCACTTAGGATTACTAAATAGTGCCCCTATTGTCCTCACTCAACAAGGGACATGTGGAATCTTAGTCAATACTCTAACGAGATGGGTGATTTTAACATAATCAGAGCTATAAGTAAATCAATTTCTCAAGCACATGAAAGATAGAGAGAGGATATACAACAGGTTGAACTAAAAACCATTGTGAAAGAAACCCTGTCTAAATTCGACAGATATACACAAAGGGGGAAGAAGCATACAAGCTTCTGACAAACGAATTAACACTGCTGATAGAAATATTAGGTTTGTTTAAAAAAACAAAAGTACATAGAATCAAGTTTGAACAGATACTTCACTTTACAACCGATAGAGCAAATAGACTTAGAATAAAGAGAGCAAAAAAAATATGACAAGTTTCAAGGTATGATAAGTGAAGGAAAGTTATTGTTTGGGACACTATCCATATCAAACGTTCTGTTGCTCATTGGTATCGGCTATATCATTTACAATTAGAGTCATCGCCAAAACTAACTGTACCACATAAGTACAAACTGGCAGAGCCCTGCAAAGTAAATCAACTGAAAACATGACAACAAAAAGATAGGACCTCTACAATAAAAACAAACTGTACCACCTAGCAACAACTATTACATCCCTGAAAGTTGTAGATTTTGTTTATTTTAAATGTTTGCGACATAAAAGATAATAATCATTTACCACACATCGTTGGTCACATTTTTAAAGGTTAGTTATAGCATGTTCCTGGAGAAAAAATCAGTCACAAGATAGTGCCACAGTCTGAATTTTCTTTATAGGAGATATTTAAAATGCTTGTACTTATTGCAGTTTCATATATTGCAATAGACTATGTGCATGTGCACAGATTATTGCGGAATAAAATAGTTCCCTAGGTAAAATCCATCTAGCCTCATTCTCTTTGAATGTCTTTTCGTTTCTATAGCCGTTTAAACAATGAGTGGAACGTTTTATGTCTTGTATCGAATTTGTAATGTATTGTATTTTCTTCTTCGTTTTACTGATGAAAGAATGCAGTTCTTGTGCAGCTTTAATTCTGTAGGATGTTGATATAATGCCAACTGAGAAAATCGCAATTTTGTCATACTTTTGATAGATGATGTATATTACTTTGTGCAACCTATCCGGTAAGTGTCAGTGTTTTGTATCATCGTTTATTGTGTACATTCACTTCATTGTTTTATGTGTAGTTTAAACAAATTGGTGAACCATTCACTTTCTTTCTCTTTTGATATATTCATATGTAACATTTTCAAGCTTTACCGACTTTCAAAAACACGCTTTTCTCTCTGTATTCCTATGAGTTATGCATACTCCACGAGGCCCTGCTTAATATGTAACATTTATTTACCTGTAAAATCCTAGTAGACGACCTTTCATTAGCTATATTTCAGTCTGACTGGTCTAGCAATTGTTTAATTTTGATTTTTAGCATTTTCGTATAGCTGCAAGAGATGGTGATATAAAACAAACATGAGTGGTCAGTGCTTTATAATTTTGATTTTGAAAAAAAAAACCAACGCTTGCTGGTTAAATAATATTTTAACGTTGACTGTTAATGTTCTCGTACTCTATCTTATACGGGATGTAAAAACACAAACATATTGATACCAGATCTCACATATTCCTTACTAGTCTAGTAATCTTTTAATGTTGATTTTTAATGTTCTCGTATTCTGTTGGATACGAGATGTAAAAACACAAACATATTAATACCAGCTCTCGCATATTCCTTATTTCTTTTGTACCACGCTTTTCGTAGAAAACGGGGGATATTAAATTGGGTCTTTTTCTTTTGTGGGTCCTTTCGTTATTCGATTGTTCCTTTCGTCCGTCCTTCCATCGGCTGGCATAATAACCCCATTACTTATTATTAGATTTTACATGTTTTTTTTGTTTTTTTTTAGACACCTTAATATTGATAAGGCATCGGTTGTGTATTTTTCCTGATTAGCGAACACAACCACTTTCATTTCCCCACGATAATTTCCTTAATTATTATTGTCTTTCTGCTAAGTTTGGTACGCAGCTTGATATTAATAAGACCTATGTTGAATACGATTGTCAGCATTCTACGTCATCGTTTAGTGGACAATTAGAGGTTATACAGCCTTAAATTGTCAGACCTACCAACTTTTGTTTTCGCACAAGAACACCATTAATTATTATTTCAGTTCAACCAAATTTATTTTGCAGACAGCTTGATAATGATAAGACCTCAGATGTGTGTATCAGTATTCTGAATCATCACTCAACGGAGTTGTAGCCCTTGATTATTGAAAAAACATACTTTCATTTCCTCATTAATAATCCCTTTATTTATGATTAATTTTTTTATTATTATCGACAGTTCGATTTTGAGAAGACCTTGATTGAGTTCGATTGTCAGCATTCTAAGTCATTATTTAATAGAGTTACGGCCCCTGATTGTCAGACCAACGCACTTTCTTTTCTATACAATAACTCACTTGCTTATTACTGGATATCAAACAAGTTTAGTAGATAGCCTGTCATTGCTGTGACCCTAGCTGAGTTTAACTGTCAGTGTTGCTGAATAAGATTTCCAGCATGCTACAATTCCTTTCCACACAATAGCTCCCTTCATTTTTATTGGATTTCAACCAAATTTGGTATGCAACTATCACCTTGATATAGTAACGCACAGAGCGAAAAGCTTCACCTAATGTAAGGGGAAAACATTGAACTCCATCATTACTTCTTTTTCACAGTTTCACCATCTTACTTTGAGGGCATATGGATCACTTCTGGGGTTTCTGCATAGCCTTTCAATCTCAGCTGATTTAAACAATTGGTCCAAGTATTTGCAACGAATCAGAGTTGCACAGGCAAGAAAACCAGTTGAGATTGCTGATATTAATAACCGCCATTTTATTTTCTTTAGTGCACTACATAATATTGCTTATATCAAATTTAAAGGCAAATATTTATCTCAAAATATAACGTCTTTTACAAGATGGCGAAGTCCAATTCTAAGTTAGTTTTTGCCCATAATTTTACTGTAAGCAATATTTCGCGATGTTGCGTACCAACGACATTTAAGAAGAACTAGTTATATCAGCTGGTTTTTCTGTTCTAGCGGCTTTGATTTCCTCAAAGACTTCGACCAATAGTTCCGACTGGTAGACACATAAAACCACAGCCAAAACCCCGAAGTATTTAGCACGGTCGTGACATAAGATGGTGAGATTGTTTTCAGATGTCATGTTTACAACATTTCCGCTCCCCTAAACAGGATACCACGTTGTCTGGACAGGTGTGCCAATGCATCACCCACTTTCCTCCTGAGGTATGCCAAATGTTTGTAAAAATTACGTTTGCATGCAACCATATTTTTTTTTTTTTTTAATTTTTTTTTATAAATTTATTTTGGTGCTATATAATTAAGCTGTAATAAATATGAAACTTTTGGTATCTGACATAAATACCCATTCCCTCTGACTTGTCAAGTGGATATATTTGAGTCACAATATCATTGTTATAATGCAGAGAACATAGGTTATCTGTCTTTCCAACACATTTGTACCTTTTCAGTGTGTGTGTGAAAAGGCATTATCTGAAAGTCATAAATTGTATTATTTCGAGAAAAAAGATCATTCTTTTTTTTGAGAGAGAGAGAGAGTATCAAGTGAAGTCACTTACCACCCTTGTTTGCCCCCGCAAGGTGCACATGCGTTTTGCCCGAACACACATTTTTTTTTTCAGCGGTGTCAAACACTAGCCCCGAGGGGCATTTGAAAATGTTCACAAATTCTCCGTTTTGGCATTCCGCATAGCGATCACATCTACCTAACGCATTCGCGCCGTCCTCTTTCCCAGTACAATTTTTCATCAGGCCGCCATGCTCTTGGGAAATGAAATCCAGACTTGTGCACTTATTAGTTTCCGGAGAGAACAACTGGGTGCGGCCTTCCTCATCAGTCGAACATCTTCCAACGAAGATGAAGCGCTATCTTTTGCAGACGATGTAGTACGGGGTCCAAAGTCTGTCTGGGTGAAAGTTATTTCCATTTGGCTTTCCCTCGCAACTTGGGAAAAGTACAGAGCATGGGATGCAATGTGCACGGGGGCATTCTAAAGCACGGTATCCACATGCAGATAATAATAATAATAATAATAATAATCATCATCATCATCCTCCTCCTCCTCCTCCTCCTCCTCATCATCATCATCATTAATAATAATGCAGTAGTAAACGTCGTCATCATCATTCACTTCTTTCACTCCTCCTTCTCCTCAATATCATTATCACTACTACCATCGTTGTCCTTGTCGTTGACAAAGCTATCAACATCGCATCATTACGATGAGGTCGTCGTACTTGTATAATGGTCGTTGTCATCCTCCTCCTCTTCCTCTCCATTTGTTATTACTATGATCATCGTTGTCGTTCATATTCATTTATTCAACACTAAATCAAAACAAAACCATCGTCATTTTTCAAATCCTCATAATTGTAATCATCGTCGTCGCCATCATCGACATTATTGCAATCGTCATCATCATCATAGTCGTCGTCATCATCATCATCATCATGAGTATCAGCATAATTATCTTTTTTCATCACATTAACCATCATCATTTTACACACAAGGTTTTGCAAAGGAAACTGATATCTCCATTTCACTTCTTCATAAAACTTTACGCAACTCAAAATAGTACCGGAAAATGTTCTAACCAAAGAAACGCCTGCATTTCTACATTTCGAGTAAACTTTCCAGATCGGGAGTACCATTTAATACTCGAAATGCTAAGTAAATTTTTTAGATGGAGGGGCTACTCAAATCAATATTTATGATTGGTAAATCCATGCAAATGAATTTGCATTCAGTGATCTTATTAAACCACTTAATTCGGCAAGAAACAAAATAGTACACGGTTTATTGAAGAAAAGAAGAAATGATGGGCAAGAAGACCGCAAGGTAAATAAATAAATATACTTATGACTAAGACCCTTACAAGGAATAGATTTTAAAATGGACATCAGCAAGAAATATTTCAAGCACATAGTCCCTGAAGTATTATTTTGCATTCAAAATGAATAGTGTTCACGTTGACCCTAACATAATTTGAGTCCAAAACACAAGGTCTGTGCTTTCTCAGAAAAATAATATTTGTTGTGGTGGTAGGAGTAGCAGTAAATGTGAAGAAGAAGAAGAAGTCATTTTGAACGTTTGCGTCTTTTATTCGAAAATTTTAGTATTTTTACAAGCATTTACCGTTCTTCGGCTACTGGTACAAATAACTTAAAACAAACGATAGGAAAATATGGAAGACTAACAAGAAAGTTAAAATATAATCCTTCAGTTTATTTCCTAGATTTGAAAATAAATAGGAAACGCATATAGGCACATAGCCCTAAATAAGGACCTTAAAACATTGATATATATATATATATATATATATATATATATATATATCTATATATATATATATATATATATATATATATATATATATATATAACAAGTGCAAAAATAGATAAGTCGTTGGCACTTACACCCGGATTTCATTTCTCTCCGATTACCACAACTAACATTTTCGAAGTCCTCGCATTTCAAGGTAACAGTGGAGAATTGTTTTGGGTAGGGGCATTCAAAAAGGTGTTTCTCATCGTACAGCGTAAAATAGTATGAAAGCTGCGTATAATTCATGATACAATTATAGTACAGCCGGCATTCCGTAGGATGGGGAATTATCGCAGACTTATCTCGAAGACATTGTTCTTCAATGTTGAGTGCACCTGCAATAATAATAATAATAATAATAATAATAACAGAGGAAGTCTGAACTTGAAATGAGTACTTCAAATATTTTTCGGATACATGTGTTTCAGGAAATGTGGCCAACACCGACACATGCTTAATTGTACTTGTGGTAATGCAGAGAGAGAGAGAGAGAGAGAGAGAGAGAGAGAGAGAGAGAGAGAGAGAGAGAGAGAGAGAGAGAGAGAGAGAGAGAGAGTTGTTGATTGTAAGTTACAGATTTGGGATAAATCCGCAAGTTGAAAATTTCATGGACGTTCAACTGCCTACGCAGAGAGTGAACGATATTTTAGAGACATTTTTAGTTTACATCTAAATTTATACATTTTTTTTCAAATAAAATCTTGTCTGACAATAACTTGTTGAATAATATGCATGATAAAAATGCAATGGCAACAGGATAAACTACCACGATACACCTAAAATGCAGAAGAATATATATATATATATATATATATATATATATATATATATATATATATATATATATATATTTTTTTTTTTTTTCACCACAGTTTCATAGAAATCAACGAAAAATGGCATTTATGCGGTTTAGAAGCGACTGAAATTCCGAAATTTTGCCTGAAAATCCGCACTTATGGTTTGCTTGGAGTGGCGAGCGTATCCATTAATAAGGTACAAGGAGCGTATCCATTAATATGGTACAAGGAGCGTATCCATTAATATGGTACAAGGAGCTTATTTACAATGTATCTGCAGTTCAGATAAGATCATCCTCAACATTTGCTTCTCTGTGTTAAGACCACCATTGGATATCCATAACTGTACAAAATAGCTTTATTTTGAAATATGGTTTTGTCGCGGTGTGACAATATCCAGATGCAGCAGATTTTTCTACATTTATTCCGACTTTTAGCGAATTAAAGTCACGATCTTAATTTTTGCTTCAAATTTATTATTATTTGAGTTAAGTTTGAATTTGGTTATGAATCATGATTTTTAGCAAAATGTTAGACATAGAATTGCTATGTCTCGTTTATAGTTATCATCTCACACATTAAGGATTTAAATATGTAGATACGGAAGCAAGATAATAAATGTTAACGATATACTATGTTTGTTTTGTAATATTGGTAAAATCGAAAGCGAGTATCATTTATTTAACTATGTCCTCTTTACAGAAACCTACGAATCAAATTGATGGACAACAATTTCTAACTCGATTGACACCAAGCGGTCCCTAACATTGTCACCTTCTTTGCGTTTCAAACCTAACGGAACTTCAACACTAACACGGCGTCCATATTTTCAGAGGCGAGTACATGTCGTTCACGCAACAGGAATGATGTAGTTCGTAGTGTTCCGTAAGCTCCGAATAATTCCGTAAATTTCCCTAACGTTGAGATGTAAGGGCATATCCCTCCCCCCCCCCCTTTTCCTCAATATTTTTGGAAATATTAGAATTAGAAGATGGCAATGTTAGGGACCGCTTCGTGACAATCGAGTTAAAAATTATAAATCAATGAATGAAATGAGTAAGTTTTGTAAAAAAAAAATTATATCCGTGATGCTTTTCGTTTTTAAAATCGGTAGGGGGATAGAAGCTGCCGGTGGTGTAAACTGAAACTATAATGTTGGATCCTCTTGTGATTTTAAGGTTTCCTTCTGACGGATCCTTCTTCTCAATCTGCTCAAACCAGTTTTTTTTATTTGAACTCAATAAAATTCATTGCAAGGCATAAACATTATTTAGCGTTATGAAGAAAGTGAGGAGGAGCACTAGTTAATATATATATATATATATATATATATATATATATATATATATATATATATATATATATATATATATAAGTTTACTTGAAATAAGAAACAAAAACGGTGTGTTTAAAAATAAGCTCACTAAAATTCCAAGTCAATTATGTTAGTTATATAACGTTTGTTTGCACAATGCTAAAATATTAGAGGGAATTGTCCTTACGAGTATATCCTACTGCAAGAGTTGCCCTCAACCGTGGCACATGAAAATCAGTAACAGCCTACGTTTATTCGGAGCACTATCTGTTGTCTATAGTTTCTAAATACTTTCATTTGAATAGATATGAAACATTGTTAGATTAAACATGAACATTATTTTTTCTTCAAGAGACAAATAATACTCACTTTCTGTGTAGAGGGCAGTCGTCATAGATGCTGTTGATATGAACACAGACATGCACAGATCGGCTGAAAACGGATCCTTCGGCGCAATTTGACATCTCCACGGGTTTGCCGCAGACACACATATACCATCCGGTACAGTCATCTTTTGAGATGATTTCAAACGTTCCAAACTCTTTGCACTGCGAAGCAGTCTGGAAAACGGAGTTTGTCAGTACACAGGCAAGAATCACGCAAAATGTAGACCAAATTGCCATTGCAAAGAAAAATAACTTTTAAAAAAGAGTCTTAATTTTTCTTTCGTGCACTAAATTCTGTACTTTGACGTATTCTTACCACAAAGTTGAGAACTTTAAGATCTTCTTCCCTGATGCATATCTGAGATTAAAACAAACTCGTTTCGGTCGCAATCTTGCTTGAAATTGCCTCGAGTTACGTGAAGGTGGAATTTATATAAGATATGTTCCAGATGGGTGTTTCTGCACAAAGACATCCGGAATAGAATATTAGCATGCATCGTGCGTGGAGAGAGGGTAGATTATATCTTGCTTACCTCTTAATTCAAATAAGTATCGATTATGTTTGAATGTTACTGATGTTGTGAGAAGAAAGTTTGAAAGTCACATCTTGAAATTAATTTCATAATTACAGCTTTGATGGCGAGTGGTGAGGGAAAAATAACGACAAAGAAAATGGAAGAAGACGAGACATTAAGCAATTGCCTATATTTACAATCACGTCAACAGAAACTGCATTTTGAAATTTGGGATGGAATTGGCTGATAGTCATTATGCATTATATATATATATATATATATATATATATATATATATATATATATATATATATATATATATATATATAGAGAGAGAGAGAGAGAGAGAGAGAGAGAGAGAGAGAGAGAGAGAGAGAGAGAGAGAGAGAGGAGAGAGAGAGAAATGACATTAATATAATCAAACAGGTTAGAGTTATATTCGTTCTAAACAGGTTTCGAATGGGTGCTGCAGTCACGGCACATATCAGCAAGCTTTCATGCTCATGCACCATCGCCCTAACCCACACAACCATGAGCTTATCCCCAAAAATGAAAGTAACAAGGTCGAAGGCAAGGACTCGAGGTGCACGAGAACTCACTCGCTAGGCAAACGGAATTTAACAGTCAGCTATATGCACGAACGCACTGGACTTGTGTTTATAAATACCAGGTATATACATGAAATTATCATAATGAATTGACATCAATAAATAAAACAGAGAGGAAAGCGCTTATCCCTCCCTGGATCCCGCTTGGATACATGATTATATGAAAGAAATTTATATAGAATGACAGCAATATAATCAAACATAGAGTTATAATTCGTTCCAAGCAGGAATCGAATCCTGCCGCGAGTTATGGCACATGTTTCCTAGCTCTTATCAACTAGCGACCTGACCCACGCGACCATCCCAAAATAAGGATAGAACAAGGTGGAAGGTAAGGGCTTGAAGTGGGCGAGTACTTACTCACTTGGCAAACGGAACTTAACACACAGCTATTTATACTCCCACCCCACCTCCATATATATATATACACACACATATACACACACACACACACACACGCGATATATATATATATATATATATATATATATATATATATATATATATATATATATTAAGTGACAGTTATTTACCAAACACCAAAATACAAATGTTTTGATCACAAGCAGAGCTCGAATAGTTGATGGAGCAACTAGAAGGTAAAAGAGGACCAAGCTCATTTTGGAGTGAAATGGGTTAATATTATTTATGGGTTTGAAATTAAGAGCTGAAAATGTTCCATTGAAAACAAAGGAACGAAAAGTTGTATATTTACCCATTTTTTGCTTGCACGAAAGGTCTATACATGTGACCTAGGTCTTTACACGAAAGGTCTATACATGTGACCTAGGTCTTTACACGAAAGGTCTATACATGTGAGCTAGGTCTTTACACGAAAGGTCTATACATGTGACCTAGGTCTATACACGAAAGGTCTATACATGTGACCTAGGTCTATACACGAAAGGTCTATACATGTGACCTAGGTTTAAAAATTGATAACTGGATGCTCTAAGATGTTATATTAGAACTTTAATGCAATAATGGTTCTTTTCTCTGGTGTTTTGTAAATATCCTGATTCCTTTGAATCAACGAATATTTTCCTTCAGTTAGTTGCCTTTTTGTAATGTGGTACACAGTAGATGTGTTTATTATTAACAGACCTCTAACACACTGATATTTGTCTATGTACATTTGTACAAAGATTTCTTTGATACGGGTGATCTTATCCTGTTTGAGCTGATAGAAATATGGCAAAGATTAGTTCCCCTATTACTTTTAGGGCGTTTACAGACTCAATAATACCTTAAAATACTGTATGATTCAGTGTTCACCTTTTAGCATGGTTGCTTTTATATGCATTTTCGAAACAGTTATGGTATGCAATATAACTACGTCTTGCATTTATGTCTCTAAACTTAATTCGCATTCGATAGGGCAGGTTACGAATTATTTGGATGTGATGCAACGCGTAATGACCTCATGCCTATTAATAGCCTGCGTGGGCAGTGTCTTAAACCGATCGACGTAAATGGCCAAATGGGCCGACGTAAATGCCCGAATGGCCGCACACGTCGTTAATTTAACAAACAACAACATGGCCAAATGGCCGCACACGTCGTTAATCAAACGAACGAACGAACGTGTCTTAAACCCTACGGACAAACTTTGTAAAATGGCGGCCAAGTTTCAATATGTAGAGTTAACTGAAGACGATGTTTCCAAGGAGAAATTACCTTACAGCCTAATAGAAAGTCAATCTGTTATACAACTGAAAAATCTCTGAAGCAAGGTTACCTTCATATCTACCTGCTCCAATATTAGGTTTATGGGTAGAACATCTAAATATCGAAAAGTCCAGTGGGATGTAGAAAATTCAAAGTCACGAACTGGCTATGAATTATCTGATGTGTGAAAATTGTGTCTTCACTCTATCTCCTTTCCTTTTTTGACCATTTATGCTATATAGCGTGTTTGTGTGTATGCACTTCTATCTTCTTCTCGCAGTCCCATCATATATAATAATACTGTACAGCTTATCCGTGCTTACATCCTTTTCAATATTTTCTACTGTCACAGTATTTTCCTTCTTTCTATACTATCTTGTGGCTTCTTACTGTAGCTCTTATCTGTACTTATCAGCTTTACAAACACCTTTCTTTATGCCCTTCACGCTATTCCCTCCTTTCTTGCTACAGCTGTACACCAACACCTTGCTATAATCACACTTACTCGTATATATATAGAACAGATGTATTAATACTATGAAATAAGTCAGAACGAATCTTAAGTATGTACAGGATCTTAGGATATGTATCACAGCACTATTGCTTTAAATTGTGTATGTATTGTGCATGTATGTATGTATGCATGTATATATAATAGTAGGTGCATACGCATGAATGCGTGTATGTAGAGAAAATCCTACACAATCTTAAGAAGGACTTCTATTGACCTCTCTACAATGATCATCTGGGATTGATATGTATGTATGTATGTTTTTATGTTCATTTGTCCCTTCCTCTATATCTCTCTTTATCTGTCTGTCTGTATGTCTATGTATCTATCAATCTATCTATTATTCTATCAATCCTTTTTCTTTTTGTTCAAAGTATATTCAGATACGCTGTAGTTACAACTCAAAATATACAGGTTTAACTAGGTACGATGTTTGTACTTTAATCCTATTGAATATTTTTGTCGAGTGTTATAATCCATTTATAGGACGACACTGCGTTTATTCAGACTTGCACTTCCCAGTTTCAAGAAGTTCGTGCTTGATGCAGTACAGCCACCAGACCAGAAAAAGCAGACAAAAATGTGAGAAAGAAAATGTTTGGCCAATATGTATCTAACAATCCCTTAAACTGTTATTGTGGATTTCTTAAAATGGATTCTCAATCTTTCGTTCACGATTCCGTTGTCTCATCTTTTTGCTCCCTAATTAACAGATTTTATAGAAAATGTGACTTTGAGAAAACATGTTACAGTATCTGAAAATTTCATTTGGCATGGGAATTTATGAAGTGTGAATGGTTGTGTACTTTGTGAGGTACAGGTAACAAACAATATAATAATCAAGTATTCATAAAGCATATACATGAGCTAGTTTTCAATCAAATACATGTACATATCAGAGAGAAATGTTTGGTGAAAGTATCAAAACATAGCAAGAAGAAACTTTGTCAAGCAAATAAATTATTAAACAACGGAAAAAGGAAGAAAAAGAATAAAACACCTCGAGAAATATACAGGTAAGGAAAAATATAACTTGTAGTAATTAAACTTTTGTGCATATTTCTCATCCTTACAAAAATAAATAAATAAATAAAAAAAATAATAAAATAATGGATAAATTGGATAAACATAGTGTGGATCCTTGACTATTATTGATCTTTTGTCCGGGTAGAGATAAGAACATCTATTCATTAAACTGAAGATTTTAGGAACATTAATTGGAAAATTATAAAGTTATGGCCATTTAAAACTTCATATTATATAGTGATTCCACTAGGCGACGAACATCAGACATGAATGACCGACACACATGTGTCTCTGATGACGTAATGCCTCAACTTTGCCAGCCAGCGATTCTATTGGTAAGTAGTTCATTGGTTTCTGTGTATATTACAGTTTGACTTACATTGGTGCATAAATCATATATGGTTTGCAAGGACAGCAGCGTAATATAACATCAAGCGCACCTTGATGAATTCTTAACGTGCCTTCTCTAATTCATCTCACCATCGGCTGGAAAGTGTCAAATTATAGCATATTCATTGTTTACACTTGTATGAGGAGATAGTGCGTAGTTAATGACAAGAACGTTAATGCCCGTATTTACATATCTGTCGATTATGTAAACATTTCCAGACCGGGGGGATTTTACCTCAATTTAGTAGTGTAATAGACTTCTGTTTGAAGTTTGTAGGATGAAGGCATGTTGAATCATCCAGTTTCACCACACAAAAATATCGAGATATTTCAAATGTCCTTTTTTTATTTATAAAAGAGGTTAGAAACTGTTAACTTCAAAGCAATCGATCTTTATCCATATTCAGCTGGAAAGCAACTGACATGCATCTGTTATCATTTGGAAAGAAAACGTAAGAGGCAAGTCGAAAATCGTCGAAGCCTGGCCTGACAAAGTGCATGAGAAGAATATCAAATAAAGACGAAGAAAATTTAGGAGGGGTAATTTAAAAAAGGAGGGGTAATTTAATTGTCTGAGTTCATTAGTTTAGGCGCAAGATTTAATATATAACACATTTCTTTCCACACAAGATGTTCAGAATAAACGTTGATAACCTGAAGGAAACTGTTGAAAATATCGGTCATTTAATCCTTAATAAAAACGGACCACACATGGATATTTGTTTAGATACCATCTAAACTCGCTTATATGTTGAACCCAAATGCAAACTCCACAGACCCAGATCTGCTTTCGCATAATGCGCTGGCAGATCTGGGTCTATGCAGTTTTTTAAGGGTAATTAATAGAACAAACAACACAGATCCTGATCTGTAGGCACATTATGCAACATCATATCAGGGTCTATGTTGTTTGCAGTTGGACTCGACTTATAGGTGAGTACATACGGTATAATATGACATATTCAAAAGTTGTATTTCATGCAGGAGTGTATCCCCAGTTTACAAAATATTTTGTAAGATAGAATTACAATCATCAGCATAATCATATATAACAACCCGTGTTAATATAAACAGTTTCACTGACAACTGTGTCACACTTCAGGTGCTCACGAGGCCGCAGAGAACTAGTATTTTCAATCTTAGTGAAAGTACCGAATCTCTGTGGTAGCGCTCTACAATTATTATGTACTTCTGAGATAGGGACCGGTATAAGGTGAAGTTGTTTGCATTGACAACATCCTCAATGGAGAAAATGTTGGCATACCTCTATGCAACTCAGATGTACAGTGACTGAAATTTCTTTACATGTGGTAGTTATGTAAATTATGCACAATAAAGCAGACAGTTGATCAAATGGCTGCTCCCATGTGCTCGAAAAAAGAACCTGAACTCGTCCAAAACACACTCACTTTAGCAGTTATTAAAATAAGGAAATTAATTTTGCCAATTTAGACAACACCAGCTTTTGAAAGTGCAATGAATGAATTATAAAATAGACAGAAAGTAAAAAAGGGTTATCGGATCGTTTTTTTTTCTTTGTTTTTTTTCTTCTTCTAATTTATCTTTGAAATCCAGGAAGTGAAAATGACCAGGTGGAGCTAGCAGTCTTTTGAGAGATGCACATCTGAAGAAAGGCCAACCTGTATAGCCTATAACCCATATTGCACCCATCAATGATATGATCATACATCAAATTGAAGGGAATTAAAAGTTATTTTAACAATACCTAAGATATACAAGGTCTGTTTGAAATAACCAGTGATGAAAATCTGGGAAATTATCTTTCTTTAAAAATCAAACCAATCAAAGTGCGAAACTGTAGAGCAGACCCTGTACATTTTTTCTCCATGATGCGCCGCACCCATTAGTCTGGTTCCCTGTTTTGTATGTTCTCTGCATCACTACACAACTTAATAAGTGGGAGACACATATTTTAATAATTGCTGGCATATGATATTAGCTTGCCAATATAGGCCGGGCACCAGTGAATGTAAACAATAGGGTCACTGTCCATTATGTATGGGAATACTGCTACCATAATTCTATACATGTAGTTTCTATTAGTATATGATGTATATTTCATTTCGCTTTGTTCTTTTTTGCATTTTCTGTGTGTATAGGATATACATTCCAGACTGAATCTTTCATCTGCCAATATTTCTGTCTAAATTTGAAATGCGTGATATTAGAATACTGCAATTTCATATCTTCAAACTCCGAGTGCATATTTTTAATATTACATAATGTCAACATTCCATTTCTAAACATTTCTAAGATTGCATCATTCCATTTCTCTGCTTTGTAACAATCGATTTGATTGCATGTTAATCACCCTACTGGTAAAAATACATAACATCGCAGAAGTTACAATGTAGCACAGTGAAAGTTACAAGTAAGATGTTAGCATTATGCAGGTTGGAATATTATAATCAACACTATCTGTTGTCATAATGGGGTGTTACTGTTATGACCCATTATGACAACAGATGGAGCCGTTAGATTAATCCTGAAGACGAACAACAGTCCTGGGTCCAGTATATTGCAGATTCTAAGCATGGAGCCATAGAAAGAATGAAAGAACATTGCGAAAATATGGGTCTGTTACATTTAGCTGAAAAACCCTTCATAAACGATTTTCTTATTAATTTCGAACTAACAAGGAAATCTTCGAGATTCTTAGTTTTTTTATAAACAAGTGTAGGCCTGCTTTTGTCAAGTGCTTTAATACCTACATTACAAGATAATTGCAAAAGATCCCAATATTTGTGGATAATCTTACCCATATTGGGTAAACTTGGATTATACTCAGTAATGAAAGGAATGAAATTGTCATCTTTGTCCCTGATTTTACATTTTAGTGAATCAAGCTGTGTAAGGGAAGATACCTTTTCGAAAACAGCATTAATAATGTCAGTTGCATAATTTCTGTTTAAAAAATGCGGACATAATTCTGTCAAAGATGTTTTAAAGACATTATCATCAGAAATAATTCTTCCATATCTTTTTGCTTGACTGTAAGGTATTCTGTCTTTGCATGATTTTGGATGACATGAAGAATATTTCAACGTATTGATGAACATTTGTGTTTCTAACATGTACAGTAGTAGTTATATCAGTACTTTCATTTTTAGCGACATCTACATCCAAAAATGGTACTTTAATTTTAGGCACATTGAACGTAAATTTAATTGTAGCTTGAAATGGATTTAAACAGTCTATGAAATAGCATAAGTCTTTTAATGGATGACTCCAGATCATACAAATGTCATCTAGAAACCTTAGCCACACATCTGGTTTCAAAAGGCATTTCTCAAAGAAGTCATTTTCTGATTTTCCCATGAACATGGGACTACCAATTGCTGTACCTACCTTTTGAATATAGTTTGTATCACCAAAATGAAAAAAAAATTATTTTCAAGCACAAGTTGAATTAAATCACAAATATTTTGTCTACAGAGTCTACGTGTATTTCATCTTTATTAAGATAACATGTACAAGCTTCAATACCATCACTGTGTGGTATATTTGTGTAGAGAGAGGTAACATCAAGTGTAACTAGGAAAGATTTGTCTGAGAATTTCGGAAGAGATTTCAATTTGCTAATAAAATCTGAAGTGTCTTTGACATATAAAGGAACAGATTTCATTAAGAGTTGTAAATGTATGGTATGCAGCAAGTGCTATAGATCTACCTAAACATTACTTGACGTTATTCATTAGAAAATATTTTTACATTGTTATGGAACTCTTAATATGAACCATTTGCTAGGACTACTTGTTATAACTCTTTTAAAGAGGGCAGTATTAATATCACTAATACTGAATGTAAGATAAGGCACTAAGAATCCAACATGACCAAAAATTATTAAATGATGACTATTTAGCCAAATGGAAATTTTTTGCTACATGCTGGATAGGGTTACAACTTAGGAATATAAATCCAAATTTAGGACTGAATAAATATATGCATATGTTAAATGTTCCCCAACTTGACCAAAATGGCCTACAAGTCTGTAGAGAATTCTTAGAACACAATTCTTCATGATGGATAGAGTTACAACTTAGGAATATTAATCCAAATTTAGGATTGAATAAATATACGCACATGTTAAATGTTTCCCAACTTTACCAAAAATGTCCAAAAGTCTGTAGAGAATTCTTAGAACACAATCCTGATTTAATATTCGGTAATATTATATCAAAGATCATTTATCAATTAGATGTGAATTTTTTTATTTTAGATCCAAAAGTAAAAAGACTATGTGACCTAGACTACCTTCAGTTTGGAAAAATTTGCATAATAATTTCATTGATCCTGTTACTAAAGATGTTTGTTTTAAAACCATTCATGACATACTACCTGCAAATTATAACATATACCTAAAAGGAATTTCCAAATCAAAGTTGTGCACACATTGTGGCAAAAATGAAACTACTGACGATTTGTTTTTTTAATGTGAAATCATACTCCATTTAAAAAAAACTCATAATAAAATGGATCAAACACCTATCTCAAAACTCTTTCAACACTTTCTCAAATTTGGCCTCCTTGCCAAATAGGCTTCATTCTCAAAGCCTGAGTTCTTGGACCTTTACCTCCTATTCGCAGAAGAATATAAATATGTTTTTTGGGTTAAATGCTGTTGGTCTTATTATAATCATGAATCAGTCACAAGCAATACTCTATTGTCCAACTTTTTATCTTGTTAAATTCATTGGCAAATGGTGTTCACCAGGAATATTCTGTTCCCTTAAAAATGTTGAGCCAGATATAGATTTTAGCATGTAATTAATATCATTTTCCCACATTCTATCCAAATTTATGTCAGTTACACTGCCAGTAACTATTTGCCTGTTTTTAAGCTCTCTTCATGCAGCTTGTGCAAAAACCAGTTGATGGGTTGTTGACCCAGTAATGCATGGATGTGCGCTTATCCATAAAAACATATTATATATACATATATGTGTAACGGTATATGCATATATGTGTATATATGTATGTGTGTGTGTGTGTGTGGGGGTATGACATGTGCATATATGTGTATATATATATGTATGTGTGTGGGTATGACAATAAATGTCTTGTAATATAGCAGCTGTGATATATGTATATGTATACCAGGGGTCAAGCTAGACTTGAATGTTAGGGAGAAGTGACTTCTCCTTTTGGACAGAATAGGGAGAAGTGGTAGCAATGCAAGAAACACAATATATATATATATATATATATATATATATATATATATATATATATATATATATATATATATATATATATATATATATATATATATATATATGTGTGTGTGTGTGTGTGTGTGTGTGTGTGTGTGTGTGTGCACTATGGTTCTATTACTTAAAAGTGTGTATGTTTAGATGGAGAGAAATATGCAATGTATTTTGGCCATATGACTTCAAAAAAGCATAGCAGAAACTATACATTGTAATTACAAATAGGCAAAAATACTTAAGCAACTGCCACTTAAAGAACAAATTTAATTTTTTGTTAGTTGCTTCACTAGAAAATGGCAGTCAAAAACATTACGAAATTTGTTTGAAACAACCCCTATATTAGGCTATAACACGCACATGAACATTTGCCTTCAACATCATAGTTTTCATTCATTCAAACCACAGTGGTCACTGATGAGTAATCTCATCTTTACAATTGCATTTTAAGGGAGCTGATTCTAAATTAATGTGAATCTTTTTACTCATTTTTGTTATTGTTTTTAAAAGTAGATGCATCTATTTTTAGAAACAGGGATTTTCTTCATTTGATCGCTCACTTTCTAGCTTCGTTGCAACAATCCCTATATATGATTGAAAATGTATGCTTTTAATATTTGTCTACGTGTGCATGATAACATAGTGTACTGGTTGGATATTTTTTTCTTTGCTACTTTTTCTCGTATTTGCATCAAAGTGTGATGTAGCTAACAACCTTTACCTTAAGTTACAGCGCTTATTAATTCGACAACATAGAATTGTCCAATATGTTTCTGA
Source organism: Margaritifera margaritifera (assembly GCA_029931535.1). Taxonomy (NCBI): domain Eukaryota; kingdom Metazoa; phylum Mollusca; class Bivalvia; order Unionida; family Margaritiferidae; genus Margaritifera; species Margaritifera margaritifera. The sequence goes on along the minus strand of JAQPZY010001047.1, from coordinate 14,848 downwards.
CCAACAAATTTTTATTTCAGGCTAAATCTTTTATCACATAATAGTTCAACTTTGCTTTCTACGAATTGTATAATTTCCTTAATGTTTGTACCCAATGAATTACAAAAACAGACAGTCTAATGAAGACATACTTCTAAGACACAGCGATGTCCAACATTATTACCCCTTAACAGGTTCACTTACAATTTCAAACTGATTTTATGAAGAAAATATTGGAAGCACGTCAGTTAAAATCTTCAAACAATATATTTAGGAAGTGCTTTCACCGATTCTATTCTTAAAACACAAATTGTTATTCACATATAGATGATTTAGTTTCGAAACACAAGTTATTAAGTTTTCAGCATCAAATGATAACTTGCGGAAATCGGGCAGCGATATCTTGCGGGGCCAAAGAGTTTAATTAGCCAGTCAGCTATTAAAACACATGCCTGTTAATGTGCAAGAGTTTGTTTGTTGACGCAATTGATATGAATACATGCTAAGGCAACTCGCAATCCATTTTGCTTGAGGCTTAACACTACTTGGCTGGGTTGAGGGAGCATCTCAAAACCCATCAACTACAGGCCCTCGGTGAAGCTAAAAAAAAATATTTAAAAAAATGACAGGGCGAAGTTGTTTTTGCTTTCTTAATATGAAGACGAAGCTTACATTATTTCGCCGACTTAGTCGCCCACTCCGCTTGGTAGCATGACCCCTGGTATACTTGTGATTTATATCATATTTAACACATATAATATGCATATATTTTTGTAAATAATCATCTGTATATTTTAAAGCACACATATTAAATATGTATTTTATGAAAAAGAAAGAAAAAAAAAGAAATAACAAAATACGAAATATTATCAACTTATTAATGAATTTCATATGTAGCTTTAGAGTTTAGACCTTTCGGATAGATAGTATCCAGACGGTGAATGCAATATGTTTCTTTTTATACGCATTAAATTTCCAAATGAACAATATCACTTATTGCCAGAATGAGTGAAGCCGAGTTATCCCTATTAGTCAAGTCAAATGCTGATGGAGCTTCTGTATGTGAGGATGCATCCAAGTCACTTCAGCTGCTGCAGCCTATTCCTGATACCAAGTCATACCTGAAAAAGACAACAGAATGTCAGAACTTTGGAGGAATGAGACTTGTAGATAATGAACAAATGGCAGATGCGTGAAATACATCTCTAAAGTATCATCACCAAAAATGCCCCCCATTGCACTGCCCCAGAAATTCAGATTGATAAGGAAACAAAATGGGGAGTCTGCTGGATAATAATACTAAAGTGTGTAAAGTCTTACTTTCAAGCATCTGAATGTAAGCTGTATAAGAAAGTGATGACAAGCATGTCAGGACCAAACCCTGCTGCAGCACATATTGGACTTTCGGTCGGTCTTCACAACACGCTTGTATGCAATACAAAAGCACAACTTATTATGACAAACATAGATAAGCCACCCCCAGCCAGAAGCAGCATGCAGACGACATCTAATATTGTGGGAAGGAATGTGTCAGTATTAACTAAAAGTGATATTGCTGAAAAAATAGAATATTGAAAGATATTAATGTGAATCACGGAAATGAACCCAGTACTATAAACATTGCCATAGATGGCAGATACAATTCGACAAGCATAGTAAGTCACAAAAAGCCCAGCCAGAATGCTTTACAAGCTATTAGTATTGCATGTAAAACTATGACTGACAAGAAGTTTATCATAAGTGATCTGCTTCCAAAATAAACTTTGCTGGACTGGACCTTGGTTGAAGGGACAAGGAATGGATGTGCAATGTCCAGGTGGTCATCCAGAGTGTACAGCAAACTTATCGCCCTTTGCCCCACTGTCAGAATATGATATGGGAAATAAAATTGGTAGTCAGCTTGCGCTACAAGGTGCACTTATAAAATATGCCACCACAGATGCAGATGAAAGATCAGCTCAAGGAATAGACTATGTTCTCTGAGCTCTTGATCCCATGTAGAAAGTGCAGCTGCAAGCTGACCCAGTTCATTTGGGACAAGGTCAATTTTGACACTGTAACAAGCATACCTGTGATTCTACCGGCGGTAGGCCAAAAATACCATTTTAAAGACCGTCTACCGCACATACCGTTTAGTAGTTGAAATCTACCAGTTTTGAAAATGTCAAGGAAAAATTAAAAAAAAAAAAAAAAAAAAAGTTTTTTTTTTGGCGTTCTATCAACGCATTAGATAAACCAGCCAGAACCAGTCTACTGGGAACCGGAAATGTTCGACCGACGATATGACCAGTTCGACGATGCATGGTTGAGTAGTCGGATTACAATTGTTAGCATGTGTACACAAGAAGTGGCTAATTGATTACCTTTTTGTTGTAATTTGGAGAGTTTAAGGCCAAATGCGAGATGTTGTTTGAGGTGTTATAAGTAATAAAAGGATCAAAGGTAATCCATGATGACCATGAGTCTTTGATTAAAACTCGGCCGATCTGTCGTGGAAGGAAGATAAAATGGAGAGACCGACTAAAAATGATCTTGGCAGAAACACTAAAGTAAGTATTTTGATTTGATGTCTTTTAATTGTGCTTGTATTGTTCACAATGGTTTAAGATGAATATTTAAAATATATCCGAGAGTTAAAAATGTATTACTTATAATTTAATTTTAAAGTTGGGATAAATTATTAAAATCATGTGTTTTTTAACTGTTTATTTCAAGTCTAAATCTAATTTGTTTAAAATTAATTACAGTGGTGAAACTTGCCAACAGATTTTTGGACATAAGCCTAGAAGAGAAACAAGCCCTTGAGGATGAGGCTCAGGAATACATATTAAGTCCAAGCCAGGAACTTCCTCCTCGGGGTGAAATGAGCTTGGAGCAGTATTAGATATCAGTCAGCAGCCTCAGAAACCCAGCAACAGGAAAACTTAAGTTAGAACTTCTTTCCAGGCTGAGTGTAGTTGTCCTATCATTGCCACATTCCAATGCTGACACAGAGAGGACATTCTCCATTCTTTGGAAAATCCCGAGTGATTCAAGGGAAAGTCTGGACCAGAAAACTATTGAGAGCCTGCTAAGTGTGAAGGTTAACAATCACAGTGAATGTCACCAGTGGTCACCAGACAGTGATCTTGTGAAGGAAACTAAAAATGCCTGTGGATTTTATAAAAAATCTTTGCAGTGAACTGTGAGATGTACAACTCTTCCTTTTTCCTTTAATTAATAATATACTGTCTCATATTAACTAACTATTATTGTAACATTTTCCATCAGATTCTGAATCTGAATTATGTTCAAAATTTGTGTTTTTATATAATATGAAGAGAATACATATTATGTGACAAAATGAACTTGTTTTGTTTTCAATCCCCTTAAAACACATAAAATTTATGCCGATAAAAAATCAACCTTTCTAGAAGCCAATCTACTGATCAAAATTTGTAAATCTACTGGTTTGAAATCCTGGTTCAGTCACAGGTATGAACAAGGCAAATTTTAAAAAAGACATGTTTCCTGGAACAACTCGTGTAGAAAAACTGGAAACTCAGAAGACCCTTAGCCAGGATGAAAAATCTAGATGTACAGTCCTACCCGTTTATGTCGACATCCTCGGGCCCGAGGAAATATTGTCGACATAAGCGGATGTCGAGATAAGTGTTGGGGGGGGGATGGACCTGTCGTCAGTGAGTAGAATTTACACTTTGAGAAAACAAACAATGTAAATTTTGAGTTCATGAAGACAAAACCAGCGTGAAATACACGTCTATATTGACAAATTACATTTTGGTTACCTTTGTGTAATAAAATCCACAATGCATTAAGTGCATGTATATGAAAAATCCATGAATTCGTGTACGGGTCTCATGTTAGAAAATGTATGCATCTGTCATATCCTGATAGGAAACACATGTATAAAAATTGGTTGTCCTCATTTGATCTAACACGTCTTCACAATTCACTACGATAATCATTGTCGCCAGTAGCACATGGTTGCATAGTTGTTATTTACATGCTACAAAGTACATGTACATGTACTTAAATTGGCCTAGATTTTGGTCAGCCTGAAACAATGTTCCCATCTTACTGAGGCTACCAAGGGGATGGGGCTATTCACAGGGAAATGATAACGTGTATTTATTTACGGAAGTCATCGTGAAAAGTACATAAAATTGAACAAGAGATAAGCGGCTGATATGATTAATTTACCTTCAACGTAGCCTTTCTTTATAGACTCAACAGCTTTCATCCATCTAGACCAACAAGTTGTTCTCCTCCTTTTTTTTTTTTTTTTTTTTTTTTTACTGGTTCGCCACCAGTACAAAAAAAATAAGGCGGAGAAGAACTTTTTGGTTTATCATCCATCCTGACAGGGTGTTATGTTTAAGTGAAAAGTTTTAACAGACATATTTGCGAGATGCCCCACGTTCAACATCCTTAACTGCCAGATATTTAGTTTCCAGAGACTGTAAATTTAATCTGCGTTTTACACTGCCGTTGGTAGTCATCGTAAACATAAAGTTAAAAAAGGAAACTTTCACAGCACAATAAACTTGTTTTAATCACCGATCACTTTGGAAAATGCAACAATCGATCAGATTTCATTGCTTTTATTCAAGTTTGGTGATGATTTTTTTTTATGAAGGCTGTATTGTTTTTATTGAACATTGTAACCGGCTTGCTTTGATGAAGGGTACATGTGTTTTTTAAGTCGCCACGAGAGGCCAACTTTATAGGACCAAACAAAAGCCTGTTTTTTAATCCACCGAGTCATAACGCCTGGCGGCAAGATCAACTAATTGTTGAACAAAGTACAGGTCGGAACTGGCCGCTTGTCGACATAAATGACCCGGCGGCAAGATCAACTAATTGTTGAACAAAGTATGGGTTGGAACTGGCAGCTTGTCGACATAAATGATTAGAAAACAAAGGATTTGTTCAAGTTGGAACCAAGGGCTTCTGTCGACATGTACATTTATTTTTTATCTCGACGTCGACATAAGCATGACAAATTTGGTAGTAATAGTAGACCAAGGGACTGGGACTTTGCTTTTTTGTCGACATAGGCGGCTTGTCGACATAAGTGATGTCGATATAAGTGGGTAGGACTGTAAACTGATTCTAAAGAAGCTAATGAAAGAGCATGCCAGTAATATGACTACTCTTAGTAAACACTTACTAAAAGTTCTTGAATCCTCTCTGCCGTGCTAAACTGGAGACTGTTCATGGTGTGGAAGATACTCTGTTGTGTGTAGTGGAGGAGTAACCAGTAACTGGTGGCATCATTCCAAGTATCTTGGATTGCACAGAGTCACTGACCTAAACATCCATGAAAGTGACAAAGAGTTACTTCTTGAAATTTTGAAAATGAAACTGAGTGTATCAGCAAAATGATGAAATGAAACTGTATACAGATACTCAGAAATGTAAAGCAGTTAAGAGATCAGAGAGTGTTTCACTACCAAAAACATGTGAATTATTCTAGGAATATTGTTGGTAGAACTTCAACCATTCACAGATTGAATAACAACCCTGCAACATCAGCAATGACAAAATGTGAGGATTCTGGTGTGGAACTTTCATTGCATGCAAAACATGCACTATATCAAATGGATACTCGAAAAGGAATATCAAACAAACATGTCAAAAGAAGCCAGATATTGTGAAAGGAAATGTATTCAGCAGGAAAATAAGATATCTGAACATTTGAAATACAAGCAGTTAAATCATTGTGAATCAGATTACAATAAAGGGCAGATGGATCCAAAACCCTCAACAAGTTCTCAAGGAATGCACAATTAAAAATCACTTCTACTCAATGTGAGGATGGACAATTCTGTGGGCAGGACATTTACTTGTCGACTATTGTCAACGAACTGATAATTAAAATATTTATGAATTTTATACTGCTGCATGAAAAGTAATATCATTATTAATAAATGTTATGAATTGAATATGATATCTTTGTTATTTTTTCTATATCTTTATATCAAGTAGGCATGGAGAATATTCTCCAAACCCCTTGAAAGCACTTCTGTTTACACATTTCATTCTCTCTGCATTCACTACATGTAGCTTAGCAGAGAGGCGATCTTTAAAAATGCACCGAGAGTTATGCTACAGATGACTCATTTCCAGGTTTTCTATCTCCATCCTCTCATTAAGGACCATTTGGCAGATTATGGTGACTTAAAATTTATTGCACCATAACCTCTAGACTTTACAGCCCTGGTCCAGATCAAACTGAAAATTAAATTTAATTTTAAAAAAAGACATTTAATTTTTAAATTTAAAAGAAACGTAAAAAAAAGAATTTTGTTACTGTCCAATTTTCTAAAGTATTGACCACAACTGTGTGAATTTTCAGGTCTGTATCATAAGTACTTGTATCTGAATGAGAAATCAAAGAGGCATACCCCCCTTCAAATAAGAACTTCCATACAGTTTACACTTTTTGAACCAAGTCCTAGTCAAACTAACATATCTTCAAGAAAGACATATTTTAAACTTACTTAGCAAATGTTATCAAGTATTATGCACTACTAACAAATCTGTAGCCATTTAAAATGATGCCCTGTTGCTGTTTGGCAAGGTGCAAATGTGCAGCCTGATGTGCCTACATGTGAGAAATTCGATTTGTAATAACTTTTTAATTTATTGGAATTTGTTCATGTAGTAAAATATAATTTGAAATTTCGAATAATCTCTATGAGAAAATTTAATTAAAAAGTGCTCAGGACAGTAAATGTAATTTGTTTAAAAAAATTAAAAAATTGGTAAAATGTTTTACAAAATTTAATTTAAATATTATATTATAATAAAAATTAAAAGTCAGAAACTGCTGATGTTTAGATAACAAAGTTGACACAAATGTGCTGAGCACAGCAAGTGATCACTCACACAGAGGTTAGTGTATTAAATCTAGTGGCAGTGGAGCACAATAGCCCCCTGCAGAATGCCAGAGAATGCACAATACAACTAAGTCCTCAGGTACTGGACTTGGCAATAAACAAATACTGACACTTGCCATGTGGTAGTTGCAAGGTGTCAGGTATGTGCCTAGTTGTCAGGGTAGCTAACAGGATACCAAAAAATACATATAAATACCAGAGCTGCACCAAGGTCTATCAGATCAATGCAAAGTGTAGTTCTAAATGCAATGATAAAAGATGACCATAAGAGAAGAAAAACACAGTTACTGGGAGGTAATTCTCCTTGGAATAAGGGCATTACTCTGCAAAGTGCACCTCTGTTGCACCACAGTCCAGAATTGTTGCCAGAATGAGTGAAGCTGAGTTGTCCATAGTAGTCAAGTCAAATGGTGATGGAACCTTTGTATCAACACCAGACTGTGAGGGTGCATCCAAGTCACTTCAGCTGTTGCAGCCTATTCTCAATACCAAGTCATACCTGAAAAAGACAACAGAATGTCAGGACTTTGAAGAACTGAGACTTGTAGATAATAAACAAATGGCAGATGCATCGAATATATCTCTAAAGTATCATCACCAAGCATCTCCCCATTGCAATGACCCCAAAATGCAGATTGAAAAGGAGATTAAATGGGGAGACTGCTGGAAAATAATGCTTAAGTGTGTAAAGTCTTACTTTCAATCACCTGAATGTAAGGTGTATAGGGAAGTGAAGACAAACATGCCAGAACCAAACCCTCCCGCACCAAATATTGGACTTGCAGTCGATCTTCACAACACGCCTGTATGTAATAAAAAAGCATATCTTTATATCAAGTAGGCATGGAGAATATTCTCCAAGCCACATGAAAGCACCTCTGTTTACACATTCTGTATTCACTACATGTAGCTCAGCAGACAGGTGATCTTTAAAATGCACAGAGAGTTATACTACAGATGACTCACTTCCAGGTTCTCTATCTCCATCCTCTCATTAAAGACCATTTTCCAGATATTGCTAACTTAAACTTTATTGCATCATAACCACTAGACTTTACAGCCCTTGTCCAGATGAAACTGCGCAAACTGGAGTACACTGTGTGCCAAAATAAGTTCCCAATATTTCTTGAAAAAGCCATAAAATTTGGACTTTAGCAGGATAAAGATGAAAATGAGGCTAAAGAAGATGTGTAAGGATATAAACAATGACCTCTGACCTCATCATGATACAAGTTGACTGATATAATACTGAAAATTAAATTGAATATTAAAAGGTCAATTTTTAAATTTAAAAGAAATGAAAAAAAATGTTCAATATAAAAGTGAGAAATTCAATTTGTAATTATTTTTTCAAAAACTATTTTTAACTTCAGCAACGTTTCTGAACTAATTAGAATGTTTCAATCCCATAAGTTATGAACATGTTTTTCCCGTTGTGAAAATCCATAAAATAGCAAGGCATGTACCTTTACCTTCAGTTGGTAAAGGTAGAGTAACTCTGATTTTTGGCTATGAGAATTGGTATGCCCAGAGGAAAGAATGATCTGCACTTTAACAACTTACATTCTAACTATCAAAAGATTTGTTGATACACTACCTTGAGTAAATCAAGTTTTTGGTGCAAAGAAAAACTGCTATACCAGTCAAAAGAAGCAAAATAACAGGAGATTATATGCAAGTTCATTTTACAGGACTGCTGAACTATCAATAAGCAATGAACATATGGCATAAACCCAAATTTTTTTTTACCTCATAGGATACATTTGGTACAAGCATTATGTCCAACTTTTAAGCTGTTCCCTCTTTGATAACTGACACTAGAATTTTAAAGATAGACGAGTAACATTGATACATTCTTGTGAGATATAAATCTCTGAGATGTCAACTTTACAGTGGGGTAAGAAAGTTAGAAACTACCAGTAAGTCTATGTTTTAAACTTATTCTTCTCACCCAACACACATATCCTAAATATGTGTGTTAAAATCGGTAATGACATCAAAATGATTTTGGTGATCTGGAAAATTAGGGCCATTAAATAGATCAAGTCTCACCTGTGGGTAAACTTTCCAAGTAAAGTGAGGGGCTGACACTTTTTTGATTTGTCTGCACCTCATGAAGTCCACAGCTAAAGCGAAGAAAATCCATACAACAGAGTGGAAGCAATTATGAACAAATATTAGAAGATTGCACTTGACCAAATAAGAAAAGCGGATTCCACACAATGTCTCTTTAGAAATCATAGCTTGTTTCAAAAGTGTATGTGCTTCTCTTATTTGGTCAAGTGCAATCTTCTAATATTTGTTCGTAATTGCTTCCACTCTGGTGTATGGGTTTTCTCTGCATGAGCTGTAGCTACCAATATCACATGCACTAAACACACTTTGTCTTGGTCATTGTTGATCTCGACTATGTTTCTTTTGAGAGTGTGGAGTTGATCCATGGACAACACTTTATAACATTGTTGTCCACTGTTTGAAGGTTAAATTTGAGTGACATACACATTTGCTTTCCATCAGTGATGTCAAATTCATCGTTTCATTGTTGCAAATATTGAATTTTGTCATGATCTATCATCTTACATCCACCAGAAGGCTGAACATCAACAGACCTGTCCATCCATAGGCAGACTGGAAAAAGTTAGGGTCTGATATCAATGCAATTACTATTGTTGCATCACTCTTCAGGAACAGAATATACTGTAAACAAGAAAACAAAAATGAGTGTGGGTGGGTGGGGGAATACATTCTGATGAATGCAATGTTAATTTTCTTCTCTTCTAATGTTAAACAAGAGATCACTAGCCTGCATGCACAACTGACAACTAAGCTTGTGAAAGAAAATGTATACATTAGTGAAACTGTGGAGTGGAAAGAACAGTTGGGATGCACATAGTTGCAACATGGTCTATTAAGTCTAACAAAATATTAATGTTTCAGGTTATGCTAAATAAGATTGGATTGGTTGGTTGGAATAAGATTTTTAAACATCTTCCCCTCCATTTACTGAAAATGAACCTCTGTTCCATGACCTAATTTTATTCCTTAAAAAAAGACCTTGTTAGTATTACTCAACAATATGATGCTTCATGATAGTTAGATATACCACACTCTATATAATTACTTGAATAATTTGCATTTGTCTCATATAACTTGCTGTAAATTTGAACTGACCATGATTAGCACCAAACATGCAAAAGTTACCATTATTGACATGCTGCCTAGTCTATGCCCAGAAGCTAAAAAATACTAGAAGATATAGTAGAAGTCTAAATAATCATGATGTCTTGTACTGTTACATATGAATGAAATGAAATGTGGTCTGGTCACAACAGTCGGAGACTCTGGATGATTTTTTTTTTTTTTATTGTTTTATGGTAAGAAAATTTCTAGGGTAGGTGTTTGAAGAAGTGGAGGGACTGTCAATTCAGGATCATGACACTGGTAGTTACTTTTATTTTTATTTTTTTATTTTAGTTTTTCTTCAGCTTTAAATAACAGATTTTCAATTTAATCTCTAAGTTGTATTATTTTCATACTTTATATCAGTTGTTCAATTGAGACCCTGAATCCTGTATTCTAAATTTTTTTCAAAAAATTTTTCAAGGGGAAGAATTCATGACCTAATGCCTGTGACTCATTATACTTGAGCATAGGTTACTTTCCTTGCTTTAATATGCAAACTATTTTAATCTCCGCAGTAGTTATTCTCCTACTTCTAGACGATAAAAGCCCATATTTCAAATTTGATCAAAATATAATCAGAAATGTGGCTTCCAGAGCGCTAACAAGCTCAGTCTATCAGATGCAAGGTCACCAAATTAGTAAGCATGAATGTTGCTCATTATTGAACTCATCCAAGTTCTTAATGATGTAAGGAAATATTTCAAGTTGAATCTAAATTGTTTGAGAAATGTGGTCTTTAGAGTGGTAACAAGCTCAGCCAATCAGATGCATGCTCACCTCATTTGTATCCATGGATCTCGTTCATTATCAAACTCGTTCAAAATCTAATAATAATGGCATAAGCATATATTCAAAATGTCATCAAAATTGGATTAGAAATATGGCCTCAGAGTGGTCACAAAGTAAAACAATTGGAGGCAAGATCACCTCATTAATATGCATGGATCTTGTCCATAATCTAACACATCTGAGATTTTGAGAATATGGACTTTGTAGTGATAACAAGCAATTGTTGATGGTCAGATGCTAAATACACAGCTGCATGATGGATGACAGATGAAGGGCCATACCATAAGTTCACTTGTCCTTACAGCCAGGTGAGTTACAAAGAACTTAATTTTAGATAATTAAATCATGATTGTAAGTAAGTTTTCATGTGGTTGTTATTGTATATTATTATTTTTGACATTAATGTTGGCAACATTACTGATAATAATAATAATAATAATAATAATAATAATAATAATAATAATAACCACGAGGACTAAAAACAGAAACAAAAAGCACAACAAAACAAAAATAAATGGAGGCAACTGAGAATTAATGTGGATAACATCTAAATGCTGTTACTGCAACTACTGCTTGCTATACACTACTCTGAATGTGAAGCTCAATCCACAATCACTGAAATACTGGCAAATTTGAGAAGAAAGATTTGGAAATTAAAGAAAGATGTAGAGAAGGTAGGTAGGACTGAAAAATGTAGAACAAGGAACAAATCGCTAGGCCACAGGTTCCATTTGTAACACCATCTTCTCAATGGTGAACAACTTAACAAGAACTTCCTACACCACCAAGGGGTTAATTCTCAAGCAACACAGAAGCTCATGTATAAATAAATGTCTATTGAATTGAAATATTAATTACATAAACATACAATAGATTCAGTACAAACCATAGCGCTCTAAATCCAAGAAATGTATTTTCAACTTACACAACAAGTTAATTTGCTTAAAATAAATATTTGCATTTTTCTTCTTAATATATATCAATCAATCTGGACAAGTAATAACAGAACTATACCCAGCATACATATCTACCAATGCATACATATAAATATACTCAAAATACAAATAAATATGCATGAATGCAAATGTTAAGAAAATATCATGCACAATATTAGACAAATAGATACACAAACACACATACACACCAGTCATACCAATAAATAAACAAACAAATCTGCATCATCTGCTATAATGTGTATATACATCTACATGCATACTGACTGACCAATGTCACCAACTTTTTATAGACCAATTAAATTTTCCCTTTAGAAAAGATCTGAAACCATGGCAAAATGTTATACTTAAAAGCTGTGCTTGACTAATAAATGACAATTATGTCATATAGCAGGTTTTATTTAAGAGCCAAAGTGCCAAGACAGCTCTCTTGTTTAATTTTAATTTTGAACTGGTCTGCTCTTACTTTCTATTATCTCTTTTTGGGTGTATATAGTTGCAGCTTTTAGTGACTCTAATAAGATTGCCCTAACAAGCCCTAACCAATATAGAATAGCCATCACCTTGAATATGGCAAACAAATATTTCCATACACATCAGAGATACATATATGAAATTAGATGTGAACAGAAAGTTATATCACTTCAGGTGTACCAGTAAGTACCCTGATAATCTGTTAGTCATTTACCTTGACCTTTTACCTCTTTGACCCCAAAATAAATGGCCATTTTCTTACCCCAAGTGCAAACCATAAAGTTTGGTTGATGTATGTAATGTAGAACTATATTGTATACAAACAGTTTTTCTTCTTTCAGTCTGAGTTATCTGGACATTTGACCTTGTGACTCCAAAATTGCCAGTTTTACCTTAGACCAACATATACCTACATATAGATATGAGGGATATTTAAAAAGTTCTGAATATTGATGTGCTGTACAACAAAGTTCTTGGAAAATGGAATTCAGCCAAAAGTTTGATGCTGTGCTCCTTCAAGAAGTCTTTGAAGACGGCAGGTTTCTGTGAAAGTGCATCATCTTGGAGTAGATGGATCCATTGTGTACCTATGTGCAGTTGGGTGGTTTGGTAGTGACAAGTGTTCCACAACTACTGGCAACTCTCTGAAGGCATAAAAATGTCCAGCAACACGAGCGGAATCAGGCACTTTTACCAGACAAATGGGCCATTTGCATAAAAAAATAATGCATATAAAACTCTTGACAGTACAACTACATCAAGTGATCTGTGGTCTCTGCTTGTTTTTCTCTAATCCATTCTGGTTCAAAAAAGCAAATCCATGCTTCATTACCTCTGATAATCTCATTAAAATGTCTCTGATCACTCCTTTCCTATATCAGGCAAGTAGCTGTTTGGCAATTTCAACAGGATTCGACTTCTGATCAGCCGTTAACAAATGCAGGACTCGTTTGGATAAATCTTTCAGAGCTTCAAAAGTTCCTCAATATCTTAACAAAAGTTAACGAGATAACAGAAATATCATCCACTGTATATTGAGCATTTTCATCAATTGCCCCTTTCACAGCATGCCACTTCCCACTCACCATCACATGCAGACAATGGTCTTCCAGACTGGCGGTCCTCTTCCATGATTTCATAACCATCTTTAAAACAATGAACCACCTCAAAATTGCAGAATCTCGAAGAATAACATTCCTACACTTTATCAAAGTCAGCCTTGATATCCGAGAGTACCCTAAAAGAATCCAGATCTTCCAGCATCCTCCTTTCACAGTAGCACACTTCCTTCTCCTTTGCCAACAAGTGTTGGGCGTCCGGTACATACAGCTGTAGATCATATAATCTCAGAACTTTTTGAATATCTCTCATATGCTTAAATATACAATATCTTCAAATAAGCATCAATGCAAGTCTGAACAAAATATCGTTCACTATATTACACATAAAATCACAAAACAAATATGCATCAGTCATGCCAGAAAATAGAAAATATTACAGAAGCTAAAATAAAAAAATAAATGCAAGCATACAATAAAAATATATATCAACAGGTACAAGTCATCACCCCTGCTGGCACACAAGACATGACCAATAATATGGACAAAATGGATGATTGCAATATCACCTATGTGACCTTCACCTCAACATGAATTTGTGCAATAATTACACCATATGGATGATTACAATATCAGTGTTATTGACCTTGACCTGAATGTATCCAATAACATTATCAAAAAGGTATAGATTCTACGACTAACTGTTGAATCACACCTATTCAGAGGATGAAAATCATCGTGATAGTAACTAAAATCCAGAGTCTTGAAATCCAAGTCTGTACATTTAATAATTGCCAAAAAACGCACCAGTTATATTAGAAAGAGAGTCTCTTGCATGACCTATCTAAGTCCAAAACTTCATGCCATTTTTAATTTAAAGTAGGATCAAAATATGCACAGGATTTTTATGTTATGAAATATTATAATAAACAACAAAGGCAAAACAATCTTTATAGATATTTGAAAGACTTAATAGTACAATACCAGAATCAGTAACATGCATTGATAGAAATTATGATGTAGATCGCAGAGAAACTCCAAAGATGAAAAAGAACCAATTATATTCTCAGGTTAATTGAAAATTGGCATCTGCAAGACCACTCAATTGCAGCCTACCACACGGCATAACATGCAGCATCTTTCCAGATGTAGGAATCTAGCCAATCAAATTCCAGCACACATCTATGTACAAATAAAGGTATTCAAAGACCAAGTGGCTTAAGCTCTTATCAAAAGGCACATGGGTGTGCCAATTCATATTGATCAGCAACTGTGTACAAATCATGTTCCAAATGAAGTGCCTTTTGACACCTGTCCAACTCCCCTAATAAAAGAAAAGTTTCTGGAGGTAGGACCTGTCCCTAAATGTGAATCTTGCATGACCTTGACCTGAATAATTGCAATATCACCTGTTAGTGTGTACCTTGACCTCAACCTTGACATGAATGAGTTGCAAATAATTCCATTATATGGATGATGACAATATCAATTTATTTATTGACCCTGA